>CM018685.1:45093670-45494724 GCA_009363875.1 Mikania micrantha | reverse complement strand
ACATTGTATAAGTCTAGCCTTTAACATATAAAGCTAACTAGTCTAAGGCTTGCATAATAGATTTGAATGAATAATAGAATGAAAAAATTAGAATATACATGTGTAACATCCCAAAAACAAAATGTAAAAGGGAGTGTGAGAAACTCACTTGATAGCTTAGCTAATCCAATAATATTTGATAGAGGATCTAAATGATAGATAGTGCTTTACCTAAAGTTTATACGCATAATAGACTTAGTTTTTCCTCATAGTACAAGTGTTGATGTGTTAGAAATATGGCATATTAGGAAAGTCCTAAAATAATATATCTAAGTTTGAATGGTATTAACTTTGGAATATTTATTAGTTTTTTTTTTTTAAAATAAATATTCTCAATATTGTATAAATATAGTAGAATATAAATGCTCTATTTATTTATTTATTTATTAGTATCAATCTTACCCAAATTAATATTAATGATAGTTATTATAATCATTTATTAGAACTTTATAAATGTTTATATTGAATGATCATATAATTATTTTCGAGAAATCACATATGATTATTCTATTTGTTTGTATATTATTTTGTTATTTAAAGGTGTTACGAACCTTTTGTGATCTTCATGAAATGATTTGATATTAATATAAGTTTTTTTATATATATATATATATATATATATATATAATTGAATTTCTTAAACTGTAAACTTTTTATTGAAAAGCCTTTTATATTTCAAAATGATAATTAACAAGTTATATTTTTGAAGCTAACAAAATTTTATAACGCATAATTCTCTAAAGACTAGATTGTTTTAAACAAAATATTTAAAGGTTTATTTATTTATTCATTTTTTTTATTATTTGATTATATTATTCCCATAAATTTCATAAAATTTCTGAAAATAATGATAACATACAAGTATAGATATTCTATTATTATTATTTTATCGTTCTTTTAATACATTGTTTTATATAGAAAATTATTTAATTTAGTTAAATAAATTTTTTTTTAAAGAAATTAGTCTCCGTCTGATTTGGCATTCTTTTTTTTTTTTTTTTGTGTCATAAGAGAAAAATTTGGGGTTTTCTGCTTTTAAGATTATTTTAAAATGTTTAAAATTCCAAAATATTGCAAAAAGAAAATGGCCTTTGGCCGGATTTGAACTAGGGTATATCCCTAATAAAGCTTAATGCATGCTTTAGAACACCGGCTGATCTGCATGTTCTGATTGGGAGGAGTACGTTCAGATTTTATAAAACCCTCGATGGTTTTCCCTTTTTCCCCAAACACAGTTCTTACGAAGGAACCCTAGGTCCCCATTTCTATCAGATTCTTTCGATTATGGATTCAATAGATAAATAACCATGGGGCTTTTGTTTCTTGGATAAAAACGAGTAAGAATAGGCATATAATTACCTGGTAATGTTATGGATTGATGTGGTTTGACACTCAAGCCGAAGACTCCCACGTGACTTTTGATTCAGCGATTTTGAGTGTTTTCAGGAACCCATTTTGCTCTCATTCTACTCAGATGAATGTCGTGAATGTGTTTGTGTGTTTGATGTGGATTAATTGCTTGTTTAATTCGATTACGACTTACCTTAGTTGCTTTGTTCTTGAATTGAAAATAACGTGATTATCATCTTTTAATTTGGAATTACTACAGCAACTTGATTCCTGATTATGTGCTAATCACGATATTTTCCCCTTTGAAATTATAATACGCGGTTCCTTTGATTTCAGGTAAACCCGAACGTATATGGTTTAGAACGCAAGTACCATTGAGAAGGAAGGAAGATTTGAAATTCACACTAATAGTCCGTCAAGTTTCTGGGTGTTTACATTCTAGATTAAACTATCTTAACACTAGAAATAAGTTTCAAAATCTACACATTTGACCCCCTTAAGTTTCTATATTTCATTATTTTATGTTTGAATGATTTTAAGCTTTATAAAATCAATATTTTGTAAAAGCTTAATAACTTTTACTATAAGTTTATAAAAACTTTTACTAAACATTTATACTAATATTCTTGTAAAGCGTTATAAGTTTAAGTTTAAGTTGAAAATTAATATTAATAATTTCTATTTCATTATATGTAGTATGAAACATTAAGTTTTAGTATATTCTAAGTTAATCTTAATCTTAATATAATATTTGGATAAAATAATCTAATAATAATAATAATTATTATTATTATATATTATTATTATTATTTATGTTATATTTTTATAACTAAAAAAAAATAGGTTATTTACTAATAAAATGTTTTTATTTTTATTATACCTATATTATGACTTTAGAAATTATAATTTCTTTATAAAAATGAATTTATAAAGGCTTAGATTATGTATGTGTTATTATTTGTTAGTATTGCTTTATTATTAGTATTGCTTTAATTACATATAAATTCATGGGTTAAATGTTCAAAGAATATCCCAAGTATTTATTTACTTCGAATTAAACATGATTACAATATTCGAATTCGTAACGGAAAACCCTGGGGATCACTCCATGCTTCCTACACTATCTCCTACATCATATCTTATTACAACTATTCTTAGATACTTATTATACAAATCCCATAATTACTTTCAAATACACACCCCAAACACTTCATTACTAAGAGGGTGTTTTGCTTTTTCCAAAAATCTCTTATGGCCTCTTTTATCTGTCCCGTGCAGACCACGGGCATAGGTTGGGGGCTGCAGACTTTTTTTTTTCAGAAAACGTTTCATTAAAAAACATCTGCCTAACCTCTCTTTTGGGACAGACATGGAACTTGCACTTCTCATCTCTTATCATCTCTTCTTCTCTTGTTTGGTATCACGATCCCCCATCGGCAGATTACAATCGCAGCTACATCCCCATCGGCAGCGCCGCCCCCCCCCCCGTTTCCGCCCGCCCTCCACATCGCCGACCTCCGCCTCCGACCACCGCCCTCTTCCACAACCGCGACCTTCGCCTCCCTCCTCTGCCTTCGACCCCGCAGCCACAACCTCCACCTTCCTTCCTCCTCCGCTGCCCTTCACCCGAAGCCGCGGCCTCCAAAATTAATATTCCCCCAAATGGCATGAACCCTAGTGGTTTGTTGATGGGAAATGCAGCCTGAGGAGGACAAATGTTTGTGCATATTCCGGATGATGAATGTGTTGGAGTTATGTTTGATGATTGTGATGAAGGTATTTGCAAATTTGTGAGTGAATGTTTGTTTGTTTAGCTGCAAAAATTTTGGGAAATTAACAAATTGGAAGATCTGTGTTGTTGAGGTTTTTGTTTTGATCATAAGTTTGTTTTTTGATTCATTCGCAGACGTTAAAAACAATCTTTTTTTTTTAACACTAAAGAGGTTTTGGCCAACTTTTCTGCAAAAGAGGTCTGCAGATGTGGTCCATAACTGCTGACAATTTTGCCTCTTAATAAACAAACACCACCTAACACAAAAAGGAATATCAACCATATTAAATTCATAACCATAGCACCTGAAAAAATGAACTGCTAAGACAATGCCCATTTGGTGAAAAAAGGCACCATGCAACTTGAAACTCTACAGCCCGTGTTATTCTAGAAATGAGTTGCTATTTGACTTGAATTAACAAACTAAAATAATACATAGGACACCTAAAGAAATGGCTATCATAATACATTATTTTCCAAAGCTATCATACTCATATACCAAAACCAATAAAATAAAAAATTAAATAAGTTTTTAAAAAGCTAAATGTATGACAGATTTATACTCAGATCAGAAAGCAAGAATGGGGACAAATAGAATATATACAAAGTCATTCTTTGAGCAATTATATCTAGCAACATCCACCTCAATCATCCGCTTATCTCACACTAACAAGTTTCTTTTATAGCATAGATCCAATTTATCCAACTCTATCCTAACCAATAATCATATCAAACTTAGACTCAGACTCAGACTCACACCTACACAGATGAATCAAACAGGGACTCAGACTCATATGACACTTAGACTCCACAAATAAGAAAACTTGTGGGAACAAACAGGGACACTAAGCTAGTGACATCTACTGTAAATTTGGTTGGGTTGCAAAGTTAGGCAAAGGATATGGTGTTCTAAATTTAAATGATATGCTAAAAACGTCGTATTCAAGCACATGGAAGATAAACCCAACACAATTCTTGAAATTCAACACAATTATGAAGGATTAAATGTCCAACTTTTATAATTCTATTATTCTACCCGAAGATGCATAAATATAATAGTTAAAGACTCCAAATTTTCACAACAATCACATACAGATTTGAAGAATTCAACATCTTGAAATAAATTCACACATAGTCAATCTTAAAAAACTCACAAATAAGATCAAATTGTAAAGAAAAGCTAAGCGTTGAGCAAACAATTATATGAAAAAAGAGTTATGTATATAACAAAGATAACAAATAATTTATTTCGAAATCTTAAATTCCACAAAACAGAGAAACAAAATTAGGGCAAAACAAAATCTGCATTGTCATTATGTTCTAACAAACTCACCTTCTTCCTTCATCATTGTTACTTTCGTTGTGTTTATCTTCTTCTCCACATGTAATTCAAACCCTAAAAGAGGAACCTTACCCGGATTAGAGATTGAATTTGTCGAATTTGTTTGTTTCTTCTTCAACGTGAAAGAAAAAATGGGTGTTGGCGTTACTCATCTTTTCCTTTCGAACTGATAAGCGTGCGATCATGGGTGTGGCGCGTACTCAATTTCCGAGTAGAGAACATGGTGTGGCGGTCGCCTGTTGTCATGGCCAGTGGCGGATCTAGGATTTTTTTTTCCGTGGATTCACCATTTTCCCGACGTTTAATTAAATAGAACCGGACAACATAAAAATTTTCGGGTCGGATTGACGGTTTAGGTCTTGTAATGTTCTTCATGTACAGTGCACTATATTAAGTTAGTGCTTAAAATTAAAAAAAAAAACGTCGTCATTAAAGAGTTCGAATGTATAGAGAGTGCATTTTAGTTTAAGATTTCTAAGCTCCAGACCAAGCAGGAATCGAGGGTCACACGCTCTTGCGGGGTCCAAAGGGGCTGTCCTGCTGGCTATTCAACAGGCATGGGTCAAGGGGTTCGGGGAAACGCCCCGAAACTAAACGAAATATGTGGTTTGTATGACTAAAATTAACTTGATTCGATGGTTTAACCACTAATAACTACCATTTTTGCTTGCTAAGTTTATATGACCGGAAAGTGATTTTAACACGATCATATAGACATCTAATCATTGATTATCGAGATTTTTCTAACAAAAGATCACTTGACTCAATCAAGTTAACAAATTGTTGTGGAAATTACCTTAACATTCACTCTTAAAAAAATCGTAATGGGTTCATCTCAGGATTCACCCCTAAAATATTAAATAGGTTCATCCGCTCATGGTGAGGCGAAACCTGAGAGAACGACGGTGGGTGATGATATGCATAAAGGACTGTATTGTGTGTATAATAATAGGTACGAAATGAACAGTAAATTCCTCCCAGAAAGAAAAACTTTGGTTTTTAATATATATATATAATTAAAAGCCCTGATATTTAGATATTCTTAAGTCATTGTTTGGATTGTTTGATCCTTTGAGACAAGCCTGCTTACAAATATTGAAACAAGATGTATTAACTCCATTATATTATTGTTGCTCTTATATTTTCTTCAATAAAAGTAAAAGTAAATAATATGATTTTTTATGTTGTATTTGGTAAAATGTATGATTATACATTGATGATGGTATGATTTGTTACTATACAAACATTTTCAATCATTTAAAAACGTTGATGGCATACCATCATTTATTGTTGCCTTTGTATCTTCTCCATGTTGTACAACAAAAGGGACTCCTTTTCTAAAGCTTTCAAATTGATCATTAGATAAACTAATTGAAGAAAATGATAAAGATTTTGAATCACCATGGATCCACCCAACAAGCTCACAGCATCCAAATCACCATCTGAGCTACTAACCTTGTTACCTTTCAAATTACCACTTAATTTTGTATGACACCCTCTTTGATCATACATTTGGATCCTCCTCATTTTCTTGCTTAATCTCCTCCGCCATAACCAAAACCTCCCAGACAACGACGAATCCTTCATGTCAACATTAGGTCGTGGAAGCTCTAGACTTTGAAATGCTGCTGTGGTGGTGGTGGCGGCGGCAGCGGCGTGTTTGTGTAGAATATTAACCTCCTCTCGAGGAGGATTCATGGGTGTTCCTGGTTTCTTTTCCCATTGAAATGGCACTCCTATGTTGGTGTTGCTCCTATAGTATAACGAGACGATCGATCAAGTGATGATCTCTCTGAGAGTATCTTGTTGATATACAACTTTCTCCGCCCAAGTATCGAAAATGATGATTCTTCAGATTCTAAATCTTGATGTAGTGTACTTTTAGTTTTTGAAGTATTCAACGAAAAACTTCTTCTGAATATAAAAGAATTCATAATAATGTTTTGTTGATTGTAAAATAGTTGTAACATGAATAGAGGTTTATATTATTTTCTAACTTTGAAAGAAAGCAAATAATGAGAATATAATTTGGTTTCAAGAATCTAAATAATGTTTTTACAAAACATGAAGATGCCTTTAGATCTAGAATGCTTCCAATTGTTTTTCATGTCAAAATGTTCCATTTCTTGTTCTCCTTGTCATATTGCCATTGAGACACAAACATATATAAAAGTTTGGACTGATAATATCTAGGAGGAAAAAATGTCAAAATCACTATTCATTTTAATAAATTTGGTATTTTGGTGAATTGGTTTATAAAAGAAACAATGATTGTGAAATTTCCCGTTTAGTAACACAAATAGGTGAGAGAGAAAATAATAAATATTTTTTATATTGAAAAAATTGGTTAAAAGGTAAAGAAACATTAATTAAATGAATTTAGAGATGATTATACAATCAACCCATTATAATTACACACACATATATATATATGTGGGATTTTTTTTTCTTTGTGTAATCAATAGTTGAAACATATAATAAAAATATTATAAATAAATGATATTAAATAATTTAATGATAAGACTTTAAGAGTATAAATAGACAAAAACAAATTACCGTTTTCTCTCGCTCCTAAAAATCAATTAAATCTTAAAAAGTTAACTTTCATATTACATATACGAGGTTAGTCAATCGTGAATTACACGGGTAAATTAAAAATTATATTAAATAATACTAATTAAAATTAAGATTTCATAAATGTAAAATGATTTTATCAGTAATTTTGTTGGTTAAATTGTAGTATGAAGTAGGGGTGTTTCATCGAATCGAATTTCAAATAACTCGAATATTTCGAATCGAATGATTTCGAATTTTGAATTTTTTATGAGCATTCGAATTCGATTCGAATTCGAAATTGTATTCGAAAAATCCAATTCGAATTCGAAATTCGAATTCGTTTTCAAATTCGAAATTCGATTCTATTCGAATTCGGAATTCGATTCGATCCGAATTCGACTAGAATTCGAATTAGTTTGATTTATATTTAATTTAAAAATTGTTTATACTTGTTATCTTTATATATTCAAAATATCAAATAATTAAAACCTTAAATATCCAAATATCAAATAACCAACATCTAAGTTGTAATATTAGAAATATCATTTAAACTAATATAAATATAAAAATTCAATATATAATGCCAATGATAACATATAAAAAACATAAAGTGACAATAATCAAAATATTATAAATTAACAATCAATGATCAATTTTTCGAGCTTCACAATTGATGTTTTTGTTGTGAATGTTTACGTTTATTGTATTTAAGTGTTAAAATTATGGGTATTTTATAATTAAATTGACATTTATGTAATAGGCTTTCAATTTTTATAAATTAAACCACTCAAATAAAAAGCCTAATTTTTAAATATAGTAACTACTTGTATATATAAAAATAAAAATATATAAATAATTTAAATTCGAATTTCGAATCGAATCGAATTAAAAATATGAAATTCGAAATTCGATATTATACTACGAATCGAATCGAATTCGAATGTGAAAATTCGAATCGAATTTCGACTTGCTATTTTTCGAATTGAAATCGAATCGAATTTCGATTATTTCGAGTCATATTCGAAACTGAACATCCCTAGTATGAAGTTAAATATGATGCAAATATTTGAGTAATTATTTTGAGAAAAATTGGAAATACATACACATTTAGGCAATTTGGATAGATGAATGTTAGACTAATATAGAAAAAATAATTTAAAATTTGACACCATCTAATATTTTTAACAACGTTTCCTTAAGTGGTTGTGATAAAAAATAAATTAGATAAAATGGAAAATATTTAAACTAAATTACAAAATTGATAGTATGTTGTTAAATTAAAAGTGTTTTTTTTTTTTTGACAAAAGATGTATATACATACAAGATAAGAAGAATTAAAAAAATATCAAATAATGTGTATCATTGTACAATACCAAAAACAATACCTGAATAATATTAATTGTCAAATCACTACTAATTAAAGAAGATGTATCAGTTATATAACGTGACAATTTAATTATGAAATTATAATATTTTTGCAATACTTAGTAACATTCGAGGTATAAACTTTAAATAAAGTTTAAATTTTTTAAGTTTGTATGAACATACTAATCAAAATAGCATTCATCAAACCTAATTAATATGCATAATATTAAGCAAAATAATAATTATATATGAAACATAAAGTTTCAATCTACCTTTGAGACTAACAGATACATAATGTTTTTATATATATTAAACTAGTATTTACACCGTTACACCGTATAATAACAAAAATATTAATTATATTTTTGAGGATATGTTTTTAATACGATAAAACAAACTGAATTTTGAACACAATTGTTTTTGTTAAATTGTTGTTTATTGATTAGAATTATTGAATATATTAATATAAAATTTTGAAATTTGAGTTTCTAAATTACCAGTAGAAAATGAAATGTTTGACATGAATGATTTTTTATAACTATTTAAAGAAAATAAGATGATTTTTTTTTAATTTTTAAATTTGACTTGAATTTCTTTGTTAAATAAAATTAATTTTTAATATGCTAAGAATATTTAAGCGATGACAAGTCTGTTTATTTGTAAAATTATAATTTAATTAATATCATAATGCATGATGCTAACTAGGAAATTTCAGTTTATGTTTATTGAAATATTTTTAGTAAAATAGTGTTAGCTCACAAAATAATCACCAAATCAATTTTTTTTAACTCTTTTTTTTTTTCACTTCTAATCTCATTCGACATATATAAATTTTATATTTTAAAAAAGGTTCGTTTAAAGAAAAGTTTGTAGAATTATTTAAAAAATTGTATAGTAGATGCAAATTATTTTATAAACGTTTAATGCTTTTTAAATGAAAAAAAATTATTTACAAAATAAAAATCAGCATCAAATAGAAGAGAGTGCTAGTATTTAATATTTAATGAAAAAAGGGAAAATAATAAGAGAGAAGCTAAGAGAGTGACACATGTCAATCTTTGTTACTTTTTTTTATTAGAATAGGTATGTAACTAAGTGTCATATAAATGTAATTCATATCTAAAAGACGAGGACGAACATGACAAGTGTAGATTTTAGTCATGTGGAGCATTGGTATGTATATACAACTCAAGTAGGCTTGTAAACGAACCGAACGAACACGAACACGAACACAAACATATTAACGAACTAAAATAAACGAACAAACATAAATGAACATTTTTTAACACTATTGAACAATAATATGTAACAGGTTAGTACATGCATTGGCGAATACTTTGGATAGGTTAATGTCAGTAGAACTTATTCAAGTTATGTATTTTGGATTATGGAACAATGTAATGGATGTTTGTTTGGTTGTTTTAATATAAATCAATGTTTGTATGTTAATTTTTTATATTGTTACCTTAACTATTGAAACTTATACCATAACAACATAAGCTAATGAACAGTCAGACTCCGCGTCCCACATATAGTACGCCGTCGGTCGGGATGTGACATAGCTCATGAAGATGCAAGCTAATCTCATTGTATCAAATCTGGTGAACACAATAACTAGAGGATTTTAGGGAGAAAAAAAAAAGTGATTTTGAGTCTCTTCTAACCCTCCCAATCTCATCATAATTCTTAATTTCACAACCTGAATCAAAATCTGAAGGCTAACTCAAGAAGAATCAAGGTTCTATATCTTTGGTTATTGATGGGTTGTAAAACACATCTGGTTTTTAAATAGTTTTTAGTTGATTTTAAGTTGTAAATATGTCGTTTTTGTTTATTTTTAGATTCTTTTTACATGTTTATTGTTTTTACAGGCTTGTCGAATGAAATGAGCGGAAATCGAGTTCGAAACCCAAAGGAATCGAGCCCCGGTTGAAATCAAGAGAAAAAGACAAGTTTTCATAATTATGACGTCATCGCGGTACGCGATGAGGAAGAAATTCACCTTCGCGGTACGCGAAGGATTTCGGGGGTTCCCCGCTTGTTTTGTCCATCGCGGTACGCGGTGTTATTTTGAATTAGTCTCCGCGGTACGCGACAGGTTTGAAATTTGAAAAAAGTCAAGATTCAAGCGAGATTAAATAGGAGACGCTCCCCAGCCGTTTCATTTATCATTCTCGACCATTTTTGAAGCAGGAGAGCTATCCAGGAGCTTGAGGAGGCATTTGGGAAGCATTGGAGGGCTAGAAGACTTTGTTTACATGTGATATCATCTTGGTCAATCTTTGTTCTCATTTGTTCTTAATTTTAGTAGTTTATTTCATCTTGTTATGATATTTCTGGGATTTCTTGACTGATGATGATGTTAGTAGGCTAATAGTTTGATTCTACTTAGGTTAGAATGAATGTTTGAATGATTATTGATGACTATTGACTATTGTTTTGATTTATGATGGAAAACACTTTTGTAACAGATCTTATTGTGTCATTTTGATGAGTTTTGCATATCTAATCTTGATTATATCAGTTTATATCATGTTCCATACGTGTTTATTGAATGTCTTTCGGTGTTAGACACGTATTAGGTCATCGACTTGGTGTTATGACTAGTTTGTGGCTTGTTTGATATCACTAGCCATAGGAAAAGATATAATTGATGTTTTTAGGGTTCTTTGTGTATCTAAGTTTAGAAATCCGGAAGGTGATAGACTTGTCGGGTGATCTTTAACATTAGGGTTTTCATGATAATTACCCGGAATGGTTGTTTAATTGAAAGACTTAGTGTTATTGTCATTTCGTGTCAAATTAGACATTTTAAGATTACTTCTTGCATCTTTGGTGTATTGGAATAAGAAAATCAGGAATGTGACTTGTTCATTTGAGTACATAAGTGTTATTGGAGAAATCCGGGAGGTGATTCAATTAACTAGTGTGTTTATTGCAAGATTAAGTTTTCTTAATTGGTTATTTTGGTAATTAATCCAGAATCATTAAGTTACTTATATTTTGCTGTTTAAGATCCTAGTTCCATCATATCAAACAAAGTCAATAGTGTCAATAATCACAAACAGGAATTCTACCTAAGTAGAGTTTTCTCATTTGTTTAAGTTTTTCTAAAATTATAAACCATATCTTTTAATTAAATTCGTTAATCTGTTTTAGGGTTTAAATATTAGTTAAATTGCTTTTATAATTTAATTAGGGTAATTAGTTTAATTGAATTATCATTTTTATTCAAAACCCCCTTTATTTGTTTTAATCATTTTCTACTCTTGTTTCGTTGAGTCAGTGTCTCGTGGGTTCGATATCCGGACTTTCGTTAGCTATTCTACAATTGATAGGTACACTTGCCTGTCGTAGTGGTTTAGTTTAGGATTTTCGGTTTTAACTCGTTGTAATTAAGTTGAGTCTAGGTTAGTTTTTATAGTTATTTTCTTAGACCACTTTCGAGGACATCAAGTTTTTGGCGCCGTTGCCGGGGATACTTGGCAATAGCGAAATTAGCTTAGATTGTGATTGAAAGAATTAGTAGGTCTAATTTTTGTTTATTTTTAGGTTTTGAGTCTTTTCTTTTCTTTCTTATTTGCCTTAATCGTTTCTTGTCTTTTAGTTGCTAGGTTTTTATTATGTTTTAGGTTTTTCTTTGTTTTGTTTGTTAAATTCCCTTACTTGTTATCGTTTACAGTGCATGCCACATACTCGATCACAAGGACCACCGCCAGTTTTAGCTTTTGAAGAGCCGGAGCAAGAGTTTCACACGAACCTTAGGAGTCGTCTTTCCCAGGTACGTGTTCTTGCCCCGATTTTGTTTTCACCTTCTAGTTCTACACCTAGTTCACCTTCACACACACCCATTTCACCTTTCCCGATCTCACCCGTTTACTTCGACATGGCCGAGGAGATGCCACCACCAGTGAGACGCACCGTTCACGACCGAGCTTGCGATGGATTCACCGGAGTTCGCAACCCGGTCACTCGTCCCGTGTTTGCCAATGATGCTACTTGGCAATTCCCTTCCTACATCATGACTGCTATCACCAATTCCATTCAGTTTAATGGTCTTGATGATGAGGATGCTCCCGGACATCTGTCCCGTTTTTCTAGGATCTGCAACACGTTCAATCTCCATGGAGTTTCTGAGGATAACATCTGCTTACAGCTTTTCCCATTCTCTCTTGCTAGTCGTGCATCCACCTGGTTCGACAGCCTCCCTGAGAACTCCATCACCACGTGGGATGATCTTCGAAAGAAATTTCTGAAGAAATATTTTCCACCTTCCAAGGCTGCTCGTCTGAGGGACCAAATCCATTCCTTTCATATGGAGCCCGATGAGTCTTACTCTACAGCTTGGGAGCGATTCCACACTTTGCTTAGCAAATGTCCACAGCATGGACTTTCTGAATGGGCACTTGTAGAGAAATTCTACAATGGATTGACACTTGAGAAGCAAATCATGTTCAATACAGCTGCAGGAGGGCATATCATGGAGATGAAGGATACAGATGAGTGTATTGACATGTTTGAGAGTTTTGCTAGAGCCGAGCAGCAGCAGAAGCCATCCACTAGATCCTCCACCACTAAGGCTACCAACACCTCATCCATTGCTCGAGGTGTTTATCAGGTCGCTCCTGACACTAGCCTTGCTGCTACCATAGAGTCTCTAGCGAGAGATATGAAGGAACTGAAGACACAGCTGAAGAAGTGTGAGATATGTCGAGGAGGACATGCGACTGCCGAGTGCCCCATTACTGATCAGGAGCAGTTAGATTCCATTAATTCTGGTTGGAACAAGCCTTTCACTTCCAACTTCAATTCCAATCCCAATCCTAATTGGAATCCTAACTCGAATTGGCGAAACTCCAACAACAACTGGCGTGGTAACAACTCCTATCAACCACGTCAGAATCAGGCAGCGAATGAGAATTCAGGAGCGGGTCCAAGTAGCAGCGGTGACCCAGAAGTGAAGGACATGCTCAAGCAGCAGATGCAGATGCTACAGCAGTTGATTGCCAAGGATCAACACACACAGGTGAAGCTTCAGGAGCATGATACATTGCTGAGGAATCAACAGTCAGCATTTCTGGACCTACAGCGATCGGTAGGTGATATTGCGAAGAGGTTGGATGAGAGGCAGGGTGGATCCTTCTCAGGGAATACTGAGGCAAACCCGAAGGGTCATGTGAAGGCTGTGACGACTAGAAGTGGTCGTGGAGGTGAGAAAGAGGTGGAGAAGTCACCGGATGTCGATGTAGAGGAACCGGTAGACGAGGAGATAGAGTTGGAGACTCCTGATAGGGTGCACCAGAGGCTAGGCCCAGCAAGTACAGCACCAGTAGGAGAGTCTTCAGTTGAGAAGAAGGGAGTTGAGGCAGAGAAGAAGAAGATGGAAGAGAAGAGGACTCCCGAGGTTGATATAAGTAGGCTACCATATCCGGCACGTGCATTGCAGCAGAAGTATGCACAGGAGTATGGACATTTTTAGAGATGTTCAAGCAGCTTAAGATTAACCTCCCGTTTGTAGAAGCACTCCAGCATATGCCCAAATATGCTAAATTCTTGAAGGATCTTCTGTCTAACAAGAAGAAGCTGGAGTCACTTTCTACAGTCACATTAGGAGCTCGATGTTCTGCGTTGGTCCAGAACAAACTGCCCGAGAAGCTCGATGATCCAGGGGTTTTTACTATCCCTTGCTTATTTGGTAGTTCTTCTGTGAACCACGCGTTGGCCGACTTGGGTGCTAGCATTAACTTGATGCCATATTCGACTTATCAGAAGCTAGATCTTGGAGACCCATCGCCGACGCGCATGAGCATCACTTTGGCTGATCGTTCGGTCAAGTATCCACGGGGAATTGTGGAGAATGTTTTGGTGAAGGTTGATAAGTTTGTATTCCCCGCGGATTTTGTCATTCTGGACATGGAGGCCGATGACCGAGTCCCGCTCATTATGGGACGTCCTTTCCTACGCACTGCTAAGGCAATGATAGATGTGTTTGAAGGTAAGATTACATTGCGTGTGGGTGAGGAGAATGTTACATTCGACGTGAGGAAGTCGATGAAGCATTCGAACGGTCAGGATGATTCAGTTTATTTTCTTGATTCTTTCATTCCTTACATAGATCGTTGTCTAGATTACATCTCTGGATCTGATTTATTGAAAGATCAAGACCTGGGTGAGGAGAACCAGACTGTTGAGAGTGATGCTTCTTCTGAGCACATTCCGAGCAGTCTGGCTAGTAAGCCTCCTGAGTACCCGACTGCTTTTGAGGTGTTTGAGAGTACAGATCCGGTTGAGAAACCATCTGTAGAGGCACCACCATCCCTAGAGCTTAAGGAGTTGCCATCTCATTTGGAGTATGCATTTCTGGATGGTGATTCTGATTTGCCCGTCATTATTTCATCTTCATTGACGGAGGAGGAGAAGTCGAGATTGATTGAGGTGCTTAAGGCGAATAGGCAGGCGATTGCGTGGAAGTTGATGGACATAAAGGGCATACACCCTTCGTTTTGTACGCATCGCATTTTGATGGAGGAGGATTACAAGCCGGTGGTCCAACCACAGCGACGGCTTAATCCTAATATGTCTGAAGTTGTGAAGAAGGAGGTTCTTAAGCTTTTAGATGCCGGATTGATCTATCCCATTTCAGATTCAGCTTGGGTCAGTCCGGTACAGGTTGTTCCCAAGAAGGGAGGTATGACTGTCATTGTGAATGAGAAGAAGGAGTTGATTCCGTCTAGGACAGTCACTGGTTGGAGAGTATGCATCGATTACAGGAGACTGAATGATGCACTAGGAAAGATCATTTCCCACTGCCTTTCATTGATCAGATGTTGGAGCGGTTGTCAGGACAACAGTTTTACTGTTTTCTTGATGGTTTTTCAGGTTATTTCCAGATCCCCATAGCACCGGAGGATCAGGAGAAAACCACGTTTACATGCCCATACGGTACCTTTGCGTATCGCCGTATGCCGTTTGGGTTATGTAATGCTCCAGCCACATTCCAGAGATGCATGGTGGCTATATTTCAGGATATGATCGAAACTTCCATGGAAGTTTTCATGGACGATTTTTCAGTGTTTGGAAGTTCGTTCGATCATTGTTTGCAGAATTTGGATAGGATGCTTGCTAGATGTGTGGAGACTAATCTGATGCTGAACTGGGAGAAGTGCCATTTCATGGTAACTGAAGGTATTGTGCTAGGGCACAAGATTTCGCGAGATGGCATTGAGGTAGATAGGGCTAAGATCGAGACGATTAGTAAACTCCCACCACCGACGAACGTGAGAGCGGTTCGTAGTTTTCTAGGTCATGCAGGGTTTTATAGGCGTTTCATTAAGGACTTTTCAAAGATTACCCGACCGATGACCCGTCTGTTGGAGAAAGATGTGGAGTTTAAGTTTAGTGAGGAGTGCATGAGAGCGTTTGAGTTTCTGAAGGAAAAGTTGGTGAGTTCTCCTATTCTGATAGCCCCCGATTGGAGCCTTCCTTTCGAGTTGATGTGCGATGCTAGTGATTTTGCAGTAGGGGCTGTGCTTGGTCAGCGGAAAGATAAGCACTTTCATCCGATTTACTACGCAAGTAAGACCTTAGATGATGCTCAGGAGAATTACACGACTACGGAGAAGGAGTTGTTAGCGGTCGTGTATGCGTTCGATAAGTTTAGGTCTTATCTTGTTCTTTCCAAGACCATTGTTTACACCGATCATGCGGCCTTGCGATACTTGTTCGCGAAAAAGGACGCAAAACCTCGTTTGATTCGGTGGATTCTCCTCCTTTCTGAGTTTGACATAGAGATTAAGGATAAGAAAGGAGCTGAGAATGTTGCAGCCGACCATTTGTCGCGGCTTGAGGATCCTGCTCGGGAGAAGATGGATGAGGAGATGATTGGAGACACATTCCCACATGAGACTTTGATTTCTGCAGACACAGAGATAGTGGGATTGGTGAGTGCAGGTGAGCAGGGATTGCCTTGGTTCTCAGACATTGCGAACTACTTGTCTGAAGGTTACATGTTGAAGGGTCTGACTTCACAGCAGCGGAAGAGGTTCTTTACTGAAGCAAACCATTATATATGGGATGCTCCATATTTGTTTCGCGAGGGAGCAGACGGTATTTTGAGGAGATGTGTGAGTCGTGAGGAAGGGTTAGACATCCTAAGACATTGTCATGAGGGATTGACTGGAGGACACCATGGGCCATCGTACACTGCGAAGAAGGTGTTTGATTGTGGATTTTATTGGCCGACAGTGTTTAAGGATGCGCATGAGTTTGTGAGGAGATGTGATGCGTGTCAGAGGACCGGAAACATCTCACGTAGGAATGAGATGCCCCAGAACCCCATCCAGGGGGTTGAGGTCTTTGATATTTGGGGTATTGACTTCATGGGACCGTTCCCTTCATCCCGAGGGAATCGGTACATCCTCGTGGCTATTGATTACGTTTCGAAGTGGGTAGAGGCTCAAGCTTTATCCACGAATGATGCACGAGGAGTTGTGGGATTTCTGAAGAGATTGTTTTGTAGGTTTGGAACCCCTAAGGCATTGATAAGTGATAGAGGCACGCATTTCTGTAATGCACAGTTGGAGAAGGTGTTAGCACGATATGGGGTGACCCATAGAGTGTCGACAGCCTATCATCCACAGACTAGTGGCCAGGTTGAGAATGCCAATAGGGGTGTGAAGAGGATTCTTGAGAAGACGATAGGTAGAAACCGTAAGGATTGGGCAGATAGGCTAGACGAGGTGTTGTGGGCGTTTAGGACAGCTTTTAAGAATCCGATTGGGACCACACCTTTTCGGATGATTTATGGTAAAGCGTGTCATCTGCCAGTAGAGTTAGAGCATAAGGCATTTTGGGCGTTGAAGAGTGTGAATCTTGATTTGCCGAGTGCTGTGAAGAATCGGTTTCTGCAGTTGCATGAGTTAGAGGAGTTGCGTGACGAGGCGTACGCACGATCGTGGAGTTATAAAGAGCGTACGAAGGCGTTGCACGATCGTAAGTTGAGAGGTGTGAAGGAATTTAGGAAAGGTGATCAGGTGCTAGTTTATGATTCAAGGCTCAGGTTATTTCCAGGTAAGTTGAAGTCCAAATGGAAAGGACCGTTTGTTGTGAATGAGGTATTTCCACACGGAGCAGTTGAGCTTGAATCAGAAGGTCGGACATGGAAGGTTAACGGGCATCGTTTGAAGCTATACATCGGAGGACCGATCGGTACTGAGAAGGAGGTAGCACTCCTTGAGTTGAGTAAGTGAGGATAGTGCCTGATTTGTAGAGTTTGTAATATAGATTGCGTTGTTTTTGCATGTTTGTGTTTTCGTGCTCTTCGATAGGACTATTTCGGGAATTAAGTGTCAGTATTCGGTACGGTTTTCGCCTATAACATCTACGCATATTAAAACCCGAACATTAAGTCGCATCGTAACTCAATTAGGTTTAGATTGTAAATTCTAGGTAATTAATTTTTAGTTTTGTAATTTAGGTAGTTTTTATTTTGTTTAATTTTATTTTGTTTTATTTGAATTTTTATTTTTTGTAAAATATTTAATATAGAATATTTAATTTTATTAGGTTAGTTTTTATTTAATTTAACTTTATTTTATTAAGTAAATAAAAAAAAAAAAAAAAAAAGCAAAAAAGCAAAGTTCAAAAAGCTCCGAAAATCTCCGCGGTACGCGATGGTGTCCCCGCGGTACGCGGAGGATTTCGGGAAAGAAAAAAAAAATATAATAAAAGGGTTTAATCCCTTCGCGTACCACCACCACACTCTCACCTACCTACCACCACACCGCCACCGAACACCACCCTCTCTATCACCGATAACCACCCACTGCCACCGCAAACCACGATCTTCACCACTTCACAACCTCTCTATCACCGGTAACCACCACGCCACCACCACTGTCATCGCGCAACCATCACAGACCACCTCTCTCTGCCATCGCCGCTGCTGTCATCTCCATCGCCGTCGCACCATCACCATCATCATCTCTGCTTCTCCGGTTGTTCGCGTGCCATCATCTTCTTCTGTCCGCCGCACCACCATCTCCGATTCACATTAACCGCGATTAGGTAAACTTGTTTTCTTTTCGGTTTTCAAACCTAGGTCTAAGTTTGTAATTTATTTTATAGATTATTACTAGTTTAGGTTCAAATCGATTAGATTGAATTGGGTATTGGAACGAAATGGGTTCGGATAGTCGCCATTGATACCGATCGATTTTCTGCATTTGAAATTGGGCCGCGTACCGCGGCACAACCCTTAGCGGTACGCGACCCTGTCCGGAACCCAATTTGTTCAACTGTTGATAAACAGAAAACATTTGTATATAATTTTGTAAATAAAAATTAATTTATATTTTATTTTCTTTGTATATAAATGTAATTTTATAAATAAAGTTAAGTTTTTCTAAATTAAAATTAGGTTAAAATCTTTTAATAATTTTTGTATATAGTGTATAGTAATTAGATTAACTTTATTTGAAATTTTGTAAATAACTTTTCATTTGTAAATAAATTTTTGTAAAATATTTTATAATAGTGTAAAATAAATTGTAAATTTTTTTATAAATTTTGTAAATTTTTGTAAATTTTGTAAATAGGTTTTAATTTTTAAAATTTATATTTTGTAAATAGAAATTTTGTAAAAATTGTAAATAGATTAAATTTAGGTTTTGAATTAGTTTAATTTGTAAAATTTGTTATGTATTTTGTACATTTGTACACTGCTATTGTAGGATGTCTGGAGCTGAGAGTTCTGCAGCAGGGGCCAAGAGGGCCAGAGGTTCGAGCTCGTCGAGGAGGAGGGCTCGGGAGATCATCTATTCATCAGAGGAGATCCTCCCTATTGACGAGGATGAGGCGGTTCCCATAGATCAGCGTGTCCTCAGAGATCACACTGTCCTGCAGTTCGAGCAGGGGACAGAGGAGGCCACCAGATGCGAGAGATTTGTGACGATGGAGCACTACCACCACCGTACCTTCGATCGAGAGCTATTAGAGAGGCTAGGACGCCTAGATGAGTTTGATGCGATCGTGAGGGACGAGTGGAGGACTGCCCTAGATTGTAGGTGGCCTCAGTACATGGAGCTTACTGTTGAGTTTCACTCGACATTTCGTCACATGTCAGGCTCATTCGATGATCCTGCTGCTGTATCGTTTGCCTTAGGCAGACGTACATTTTCGATGAGTATCCCGCAGTTCGCGATTGCGACGGGATTTTACACAGCAGAGCAGGTGAGAGAGCCTGGCTTTGCTCAGAGCCTGAGGGCAGTTGTGAGGGAGCCCAGTGATTTAGGCATTACTGAGAGACAGTTGGAGGAGTTTTGGACGTCCATAGCTGATGGACCGTTTACGAGTGCGATTATTGAGTCTTCGATTCGTGATCCACTCATTCGTTATGTCCACAGGATGGTTAGTTGCACTCTCGTCGGTCGCAGGGCCGGTGCAGAGAAATGCAACCAACTAGACCTGTTTTGTATGTACAGCATGATTAGCCGTCGGCCGGCTAACCTCGCCTGTATTTTATTGTCATCATTCGCGAGGATTCGCCGTGGAGGGGCGACGGCTAGATTGGATCTTGGGCCCTATATTGGGAGTATTGCTATGAGGCTGGGAGTCTTTAACAGATTCCCACGCCGATTTTTGACAGAGGGGCCTGAGACGGGGCGATACAGTTTGGACGACATGCGGCTAGCTGGCATGTGTTCTATGGCCGATCCAGCTACTTGGATGCCAGCTAGGCCTGCACCAGAGAGGGCCCCAGATGCGGAGGTTCTGCAGAGGCAGGTACCACCGGAGAGACAGAGGATTTTGCACAGGGCGGAGAGGCCACCTCAGGTATTTCCTCTTCGTCAGCCTCGTCCTCCCCGTATCACTTTAGAGAGTCTTTGGGAGGAGCAGCAGAGGCTGGGTCAGATGATGAGACTTCTTTTTACACATTTTGAGATAGAGATTCCTGAGTGGTTTAGAGCTCCGGATCAGCCTCAGCAGCCAGGAGGAGATGCTGATGAGCCTCATGATTAGTTTTCAGTACTTAAGCAGTAGCAGTTCTATCTTTTGTATTTTTCTCTTTATTTTTTGTTTTTATCATCATGGTCTGTATATATTTGGATTATATTTTGTTGAAATCAGATGTACATAGACTACTGATTGTATATATTTTATGGTTGTTTTGGTTGATTATTGTTTGTACAGTTTTTCTTTCATTATTATCCATGTATATGTTGATGGTTTGTTGTGAGTGTTAGTGGATTGCCAAATTCATCGTGAATGTTCAGAATGCAAAGTTGGAATTATTTGTGATTGCGATTGGATTTGATGGCGGTTGATAATACTTATGAGAATTGTCACATATCAGGGAAGTTGTAATTATTGTAAATTGTATATTTATGTTGAATTGTTCATTATTTCATATTCCACATTGAGGACAATGTTTGATTTTAAGTGTGGGTATGAGATTTGTGAAAAATTGTAAAATTTTTGAAAATTTTAGTAAATAAATTGTAATTTTTAGTTAAATTTTGAAAAATAGTAAATTTGAGTCATTTGTAATTAATCAAGTCAGTTTTAGTTAGGTTTGAGTCTTTTATTTTTAATTTTTCTTTTATAGTTAATCTTTGTTGGATTGTTTAGAGCTTCATGTGCAGTTTGGTTTGAATTACCCTTATCAGTTGGGTAGTGATAACTTATGTATTAGAAAGGCAATCAACAGGATTACAAATAACTCGATCGCGAATGGAATGCTATACGATTGTGTTATTCTGGATTTGACATGCACGGCTGTTACATGAAACCAGCTAAGTCTTTTCCAAATTTTTGTTTTTATTTTATTTTATTTTATTTTATTTTATTTATGTTTATTCTTTTTCATTTTATTTAGGTTTTTAGTTGTTTAATTGTAAATTGAGTTTTCATTTTTAAAATTTTCTAGGTTAGATTGTAAATATTGTATATAATTTTGTAAAAAGTCTTTGAATTAGGTTTTGCATTAAAATGGAAAATGATAGTATAATCAGGAATTTTATGTTTTTCTTAAAAGTTTAAACGTACGCATCTAATTTGGGATATGTTAGTAGGCCTAATTGATAGAAAGGTTCTCTAGTATTGATATAATTTACTTAATTTTCATGATGCTAATAGGTTTTGCCTTGGGAAATATGGGGATTCTGAAACTGTTTAATTGTGATTAGAGGAACTTTTGCAAACAAACAACTTAATGTTTTTAAAATTAAACCTGGCACATATTTTCTCTTTTTATGAAAATAAATTCGAGACTTATGGCGCCTGATTAAAAGAAACATCATCCATCAATCCACTAAATGGGCTGAGCTTGCAGAAAAAAAAATATATAAAAACAAAATAAAATAAGAGCTGCAGCTTATGTGTCATACCCCGGATGGCAACCGAGTGAAACACCACTAAGTTAGGCTCATTAATTTAGAAGCAAAATGCCCATACCTTCATCCATTCCATCTAAGGTTTGATTTTTAAATTCATTTGGGTTGTTCGAATGTAATTGTAACTTGAAAGCTTTTATCAGGATTAAGTTGATCTATATAACTTGAGTGTAATACCTATAGTTGATTGAACCATTTGAATATAATGAATCAAGATTAGGGAACCTATATATCAGTTGTTGGTTTAAATGGATACAAATACTGACAATCGTGGTTAATGCGTATGTGTTTAAATTTTTGAGGTTAAAGATAAATTTCTGATTGTGATTCCATTGTAAATCTTTTTCGAGGACGAAAAATGTTCAAGTGTGGGTATTTTTGATGGGTTGTAAAACACTTCTGGTTTTTAAATAGTTTTTAGTTGATTTTAAGTTGTAAATATGTCGTTTTTGTTTATTTTTAGATTCTTTTTACATGTTTATTGTTTTTACAGGCTTGTCGAATGAAATAAGCGGAAATCGAGTTCGAAACCCAAAGGAATCGAGCCCCGGTTGAAATCAAGAGAAAAAGACAAGTTTTCATAATTATGACGTCATCGCGGTACGCGATGAGGAAGAAATTCACCTTCGCGGTACGCGAAGGATTTCGGGGGTTCCCCGCTTGTTTTGTCCATCGCGGTACGCGGTGTTATTTTGAATTAGTCTCCGCGGTACGCGACAGGTTTGAAATTTGAAAAAAGTCAAGATTCAAGCGAGATTAAATAGGAGACGCTCCCCAGCCGTTTCATTTATCATTCTCGACCATTTTTGAAGCAGGAGAGCTATCCAGGAGCTTGAGGAGGCATTTGGGAAGCATTGGAGGGCTAGAAGACTTTGTTTACATGTGATATCATCTTGGTCAATCTTTGTTTCATTTGTTCTTAATTTTTAGTAGTTTATTTCATCTTGTTATGATATTTCTGGGATTTCTTGACTGATGATGATGTTAGTAGGCTAATAGTTTGATTCTACTTAGGTTAGAATGAATGTTTGAATGATTATTGATGACTATTGACTATTGTTTTGATTTATGATGGAAAACACTTTTGTAACAGATCTTATTGTGTCATTTTGATGAGTTTTGCATATCTAATCTTGATTATATCAGTTTATATCATGTTCCATACGTGTTTATTGAATGTCTTTCGGTGTTAGACACGTATTAGGTCATCGACTTGGTGTTATGACTAGTTTGTGGCTTGTTTGATATCACTAGCCATAGGAAAAGATATAATTGATGTTTTTAGGGTTCTTTGTGTATCTAAGTTTAGAAATCCGGAAGGTGATAGACTTGTCGGGTGATCTTTAACATTAGGGTTTTCATGATAATTACCCGGAATGGTTGATTAATTGAAAGACTTAGTGTTATTGTCATTTCGTGTCAAATTAGACATTTTAAGATTACTTCTTGCATCTTTGGTGTATTGGAATAAGAAAATCAGGAATGTGACTTGTTCATTTGAGTACATAAGTGTTATTGGAGAAATCCGGGAGGTGATTCAATTAACTAGTGTGTTTATTGCAAGATTAAGTTTTCTTAATTGGTTATATTTGGTAATTAATCCAGAATACATTAAGTTACTTATATTTTGCTGTTTAAGATCCTAGTTCCATCATATCAAACAAAGTCAATAGTGTCAATAATCACAAACAGGAATTCTACCTAAGTAGAGTTTTCTCATTTGTTTAAGTTTTTCTAAAATTATAAACCATATCTTTTAATTAAATTCGTTAATCTGTTTTAGGGTTTAAATATTAGTTAAATTGCTTTTATAATTTAATTAGGGTAATTAATTTAATTGAATTATCATTTTTTATTCAAAACCCCCCTTTATTTGTTTTAATCATTTTCTACTCTTGTTTCGTTGAGTCAGTGTCTCGTGGGTTCGATATCCGGACTTTCGTTAGCTATTCTACAATTGATAGGTACACTTGCCTGTCGTAGTGGTTTAGTTTAGGATTTTCGGTTTTAACTCGTTGTAATTAAGTTGAGTCTAGGTTAGTTTTTATAGTTATTTTCTTAGACCACTTTCGAGGACATCAGTTATCCATGGGAGAATGCTTTGTGTGTTTAATGTGCTTCTTGATACTTTGGATCTAAATTGTTATGTAATTGTTTAATCTTTGATGATTGCATGAGGTTTAAGTATTTGAGCACATATTGAAACAAGATTTGGTTTTTTTGGAGTTGATTGAGCAATCCTTTCATTCTTGGTCTTTGAATCATTAATCATTGTGATGTTTGATTAGGTTATGATCCAAATTGATATTCATTTAGATTAGTTTTCAGCTGTGTCCTTATTCGATTTCGTATCGTTAAATAACAAAATCATGGATTAGTCTTATGAATTGTATTTCTATATGTATTTGAATGAGGTTATGTCAATGTAACATACCAAAGAGTTACATGAATTAAGTTATATATATACATAGGAGCCGGATCCGATACAAAGGACTATTATCGTGCGAAGTGTAGGAAGCCATAGTTTTGATACACGTGTAATTATAATTATTTGGACAGAGGGTTAAAATAAGTATTTTGTTCACAAACATGTTTAAGGTAATGATTTAAAAAACAATAAATAAAGAAAATAAACAAGTGCATTAAACATATGACATAATTAAATAAGCAAGAACGTTATTTTAAAAAGTAATTTTAACTATACAAGAAAGAACGGAATTAAAGTACCTGATTTAAAATATTGTAAATAAGGAACATAAAATTCATTTTTTTATACAATAAGTAATAACATAAAGTACGTGATTCTCAATAAACAAAGATGTTTAGTTTAAAGTTAAACAATAAACAATGTGCAACAAATAAAGCAAGATCTTAATTTTAGTCAGTCATTTTCACTATCTTAATTTGTAACCAGATTGAATAAGTTATTTTAAACATAGATTGAATAAATACATAATTAATACAATACAATTAGCATATAAAGTTATAAGGACAATAAACAAAGATGTTTAGTTTAAATTTAAAAATAGAACGTGATTATAGTACGTGATTTACAATTTTTAATCAAAACTTAATTTGAATAATGGCGCATTATATATATATGACAATTAGATGGGTTTGGATTAAATTACCATTGTTGCAGGAATATGAGAGTATCTTTCAAGCTTTATCACACCAGTTGCCATGTTGTCTATAACTTCAAAACTTGGATTTTTCATATCACACCAAGACGAAGAAATGTTCATTACGTATGATGGGGATGAAGACCAAATCAATTTTGTTTAATTTTTTTATGTGTAAGTTGGTCAGCAGCATCTCCATGTTTTCAGCAAAAAGATTTTTTCTTGTATATTCTGAAACACCTTTTTCCAGCAATGGCAATGGCTGCAATTATGTGTGTTTAATACTGTGTTAGTGTTATAAATTAACAAGAATATAATGAGTGGTTGTTTACAACATACCAAGATATTTGGAGGCAAAAATAATCTAAAAGGAGAACCAGGCCCTCTTTG
This sequence comes from Mikania micrantha, assembly GCA_009363875.1. NCBI lineage: Eukaryota > Viridiplantae > Streptophyta > Magnoliopsida > Asterales > Asteraceae > Mikania > Mikania micrantha. The sequence continues at coordinate 45,469,398 of CM018685.1, read as the reverse complement.
TTTTTTATCAGCATTAAGAACATGAACAAAAGCTTCAAGGACACCGGTGTGTATGTATGATGGGGATGAAGACCAAATCAATTTTGTTTAAGTTTTTTATGTGTAAGTTGGTCAGCAGCATCTTCATGTTTTCAGCAAAATGATTTTTTCTTGTATTTTCTGAAACACCTTTTTCCAGCAATGGCAATGGCTGCAATTATATGTGTTTAATACTGTGTTAGTGTTATAAATTAACAAAAAGGAATATAATGAGTGGTTGTTTACAACATACCAAGATATTTTGAGGCAAAAATAATCTAAAAGGAGAACCAGGCCCTCTTTGTTTTTTATCAGCATTAAGAACATGAACAAAAGCTTCAAGGACACCGGTGTGTATGTATGATGGGGATGAAGACCAAATCAATTTTGTTTAAGTTTTTTATGTGTAAGTTGGTCAGCAGCATCTCCATGTTTTCAGCAAAAAGATTTTTTCTTGTATATTCTGAAACACCTTTTTCCAGCAATGGCAATGGCTGCAATTATGTGTGTTTAATACTGTGTTAGTGTTATAAATTAACAAGAATATAATGAGTGGTTGTTTACAACATACCAAGATATTTGGAGGCAAAAATAATCTAAAAGGAGAACCATGCCCTCTTTGTTTTTTATCAGCATTAAGAACATGAACAAAAGCTTCAAAGACACCGGTGTGTATGTATGATGGGGATGAAGACCAAATCAATTTTGTTTAAGTTTTTTATGTGTAAGTTGGTCAGCAGCATCTTCATGTTTTCAGCAAAATGATTTTTTCTTGTATTTTCTGAAACACCTTTTTCCAGCAATGGCAATGGCTGCAATTATGTGTGTTTAATACTGTGTTAGTGTTATAAATTAACAAAAAGGAATATAATGAGTGGTTGTTTATAAGATACCAAGATATTTTGAGGCAAAAATAATCTAAAAGGAGAACCAGACCCTCTTTGTTTTTTTATCAGCATTAAGAACATGAACAAAAGCTTCAAGGACACTGGTGTATATGTATGATGGGGATGAAGACCAAATCAATTTTGTTTAAGTTTTTTATGTGTAAGTTGGTCAGCAGCATCTCCATGTTTTCAGCAAAAAGATTTTTTCTTGTACTTTTCGAAACACTTTTTTCCAGCAATGGCAATGGCTGCAATTATGTGTGTTTAATACTGTGTTAGTGTTATAAATTAACAAAAAGGAATATAATGAGTGGTTGTTTACAACATACCATGATATTTTGAGGCAAAAATAATCTAAAAGGAGAACCAGGCCCTATTTGTTTTTTATCAGCATTAAGAATATGAACAAAAGCTTCAAGGACACCGGTGTGTATGTATATTTCTGGGAAAATGCTTTCCATAATGACCTTGTAAAACTCTGTATCACTGTTTGTGATGAAGAGGAGAGTACTGCATTAATAAAATAAACATAATTAAAACAATAACACATGCTAGTTTATTTTTTTTTGTTGTTCTTACTATGTGAAACTTACTGTGGGTCGTTTTTAGGATGAAATACATATTGACATATCATCCTTTCTTCTTTGGACAGCTTTGTACTCAATACAACTAATCTTTCAACATATGGTGACCTTAGTTGTTCTCCAATTATCTTCGACCTGTGTTTTCTCTCATACTTGATCTTGATCTCTCTTGGAGGTGTGTTGACAACATCAGGTGTCCCCAAAACAGGTTCATTAGGTTCAGGCTGAGCTTGCAAAAAAGGGGTTGTTGTAATAACATTCTCTAAATCAACAACAGCATCAACAGGGTGTTCATCTTCAACAATGTTTTGTTTTTCCTTTCCTTTTGAACTAGAAATTTGCATCTCTACAACCTCACATGCTTTAACCATCTCTTGAACAAAAGTTGGGATTACGTCTAATGGCTGGTCCACATGGCATTCTACAGCTGCAGCCACTTCTGTTTCAATTGGTTGTGGATCCCAAACCATTTTAGACCAAAATTCCTTCCGTAGTTTGAAATCATTATTAGACGGGTATTCAATGGTAGTTGAGGATATAATCCCATCAATATCACTTCCCAATTTTTTGAACTCTTCTATTTTTTCATCCAATTGAGTTAACCATTCCTAGTATTTAAAATGCAAGGTGTAACAAAAACATGTTTAGTGTAAAATAAGTAATGGTACGTGATAAAAAAGAATAGTACGTGATTACAAAGAAATCTCTTACGTGTTCTGTTGTTGGTTGTTGTGGGGTCTGGATTTTTTGAACATAAGGAGACATTCCAGAAAGTGATAAAGGAGTGTATGTTTCTTCAATAACTCTTTGAGTATAAGAGCCAATTGGAAACAACAATTCATCTGGACATGGTCTAATGTTATCCTGAATGTAGTCATCCATTTCACCATCTTCATCATTTTGTTGTTTATCATCAGAGGATTTGTTGTTATGATCAATATCTTGTACATCCTCTAGATGAGAGTCATCAACAGCGACAACAACATCTTCTTCTTCGACAGCAGCATCATCACCAACTCTATCATTACGTTCTTCATCATCACCAACATTTGCATCATCACCAACTCTATCACTGTGTTCTTCATCATCACCAACATTTGCATCAAAGGGATGTTCACTTTCATCAATTTCAAAATCACATGCTTCTTCCGGACTACCAGTTTCATAATCAGTAAATGGACTGTTCTCATATATGTGAGAATCAAGTTTGATGAGGTAGTTTTTTGTGACGTTTTCAATGGTTGGGCCAGGTGGAAGGGTTGAGAGATATCTTGTGCATTTCTCATGAACGTTAGAGTAACTGAAGGAAATAATAACGAGTTAACACATGTAATTACAAATTTATTTTATACAGATAAAAAAAATGTATCATACCGCAAGGAACAACAATGGACCGTTAAAAGGTTCATTCGAAGTTCACTCTTTCTTCGTCCTTTGCAAACAAGTTATAAGATATTCGCACCAGTTAATGTTGGGAATGTCACTGTCTCTGATAATAGAATTCAGGAACCGTTGGTTGACTATTGTGCTTTTAGTTGTCCATCCTAGTACAGTGTTGTAAACTACCAGCAAGTTGAGCTTAAGCAGCCAGTCACCATTCTCATTGGATTTAATCTGATCAAGAACATCTTTAACTGTGATCCATGATTTATTTTGACATTGAGCTTTCCCGACATTTAAGGTGTTTGATGAACCAAGTCTTGGTTTATTCTTCTCATTAACAGGTAACCTCCCTAATGGTATTCCCAAAACATCTTTGACAGTTGAAGGAGTAACCTTAATTGTATGGTTTCCTGCATTCAGCTCATTATTATCACTATCATAGTTTGAGAGCAGCCACTGTGCAAGTCTGGTTAGGACTGTCTCTACCTCCAAGGACAGGAAAGGTTTAAACCCCATTGAAATAATTGCTTTCCTTTGTTGCTTTGATAACCCAGTGATACTGTTTTTCAAATTAACAACCCCTACTCTTGCTTTCAACTTTTTCTCCATGTAGTCAACAAATGGTTTTGTAGGTGGTCTAGTGGGAGTTTGTATTGATGCAATAGATAATTTTTGACATTTAGGTGGTTGTACAAAATCATCATCATCAACAACATTAATTTGAACTGGTTTATCAAGTAGGTCCCCTATAATAACGTACCAACAACAATATACTTGAATAAAACTGTTCAATTCAATTCATTTATGATCTAATTATTGTTCCTATGAATTACTACGTCTAGTAACACATCCACAAATCATAAACACCAAGTAAATGACCTAGCACATGCTCATTACACGAAAGACATTCGCCAAAGCATATGAGGAAACAATAACTCAATCATAAATATCATAAACATTCACACACATCCAAGAATCCAAACCAAATCATTAACCCATTAAAAATCCAAACTTGTTCCACAATCAATCGTTACCAACATCAAACATGCATATTCGTAAAACCCTAGGTGGTCTAGAATGTTTAGCCACTAATCATACTAAATAAACAGTGATAAGTAATGTCAAAACACATATCAAACATCAGTCAAAAGAGAATAACAAGAAGGGAAGAAGAACCGATCACGTTACACCCTTCGGATCACTCGTCTAGGGCTTCCTGATGGTCCAAATCGACTCCAATCTTGTATCCTTGCTTCTAGTCGCCTCCCAGGTTATCTCTGATCGTCCAAAATCGAATGTCCTTAGCCTCCAGCCGTTTCAAAACCTTAAACTCGAAATTCAGGAATTTTAACCCTGTCGCGCTACGCGACAGGCTTCTCAGAACCCTTCGCGCTACGCGACAGCCCCCACTACCCGAAAAATTAGTCGGGTCAAGCCGCAATCATTAAACAAGGGTATTTAAGACTTTTTCACCTGTCGCGCTACGCGACAGGGTTCCTTGAGACTGTCGCGATACGCGACAACATCTAAATTCCAGAAATTGTCTTCCTTTGTTGTTGTGTCTGTTCTCGTCCACCCGGGAGCTCGTTTTCTTGATCTTTTGTGCCTAAATAACATGTTTATTACCTGCAAGCAACAGTTTGTTGAAATGTGAAGAACCAACATCAATCGACTCTAAAATTGATTAAAACTGAACAAACATCAATTAAAAACAAATAGAAAAGCAGATGTGTTTTGCAACACATCACATCCCCACACTTATCTCTTTTTCGTCCTTGAAAAAGACTTATGCAAAAATCTGGGATCATAGCTGGGTAAAATGGTTTCTACACAATTAATAGAGTCAATTTAAAGTTTACTGCTTTGGAGAAGATTGTAAGTATTTTTGTCTTGTTAAACTCATACTGACTATTCCTATCCCTTAATCATGGTTCATTAAGTTCATGTTCTACATTTCATTTCATTAGACCCGCACTTAGGAAACCTAAATTTAAATCAAACCTGGATTCTAGCTTTCAAGTCATCCTTACATATAAACAAACAAGAAATTTCTCAAATCAGATTTTTACAATTGAAATAGATGGAAGCGTGAGCATTTTTCTTTTATTTTTCAATCCATTGAATTCAACTTAGTGGTGTTTCAACCAGGCTGCAACCCGGCGTGTGACACATAAGTCTTTAATTCAACTTCTTTTCTTTTTATTTTTCTTTTTACTCAGCTTATTTGGTGAAATGGAGGCGCCATAAGACTCGGATTTATTCTCATAAAAAGAGTACTTATGTGCCAAACAAAAATCATATTTTTCAAAACTCTCATCCGTTATTATGCAAAGATTCATTTATGACTAGAAAACAGTTTCATTAATTCCAAACTCCCAAAGATGTTTTCCATGAAATTCATGCATTTAAGTGAAATTATACCAATCCTACAGGACAAATATAATCAGTTGAGCCTACCTACACATCCCATGACCAAAGCATAGACCCAAACCAACTAGTTAACCATGCATGAAACCATAAAAACCAACCTTTCTATCATTTCCCATCATACTTTTTGCAACCAACTTTAAACAAGGAACAAAAAGAATTAAGCTAAAGATGTAAAACAAAAATTTTGACTCAAAAACTACTAATAAAGCAAAATTAAACTAAAAACAAAATTAACTAACCTAAATTTCCCATCCCCACACTTAAATTTTACATTGTCCCCAATGTAGAGAAAAAGGAAACCCAAAAGAAGTTAAAAAGAGAAAGAATGTTAAAAATGAAAATGACTTAGCTGGTTAAGAAGAAGACTGTCATGTGCCAGTCTTTCCACATAAGCTCCTCACTTCTACAAATTTCTCCACAAGCCATAAACAACCATATGAAACAAGCACAACAAAGATCAAGATAATCAACCATAAGTTCAAATACAGTAATAAACTATAACCAAAATGAGTTCAAAATCCACCAACCCTTAGCCAACCCAACCACAAATGTCAAAAGGTATAAATGTTCAATAATAACAGACCAACTGCAGCGGATAAACCTACTAACACCTCCCCACACTTAGTCTTCATCCTCTCCAACATCATGCTCTTCAGGGGCCCTATAAAACTCTGGTATGTCAATGTGAAGAGAGGTCATCAAATACCTCATAGCATCCTCCTGCCTCTTCTGATCATGTTCCCTCCAATCTCGGTACTGATCGTGGTACCCATCCATCCTGTGACATAAAGATTCCAATGTAAGTGGGTCAGGGATGGGCTCCCAGAGTGGGTACTGTCTCGATGGGTAATCTCTCCTAAAAACAGGCCTCTGCCTGTGAGTTGGGACCAAACCCATGACTGCATCTGCTGCAGGTGTCCCCTGTGGAGGCATCACCTGAGGCCCAACCATAAATCCAGCCCACCTTGGTGGTTATCTCTCTCCACAATCCCTTCTCTCTGCAAATCCCTCAAGTCTATAGGTGTGGTCAACGGTCCTAAGATCATCAAGTCAGGACGATATCTATCAAAAACTCCTAAATATTCCGCCATCCGGTATATATATGGGCCCATATCTAATCTAGCTTGTCCTCCCCCCTCCTAGCTCTAGCTAAAGAAGTGGCCAACACACATGCCACATTCGCCTCTCTTCCAGTCACCATACAATACAAACAGAAAAGGTCAATCCAGTTGACCTTTTCTTCCCCTGAACTCCTACCTACGACAGTACATGCTAAAACCCTATGAATATATCTCAGCAAGGGATCTCTGATGTTCGATTCTAGCATAATGGTGGAAAACGGGGCATCAGCAATCGTGGCCCAGAACTCACTCAAATCCACCTCGGAAAGACAGAAATCTCTGTCCCTCTTGGTGGCTCCCCTCAAAGACGGCACAAAATCAGGGGATAAGACCTCGTCCTCAGTATAAAAACCACAAACAACAGCAAACTGTGGAATGGACATCTCATAAACCCGCCTACCTAACGAGAAGGAAATAGCATCCAAGGAATCAAACTCTGAATCATCATACATAAAGGTGGAGTGGAACTCTATGGTCAATTCCTTATATTGAGGCCAATCACATGCTAATACTCGCCTCCACTTGGGCCCTAATAGCCTCTCCAACCTGTCTCTCTGGCCTAATTGGTCAACTAACTCCCAATTGATATTTCTATGGTGTAGGAGTTCTAGAGATACAAACCTATCAAGCCTGTCGCTCTCAAAAGTGCCCATTTCAAACATTAAGAGGGTGTGGTCCTTCAGTCTTCTGGTTTTTATGACTGGTATCCGCTCAGCTTCAAGATATCGGATCGTCCTTTCATCCCTTTGTGGCTGGACTGGGTTCTCCCCGGGGTCTTGGAACTGGTCCCCTTGTTCTTTTTCCCCTGCACCTGATGAGCTTGCTCCAGACATCCTGAAACAACATCAAAATCAAACACAAATTGCCAAGTTAATAAGGAAACCAAGAATTGTAACCGTATAGCATTTCATTCGCGGTTACACAACAATATCATTTAGGTTCCAAGAACAAACCCATATACAAACCATCCTACAAACTGATTTTAAAAACTTAATTGAACATCATCTTCTCAAATTTCATTATAAAGATCAGTTTGTTAAACATTTCAAGATCAAAAGAACTAATTTCAAATTTCAAGCTTTTACCCAAACTCCAATCTATGGTTCTTGCACCTCAGACAACAATTTCAACCACAATGGGAAACCTAGAAGCATTCAACAAGCCTAAACAAACTAATACTAAATTAAAATCAACACAAAACATTTGCAACTAAGAATCTAAACCTAGGCTAAACTAGAAATTGACAAAAATTAATCAAAATGCAAGAAAAATTGGAGATAATTAGTCACATTACCTTAGAATCGGATTATAAGATGAGATTATGAAGAAAAATTGAAGCTTTGAAGAAAATCCCTCGTGTTCTTGCATTGACCCGTCAATGGTGGATGAAGGTGGTGAAAGGGTTAAATGGGTTGGAAGAAAAGGATGAAAAAGAAGTTGGGGATGATGGTTGATGGTTTTAAGTGGTGAAATTGGTGTAAAATGGTGATAGAAAGTGAAAATGGTGGTGAAGGGGAAGAAGGCGACGGGTTTTAGATGGAGAAGTTGGGGTTAAATCTGAAATCTAGGGCTTGAAAAAGATAAAAACCGATCAGGGGACGCGTCGCGTAGCGCGACAGGTAACCAAAAGGTTGTCGCGTAGCGCGACAACTTGTTGACCCGCGCGTTTGACCAAATCTGTAGTGTAGCGCGACAACTTGGTCCCTGGGTGTCGTGTGACGCGACGAGGTCAAATTTCCAGAGAGTTTCTTGCATTTTCATGCCTTAGCCAAATTTTCACCTCCTTTTTCCTTCCTAAACACCAAAAATCTATTCTAAGGTAAAATATACATACCTGGTGGCTCCATTCCATTTTTCATGCTTCACAATGATTAAACATCTGTAAAACTCAAGAAAACACACAAAAACGAAGACGAAAAACGAAAAATAATTACGAAAAACACACTAAAAATGCATCAAAAACTCTAAAACCTACCATTTACACACTCTACACTTGGGTTTCATCCCAAGAACCCTTCAACAATTTTTGTCATTCGGGTTTCTCTAGAAGGATCTCTTCCCCCTCCTCATCCTCATCAATCGGTCCTCCGATATAGTGTTTCAATCTATGACCGTTCACTTTCCAAGTGTTTCCATCAACTTCGTTTTGTAACTCAACGGTTCCATATGGAAAAACCTCTTCAACCACATATGGACCCGTCCACTTGGACTTCAACTTTCCTCCAAACAATTTCAATCGGGAATTGTAAAGCAAAACCCGATCTCCCTTCTTAAACTCTTTCAAACCCTTCAACCTCCTATCATGCAATGATTTGGTTTTCTCTTTAATGCTCAATGAACGTGCATAAACCGTATCACGAAGGGCTTCTAACTCATGAATTTGGAAATATCTCTTCCTACCCGCCTTGGTAAGATCAAGGTTGACCGTCTTGAGAGCCCAAAGAGCTCTATGTTCCAATTCAACAGGAAGATGGCATGCTTTGCCATAGACGACCATGTATGGTGTGGTTCCTAAAGGTGTCTTGTAAGCCGTTCTAAACGCCCACAATGCATCGTCTAACTTGTCGGACCAATCCTTCCGACTCTTCCCTACGGTCTTCTCAAGTATCCTTTTCACCCCCCCGGTTTGCATTCTCCACTTGACCGCTTGTTTGAGGATGGTAAGCGGTCGCTAAACGATGAGTGACACCGTAGCGTTGTAGTGCCTTTTCTAACATGGTGTTACAAAAGTGCGTGCCACGGTCACTTATTAACGCTCTAGGAGTTCCAAACCTACTAAACAACTTCTTAAGGAACTTGAGAACTACTCGGGCATCATTTGTAGGTGAGGCTTGAGCCTCTACCCACTTTGAGACATAATATATGGCCACGAGTATATACCTATCCCCTTTGGACAAAGGGAAAGGTCCAACAAAATCGATGCCCCAAACATCAAAAACCTCTAACACTTGAATCGGGTTTTGAGGCATCTCATCTTTAGAGGAGATGTTCCCGGTGCGTTGGCAAGGATCACACTTCTTCACAAACTCAAGTGCATCCTTCACCATCGAAGGCCAATAAAACCCACAATCGAAGACCTTTTGGGCGGTGGAATGATGTCCATGGTGTCCACCCGTCAAGCCTTCATGGCAATGTCTTAGAATATCAAGGCCTTCTTTTCTACTCACACACCTCCTAAGAATCCTATCACCTCCCACACGATAGAGATACGGGTCATCCCAAACATACTTACCCGCATCTCTAAAGAACTTCTTCTTTTGTTGAGAAGTCATCCCTTCAATCACTACTCCATGAGCAAGAAAATTTGCCAAGTCGGTGAACCATGGCATTCCTTGCTTCTCCGCCTCTACAAAGTCGATCATCTCATGAGGGAACCTATCGCCAATCTCCTCCTCACGAATCTCACTTCTCTCTGGGTCCTCCAACCGGGAAAGATGATCGGCCGCCACATTTTCAGCCCCTTTCTTATCTTTAATCTCAATGTCAAATTCCGACAACAAAAAAATCCACCTAATGAGACGAGGTTTTGCATAACACTACCGCAAGAAGCTCCTTCTCGGTAGTAGTGTAGTTCTCTTGAGCATCATTAAGAGTTTTGCTAGCATAGTATATCGGGTGAAAATGCTTCTCTCTTCTCTGCCCCAAGACTGCCCCAACGGCTTGGTCACTAGCATCACACATGAGCTCAAAGGGCAAGCTCCAATCGGGGGCAACCAAAATAGGAGCACTCACAAGCCTCTCCTTCAAAAATTTGAATGCCTTCATGCATTCCTCATCAAACACGAATGGGGTATCTTTCTCTAGAAGATGGGTCATAGGCCTAGTGATTTTGAAAAATCCTTAATAAATCGCCTATAAAAACCCGCGTGACCAAGAAAACTCCTAATGGCTTTAACACTTGAAGGTGGTGGGAGTTTACTTATAGTCTCTATCTTCGCTTGGTCTACCTCTATACCCACTCTCGAAATCTTATGACCTAGAACTATCCCCTCGGTCACCATGAAGTGACACTTCTCCCAATTAAGCATCAACTTCGTCTCTATACGCACCTCTTCAACATCCTCTCTAGATTCACCAAGCATTGATCAAATGAGTCACCATAAACCGAGAAGTCATCCATAAACACCTCCATGGATGATTCAATCATGTCTTGAAAGATGGCTACCATGCACCTTTGAAATGTGGCAGGAGCATTGCATAGCCCGAAAGGCATGCGACGGTAAGCATAGGTGCCATAGGGGCACGTGAATGTGGTCTTTTCCTGATCCTCTGGTGCAATGGGGATATGGAAATACCCAGAAAAGCCATCTAAGAAGCAATAGAATTGTTGTCCCGCCAATCTCTCTAACATCTGGTCAATGAAAGGAAGGGGAAAATGATCCTTCCGGGTGGCATCGTTAAGTTTCCTATAATCGATGCAAACTCGCCATCCCGTGACAGTGTGAGAAAGAATGAGCTCATTTTTCTCATTCGTGATGACTGTCATCCCTCCCTTTTTAGGGACAACCTGAGTAGGGCTCACCCATGATGAATCCGAGATAGGATAAATCAAGCCCGCATCCATCAACTTCAACACCTCCTTCTTCACAACCTCTTGCATATTGGGATTTAAATGCCTCTGAGGTTGGACTACCGGTTTATACTCATCCTCCATGAGTATCCTGTGTGTGCAATAATGTAACATTTGTACATTTAGTCATGTAGTAGTGAACAGTGTTAGAACAGTGTGTATCCATGTTCAGTCAGTCAATGTGAATCATGTGTCATTATGTGCTTGTGTGTTAGAATCTTTATCATTTAACAAGTATGTATTATTTATTTACAGTCGAGTTCACTAGGCAAGAACAGTATTGTGTTATATCGAAACAGTGGTGGGCAGCGAGAGTGAGCCCTATATATATACTGCGTTCGGTGTAACAGGATAGTGTTGGTGCGTAGTGTCAAGACGAATATTATGACAATTAATTTAACAAGAATCGTAATACGTAAGCGAGACTGAGTATAGTTATGGGTGACGATCCATAATGATACGAATGTTGAACTTATAATTATGATTAAACGACTTTAAATTTTTAATACGATCGGAAAAACGTACGCGATTGCGGGTATACACGTAATTGTGAATGTTTAACGGTCCGACAACACACGAAGAGTAAAAATAATTATATTAATTATTTTATATTTTTACAATTTTGAAACTCATCATTTTAAATGAGTTTAACAACTCTTTTATTTTTAAAACCGCGTAAAATACGCGTTACGTTCCGGAAACGCGAACCGAGCGACCGAAACGGACCCGAATACCACCCGGGCTATAAAAGCCTTGAACAAGGCTTAAACCTTCTTTTATTACCTCACCAACACTTTCTCTCACTACAAATTCGTTTACCCTCTCTCTCTCTAAGAAAACCCAACTTTAATCGTTCGTATCTTGCTCGATTCTCAACGGAATTCGTCATTCTTGGTGTCCACGCGAAGCCCTCGACGTTCTCTACACGAAAGTACAAGAATTTCGCAGATTCATCCAGCCAATCTCGAGGTAATGAAGCTTGAATGGTCACGAGTTTAGGGTTTTCAAACGTGGGTTTGTTTAAACCCGACCCTTAGCCGGTTCTAGCAAACCACATCCATTTTCGAGGCCATAGAAACCTTCTCTGATGCTTGTTTAGCTTAGATCGAGGTCTGGATACAAGTGATCGACGATGGTGATGATGATGGTAATAGGTTCGGCGGCCAAACCTGCATTCACAGCCGGCCGAACCCTAATGAGTCTCCACGAACCTGCATGGTTCGTCAACCTTCTGCCGAACCCTTAGGGGAGGATCTCACGAACCTGTGCCGAATCATCAAGCCATCACGAACCCTCTCGAGCCATCACCGAACCTTGGGTGCGCCGAACCATCAACAACTCGGCGAACCATCATCAGCCGAAGTCTCCATGAAGCGAACCCTAGTTGTCCGAACCTTCTTTAGTCACGAACCCTAAGGGATGCAACGAACCTTCAAGCTGATGAGCATCTAGACGAACCCTGCATGATTCTTTGATTTCTGCCGAACCTTGGAACTTAGGAACCATGCATGTTTCCATGATCACCGAACCTTTTATTGTTAGAGCGAACCTTTCGATCAGCATTGTCAAGGGCCGAACCTTGGCTCTAAACTCCAAGGGTTCGCTGCCAAGAGTGGCAGCCCAAGAACCTTTCGGCCCAAACCAATTCTACTCGGCCAAATCTTATTAGAACTCGGCCCATAAACGTAAACCAAGCACGATTGAGATAGGTTGGCCCATCAAGATCTTTAAATAGGCTCAATCCAAAGCTCTTAGGCCCAATCCAAGCCATACGACTCATTATGATATCAATTAGCTCGATATTAGCTTGAGCGCGTTATGAGGCCTACATACAAGTTGTTGGGCCAACGTCACATGCAATAGGCCCAACATCACCTTCAATTGGATCATTATCATTTTAAATGGCCATGGCCTTTGTCTAAGTCCATAATGACTTTCATGGACGTAGGACCTCTTTGTTGGTCATAATGCAAAGTAATTGTAATTTGATCTTAGTTGGTTTAAGTACAACTTAAACTAATCATAGCATCAAATCACAATCTCAAGACTTAAAACAATTGGAACATCTTTTCATAAGTCATGGTAATCAATGGTTAACCAAATTCTCAAACACATGTGATGTGTACAAACTAATTTGAACACAAAGGATCATTTCACATTCGTTTCTTGGACCCATGATAAATCAAGTGATTCAATTCATAACTTTCAAGTTTTCACAACAATCATAATCATGAGAACACAAGCCAATCAATGAATCAAAGTCTATACAATTATAAATCCTATATCTTATGTATGATTACAATGTTATAGGAAACAATTAGAAGTCCTGTTTGCTACTTGCTAACTGTTTAGTTCAGAGTCTACTGCAGACATGTGAGAACTTTAGCCCCTCTTTTACCGTTTTATAACTGTTTTGGGGTGGAACACGTGATCAAAACCGCTATTTCAATCTTGTTTCATTACACAAGATATGTGTATTTCATAAACATTACAGGTTCATCTTACGAATCCAAGGGATTCATCAATGGTTTAAAGAAATTGTCAACCGTTTTAAGGACTTATTAACTATTGGAATCTTTTTACTAAAAAGGATTTTATAAAGACTCTTGGAAATGTTCTTATAAAGGATCAACACTTTTAAATAAATGATTTGATAAACTCTTTTGTTATAAACCTTGTTGTTACACAAGGTCATCACATCATGGTATTCAAAACAAGTGGTTCACAACATGGTATTCAAATCAAGTGGTTTACAACATGGTATTCAAATCAAGTGGTTCAAAACATGGATTCAAATCAAGTGGTTCACATCATGGTATTCAAATCAAGTGGTTCACATCATGGTATTCAAATCAAGTGGTTCATTTCATGGTATTCAAAACAAAGGATTTAATTCGTGGAATTAAATCCAGGCTTTTCAATTCATGTTATCACATAAGGCATTAACACATCCGGTTAAAGTAAGATTCAGAAACATGGTGTCTATTGTTGTAAACAAACTTGTAAAAGCATCAAGTATCACATTCATTAGCGTTAGTACTGGGTGATCACAACAAGGGAAAGCGGACACACACATTGGGGCAGACCGATTGCTGCAGTTAGTTTTTAAATCTGTTTTATAAACTAACTGCAGATTTCGGTTACATATGGTTTATCAAAACTGTTGACACATTATCTAACTCCAAACGTGGTTTGGGACTTGATATTATATGTTGACTCATGTGCAAACAGTGATTGGACTGTTTACACTCATTTTTTTTTTACTTGATGTTAGTTTGGGTTGCAGCTCATTCGTGTGACTCTTATGATGCTTTAACTTACCTATGCCTTATATCATATACTCATGTTTACAAATGTTTAAACCTATTGTTCTCACCAACTACGTCTGTAGTTGACAGTTACTTTTCACGTGTTTCAGGTAATCAGGTTTAAGACATTCTCAGAGACAACTAAGGAGACCATACTAAGATAGAACAAGATGAAGAAACATGCTAGGATGGATTAGAAACACACTAAATCCTAATTGTTTACTTGTCTTGTTTGAAGTCTTATTTTGTAACTATATTTTGGGTCTGTAGTTGTCTTTCTTTTGATAGATAGCTGTCTGTAACGAAACAACTGTCTTAACATTATGAAACATAGTAATCCGTTGTGGTTGTTCTTATTCAATACTTGTGCATGATTCAACTGTTCATACGTCACCGCGCCGTGGATTCCGCACGCGGCGCATGGGTGTGACAAATAAGCAGGACTAATGCCTTGGATATCGGAGAGTCTCCAAGCAATAGCCCCCTTATACATCCTCAGCACACCTAGCAATCTCTTCTTCTCCTCCTCACTTAACCTAGATGAAATGACAACAGGTAAAGTGGAATCCTCTCCTAGAAATGCATACTCTAAGTGTGATGGTAAAACCTTAAGCTCTAGGGCGGGTGGTGACTCAACAGAGGGCTTCTTACTAACCTCCCTCAACTCATCAATCTCTAACACATCTGAAATAATACCAACACCCTTATCAACAATCTCACACTCCTCCTCACTCCTCTCAACTACCAAATCAGCACCACACACGTACTCAAGACACCTATCTACGTGTGACATGAAAGAGTTTATGAAGTAAACAGAATGACATGGGCCACTAAAGTCATCATGATCACCGGGATGCCTCATAGACTTCACAACCTCAAATGTGACAGTCTCATCACCCACTCTAAGAGTGAGCTTCCCATCAAACACATCAATGATGGCCTTGGCGGTCCTCAAGAATGGACGGCCTAGAATGATAGGCACACTCTCATCGACCTCCATGTCAAGAATCACAAAGTCCACTGGGAACACAAATTTGTCCACCTTCACCAACACGTTCTCAACAATATCCCGTGGACACTTGACCATTTGATCAGCAAGGGACAATGTCATGCGCGTAGGCATAAGTTCACCAAGTGCTAGCTTCTCGTACAAAGAATAGGGCATCAAATTGATGCTAGCACCTGAATCTGCCAACGCGTGCCTCTGAGTGTCACTACCAAACAAACATGGGATTGTAAAGATTAGAAAGTTCCCCTAGCTTATCCTTGCTCTTCAACAAATCCTTAAGGAATTTGGCATACTTGGGCATATGCTGAAGAGCCTCAATAAATGGAAGATTGATCTTCAACTGTTTGAACATGTCAAGAAAATGACCATACTCCTTAGCATGCTTTTGGTGAGCTAAGCGAGCAGGGTAACGAAGTCGTGAATAATCAATCTTCGGACTTGGCCTAACCTCAACCGGTTTCTTCTCCATCGGGACCACTACGGGAGACTCACTGGTCGGTACTGTACTTGCTAGGACTGGCCTCATGTGTACCCCCCAGGAGTCTCCATCTCAATCTCCTCATCCACCGGTTCTTCATCATCTACCTCAACCGGTGGTTCTAAACTCACACCCCCTCGACCACTCCTAGTAGTCACTGCTTTCACATGAGCGTTTGGATTAGGCTGAGTGTTGCCCGAAAACTGGCCTTGGTGCCTCTCATCCAAACGCTTAGCAATATCACCAACATATCTTTGAAGATCAAGAAAAGCAGATTGTTGGTTTTTCAAAAGAATGTCATGCTCAGCAAGGGTTTTCTGAGTATTGGCATCCTTAGCAACCAACTGGGTCAGTAACTCCTCAATCTTACTCATGCAACCTCCAGAACTACCACCACTACTACTGCTACCCGCCCCCGGTGTATGACTCGGACGACTAACCGAAGAATGACCCTGCCCCTGGTTATGAGATGACCCAGATTGGAAACCAGGGGGATGACCGGAAGAGCGCCAATTAAAATTCGGGTGGTTCCTCCAATTTTGATCGTAGGAATTATTGAAAGGGTTCGTGTTACCCCTGCCTTGACCCCCTAAGTAGTCAGCCTGCTCTTGGTTGACCACCTAACACTCAGATGTGGCATGGCCACCCCTACAAATCTCACACCTATCCACCTTCATCTTCAACTCCTTCACATCCCTCGACAAGGCCTCGAGAGCAGCTGCTACACTAGTATCCACATTAGCGTGGTGAACTCCTCTCGTGGAAGAGGATGAACTAGAAATAGGATTTGAATTCCTATTAGCATACCGCTGCTCATACTCAGCCTGAGCAAAGCTCTCAAACATATCAGTACACTCAGCAACATCCCTCTTTCCCAAAAGATGACCACCTACAGAAGTGTCAAAATGAGCCCGGGTCTCATAAGTTAGACCATTGTAGAATTTCTCTACAAGGGCCCAATCAGAGAGACCATGCTGGGAGCATCTGCTAAGCAAATTTTGGAATCTCTCCCAAGCAAGGTAGTATGGCTCATCAGGTGCCATACGAAAAGAGTGGATCTCATCACGAAGGCGAGCTGCCTTGGCAGGTGGAAAATACTTCCTAAGGAATGCATCCCTAAGACTGCCCCAAGTAGTAAAAGATCCAGGTGCATGCGAATCGAGCCAAGTGGCAGCCCTACCCGCAAGAGAAAAAGGAAATAGCTGCAAGAAAATGGCATCTTCAGTGGCACCTTGAAGATTGAAGGTACCACAGATGCGAGTGAGGCGAGCTATGTGTGCTGGAGCATCCTCATCATCCCGGCCATTAAACTGAGTGTTATTAATGGCTGTCATGATATATGAAGGAATCTGCCACGAATTTTCATTCGTGATATTTGGCACAGTGATGGGATTATTAAGTCCCGTGAAACCTGCAGTGGCCTGCTGGTGAACCGTGCGACGCTCAGCCATGGGTGGAATGAAGTTCAAACGAGGACTAGAATGAGTAGAAGAAGAAGACGGTGGTGTGTGCTCAGAAGAATCAGCAGAGATGGGTGTAGAAGCACTTACCTCGCTCGTAGAACCCTCAGAAAAGTCCCGCGAATCGCTCCTTGAAGGCAAAGAAAGCTCAGGTGGCGGTCCGTGTGAACGTAGGTGTGGCATACACTACCAAACCTGCAAACGAAATAAAAATGAATCAGAAAGAAATAAAACAAAACAAAATAACACTAAAATAAAAAAAACAACTATGCACAGATAAGAAACAAGAACTAAACTGCACAATCGACTAAGAAGTCCCCGGCAACGGCGCCGAAAACTTGATGTGTTCAAAGTAGTTTAATTATAACTAATAGAAATCAAAACTAACCTAGACACTAATTAATACTCTAGACTCTCTAAACTAAATTACGAACAGGCAAGTGAACCTATCGAGAAGTAGTACAGAAAACCAAGTCCGGATATCGAACCCACAGACTCCTCTAGAAAGTGCAAAATAAACTCAAGGACTTATCTATAAAAAAGACTTAATTTTAATTAATTGATTTAAAGGGGGTTTTGTAAATAACTAATCAAACTGAAATTGATAAAATTCTGAAAACCGATTTAAGATTCAAATGAGAAAGTGCAACTAAAAACTCACTAATGATGAAAAGACTACCTAGGGTTTACTTTATACATGTCTAATGTGTTTAGATTGATTATGGAACTTGTTGTCGAACCGGGATCTTTGAATATTAGCTCATTAACAGATTAGAGATTCTTTAACCCTTTTTAAAGATTTCAACTAAAATGCCTACAAGTTTCTTAAACACCGGTTTAGATTAATTACTCTCACAAGTTAACCAACTCATCAATGGTTCATCCTAAAAACCATCTACCTCACGGAAAAGATAGTTTCAATACATCAAATGCAAGGGATAATAAGGAAATTCATCTTAGATTTAGCGTACAAGACTATGTTTAATTAACTTAATCTTAGTCTTTTCACAAAGACTTTAACTAGTTTTCAAACACGCAAGACACACTAACAAACTCTCACCTCACGGCTATTGAATTTAGTTAAACATTCAATTCATTTATGATCTAATTATTGTTCCTATGAATTACTACGTCTAGTAACACATCCACAAATCATAAACACCAAGTAAATGACCTAGCACATGCTCATTACACGAAAGACATTCGCCAAAGCATATGAGGAAACAATAACTCAATCATAAATATCATAAACATTCACACACATCCAAGAATCCAAACCAAATCATTAAACCATTAAAAATCCAAACTTGTTCCACAATCAATCGTTACCAACATCAAACATGCATATTCGTAAAACCCTAGGTGGTCTAGAATGTTTAGCCACTAATCATACTAAATAAACAGTGATAAGTAATGTCAAAACACATATCAAGCATCAGTCAAAAGAGAATAACAAGAAGGGAAGAAGAACCGATCACGTTACACCCTTCGGATCACTCGTCTAGGGCTTCCCGATGGTCCAAATCGACTCCAATCTTGTATCCTTGCTTCTAGTCGCCTCCCAGGTTATCTCTGATCGTCCAAAATCGAATGTCCTTAGCCTCCAGCTGTTTCAAAACCTTAAACTCGAAATTCAGGAATTTTAACCCTGTCGCGCTACGCGACAGGCTTCTCAAAACCCTTCGCGCTACGCGACAGCCCCAACTACCCGACAAATTAGTCGGGTCAACCCGCAATCATTAAACAAGGGTATTTCAGACTTTTCCACCTGTCGCGCTACGCGACAGGGTTCCTTGAGACTGTCGCGATACACGACAACACCTAAATTCCAGAAATTGTCTTCCTTTGTTGTTGTGTCTGTTCTCGTCCACCCGGGAGCTCGTTTTCTTGATCTTTTGTGCCTAAATAACATGTTTATTACCTGCAAGCAACAGTTTGTTGAAATGTGAAGAACCAGCATCAATCGACTCTAAAATTGAATAAAACTGAACAAAAATCAATTAAAAACAAATAGAAAAGCAGATGTGTTTTGCAACACATCAATCATGCATAATAACGTACTATTGGAAAATAATGTTTAAAAAAAGGATTATAATGCATTATAACGTACCAATATTGAGAATCATGTTCCACACAATAAAGTATAATTACATAAAATGAATAATTGAAAAATTTTACATTACAACACAATTAAACATGTACAAATTTTACAATTAAGATTATAAAATGAAGAGAAATACATTAAGATTTTTATACATTTTATTTCATAATAATAAATTAATAACAATGAAGAACAATTACGGAATGATGAAGATTACTATAATCACCTCCTTTCTTCTTAGCAGATTTTCTGTCGTTATTTGATTTAGATCGTCTTTCTTTTTTTCGTTTGCTCGATTCTGTGTTTGGGGATTCAGAAACTTTTCCTGTTAACATATTGCACTTGTTTATATTAAAAAAAATTAAACAAATAACAAAATTCAAGTTAAGATAACGTAATGAGTATCGTATTTTCTTACCTTTGTTGACGACAATGGTTGTATTCTCTATATTAGTGTTTATTCTTGATTATTGATGAAGGCGCAAGAACTTTAAATTTTTTCGAAGAAGACGGTGATAATTACGGGAAGCGGTTTTTGAAATTGAAATTCCTTTATTTAGGATTAGGTTTAAATGTCGTATTTTCAAAATGACGTTTTTACCCTTTTTTGTCAAAAACGTACTAAGAAAACAATTAAAAAACAAGTGTATTTACTAAAATGCCACCGCGTTAATCCTGGCCATCCAAAATCACGGATCGATGATCAAGATTGCTTCCTACGCTTAGTACGTTCCATTCTCTTTGTATTATAACCGCCCTCTATATATATATATATATATATATATATATATATATATATATTGATTCACAACTTGAAACCCAGGTATAATCATTCTCTCTATTATTGAATACAAATTTTTTTTCCTCATTTACTCTTGAAATCTATCAAAGGTTTTTAAGTTCTTTTACAATCAATCCCAATCCATTTAAATTTTACATTTTCTGTTCGTAGGTAATTTAGTTAAACAATTAACATAATATATAACATTGACCACATGCTTCCTGTGGATACGATACCTGACACTATCTAACTACCTATGTTATTTAGGTTTTTGTATGACCCCAACGACATGTCATTAATGGTTCTTATATTTTGTCTTTCACTCTTAGTCTTTCGATTTCATAAATTACCATATGGTCTCAAATTTTAAATATTTGTGACACATACATTTCTTAGATAAGTGTAATTTGGTCAAGTATGTGAGGGTAATTTGGTGACCTAAGGACTATATGTGATCCAATTGTTCAAAGTAGAATCATATGAGTAATTTATAAAAACTTAAATACCAAGAATGAAGCATAGCACATCAACCATCTTGGCAATTTACTATTATGAAAATCAAAATCGAAAAAAAGACAACCAATCGAGCCAAAAATATAAGTTAAAACAAAATTAATAAATAATATGTTAATATATTTCTTATCTATTTTCTAATTCGATGAACCTAATATTACAGAAAATATTTTAAAATATCAAGTTCGACATATTCAATTTTGTTGTCATTTTCATGTTATTGTTAGATCCAATATTCCAATGGCAAGGAGCACGTCACCTAGCCCGCCAATAATAATTACGATGACATATACGTTAATTTAATAAGTCTTAATTAGTTGGTTAAGTTGTAATATATATGTTTGACATGGAGGTTTAGCTTATGTTTCTTTAAAAATAAAATAAAATAAAATAAAGAAAGAAAAGTAAACCAACTTACAAAAAGTCAATTTCAAGAAATTATATTAGTGAGTTGACTTTTATACTATTTGCATGTATAATACATTTAATAATAACGTTTTTTTTTTCCTAATATGAAGTTTTCTTCTATTAAAAGCGTAATGAATTTATACAAAAATAGAAGAAAAACGAAAAAGAGTTACCTATTGATATATTAAAACAATAAGATTGTTTAGTGGATGTTAATATAACTTTCTAGAATTTAATATATTAAAACAATAAGAATTGGATTTTTAATATATGTAAATATAATCAATCCTTAAACATAATCATGATAATCTATATTACATTTTCATAATAATGTATGATTCACATTAAAGTTAAATTATTAAAAAGTTTAGTTGTTTCAAAAAACCAAATAAATCTGTCTTAGTCAGTTTATGGCCCAAAAAGTCACTCTCGTTGTATTAAACCTTAACTTTGAGTTTTTATATTTTTGGATAGGCAATATTTAGGCAAAAATTTTAGTGAATTGACTTTGTTTACAACTTGAATCTCCTTGAAAATGGTTGTTATTCACAAAAAAAAACGATATATATATATATGTGTGTGTGTGTGTGTATATGTATATAATTTTCAATATATGTAAGTATAATTTTCAGAATAATGTATAATTCACAACAAAGTTCAATAAAAAAATTAGGTGGTTTCAAATAGCCATATAAATCCGTCTTTGCCGGTTTACAACCTCAAATGTCACTCTCGTAGTATTAAAACCTTAATTTGGGGTTTTTATATTTTTGGATAGGCAATTAACAGGCAAAAACTTTAGTGAGTTGGTTTTTATACTATTTGCATGTATGATACATTTAATAATAACGTTTATTATTCTAATATGAAGTTTTCTTCTATTAAAGCAATAAAGAATTTACATAAAAATATAAGAAAAACTAAAAAGAGTTGCCCATTGATATATTAATTAAAACAATAAGATTTGGATGTTTAGTGGATATTAATATATGTTTTTAGTATCTATATATCAAAACAATAAGAATAGGATTTTTAATATATGTAAATGTAATTACCCTTAAATATAATCATGATAATCTATTTTAAATTTTCAAAATAATGTTTTATTCACATTAAACTTAAATTAAAAAAATTAGGTTGTTAAAAATAACCATATAAATCCGTCTTTATCGGCTTACGACCCCAAAAGTCACTCATATTTTAGGATAGGCAATTATGCAACAATAAGATTGGGATGTTTAGTTGATGTAAATATATGATTTTAGTATTTGATATATTAAAACTATTAAGATTAGGAATTATAATGTATGTAATTATAGCTAATCCTTATATATAATCATGATAATCTATTCTAAATTTTCAGAATAATATATATGATCCATATTAAAGTTAAATAAAAAACATTAGATGGTTTCAACTTTCAAATAACCATATAAATCCATCTTTGTCAGCTTAGCTTACGTCCCCAAAAGTGACTCTCATAATATTAAAACTTTAACTTGGGGTTTTTCTATTTTTGGATAGGGAATTAGGCAAAAATTTTAGTGAGTTGACTTCGTTTACAACTTGAATCTCCTTGTAAAATGGTTGATATTCTCAAAAAAAAATAATATATGTATGTATGCAGTGGCGAAGCTTGACCGGAGACATAGGGGGGCGAAACTTTGCCACATATAAATTTTTTTCCCTAACGGCCTAACGCTAACAGTTAAATGTTCGGGTTGGCGATTCGGGTCGGGTCAAACCGTCAAACAATAAAAAGTAGATTTTTTTAGAACAAACAACGATTTAAATAATTATCATGATGAATGAAAAAGTTAAGTACCTTAAAGAAGGTTACAACTCAGCGCGACGACCTTTAAGATTTTTAAATTCATCGATTATGGATTCCGACCCAAAGTTTTCGGCAATTTCCTTCTCTATGTAAATCACCAAGCTATTCGCAAGATAATCATCTGACATCTTATTACGAAGGCGATTCTTGAATATTTTCATTGCTGAAAACCCTCTCTCTGTTGTTGCAGTCGAAACCGGAGGTGTCAGAATTAACCGAATCACTCTATCAACCAAATAGTATGTTTCACGTTTCTTAGTATCCGAAATAATCACGAACAAGTGCTTGTAATCCGTTCCATTTTCCTCTCATGTTACTAGCACCATCATAGCCTTGACCACGAATTTTTTGAACATCAAACTTATGTTGCAAAAGTTGATTCCACAAACAGGTTTTCAATGTTAATGATAAGGTATCCCTAACATGAACCAAATCTAAAAATCTTTCTCTTACGATCCCTTGTGCATCAACAAACCTCAAAACTATCGCCATTTGCTCTTTTTTCGACTCATCTATTGACTCATCAACCATTACACAATAGTATGAATCCCTCACTTCACTACGAATATGACATCTAACTTTATTTGCAATTATATCTAGAATTTCTTTTTGAATGTCACTAGAAGTATATTTTGAATTATACGAAGCGCTCTCTAATACAACTTTCGCAACTTCATCATTATAAGAAGCTAAAATTTTTAGCATTTCAAGAAAATTACCCCGATTCTTAGAATTAGCAGATTCATCATGTCCACGTAAGGCACAAGCCTGGTATGTCAACCAACGAACTACATCAATCGAAGTTTTTAATCGTAAACGGTTCTTTAATATTTGTTCTTGACTTTGTTTTTCAAAGACATTTCCAATGTGTGTTGCTTGGTTTAGCAAATTTTCACTATAAGTCACAACATTTCTATGTTGAGAAGAATCAATGTGGTTCAAGAATGCACAATTTTTCCCATCATTAACTTTTTTCCAATTGTTAAAACCTTTAACAGTAAATGCATCATATCCGTTGCACACATTTGGTTTATCATTGAACAAGTAACAAAGAAAACAATAAGAAGCATTTGTTGTTGGTGAATACTCTAACTAACTAGGAAACATCTTGAACCAAGCATTTATGAATCTACGTTGCTTTTGATCTTTAGGATACTCTTTAAGATAGATTTGGTATGGTCCTAAATTCAAATAAGCCCGTCTTACTTGTTCTCTTAAATTAACCGGACGATCAAACATTTGCATTCGTTTAGCCGGATCTCTTTCTAAATGGTTATCAACCACTTCTTTACCAATTGGAATACCATGGTTAAGATTCACTACATTAACCGGATGATCCGGCTCACTAGTTGAACATCTTTGACGTTTTTGTTTCTCTTGACGTGCCTTATCACTCTCTTCATCAACAACTTGTTTCTTAAAAAATGAATCAATAGTTTTCCCTTTCCCCATGATATACCAAGAATCCAACACTTAATTTATACCTAAAAAATTTGAACAAAAATCAAAACCCTAAAATCTAAATGTTTACATTCACTAACAAATTAACAACACCCTACAATTAACCTACTCAAAACTTAATCAAAGCAAGTAACAACAAGGTGAGAGGACGAAATTATTACCAATTCACTCAAGGAACAAGGCAGCCGGCGCAGGGAGGGAGGCAGCCGCTGCAGCCGCAGGTCGGCAGGTGGGTTGTGGGGCGGTCGCCGGTCGCGATGCTGCTGGTGGCCGGTGGCTATAGGCGTGCTGCTTGCTGCTGCTGGGCTTGCTATGCTCGGCGCTGTTGCTGACTTGCTATGCTCGGCGCTGTGAAAGATCGGGATTGGGAGGAGTGATTTTTTTTTCCCGACTATGGCTAATGGGATTGGGACTTTGGGTTTAAAGAATTAATTCAGGAAAGTTGGTTGGGCTAGTGCTAGTGGGCTAAATGTTGTATACTATTACTATTGATTAATAAACTTGTTAATAGTTATTAGTTAATTAATTAATTTGATTTTATATGTTTAATTGTTTATAAATTATTTAAAATTTTGTAATAATTTTTTAGGGGGGCGAACATAGGGTATATTTTTTTTTCCGGGGGGGGCGAAATAAAATTTTTTAAAAAATTTTACACTACAGATCGGAAAATGTACACTACTAAGCGAAAAAACAGGGGGGGCTGCGCCCCTGTATGCATGCATGGTTTAATAAATTTAATATTATTAATGTTTTTTTTTTATAATATGAAGCTTTCTTTTATTAAAGTAGTACTCAATTTGTATAAATAGAAGAAAAACGAAAAAGAGTTGCATGTCGATATATTAAAACACCAAGATTTGGATGTTTAACAGATGTAAATATATTTTTCTAGTATTTATAAATAACAAGTGTTTTTTTATCATTGGGTTTATAGCCTAGTGGTACTCCTTGACCACCAGCAATGAGAGGTCTTGGGTTCGAGTCACGCCTGGAGCAAAAAATGTTTTGGGTGAGCTAGGGGTTTTTCTCAGTGTGAGTTTCCTCCTAGATGGTGTGGCGGTTCCTCGATTCGGCACTCGCCAACGCCCGGCTTTAAATGTTTCCGGGGGTTGGTAGCGGTTTGTGGTTGCAGTGTGTAGGTTGTTGGGTTCGATGACTTGTTTAGCTGTTAAAAAAAATAATAATAATAACAAGTGTTTTCTTGTGCATTCAAAAGTATTATTATATACTAGTTGTTTGATCCCGATCGTCAGGGGCGGCCCTGAGAAATTGGGTGCCCAGGACGAGTCGGGGAAAAAAGGCCCCTAACGCATTCAAAGCTCCTGACCAAGCGGGGGTCAAGGGGGCCGCGTCCCCTTGCGGGGTCCTAGGGGCAGCGCCCCTGGCGGGGTCCAAGGGGTCCAAGGGGCGGCCCCGAAACCTAAACGAAATGTCATAAGTTAATATGTTCGGGATTAACTTCCGTATTTTACCTAAATCAGTCATTCAATAATCAGTAAACTGTAAATCCATGGGCCCAATTTCTTGGGATTTTGAATTTTAATTTCTTCTTGAACATGAGCGTCCATGGAGCCGGTTAGGATAAATGGCTTTTGAGAAATGAAATGGGCCCATAAATATATTTAATTGAGTTATTTGTTACTCAAACCCGTGTAATACTCGGGTTTATAACCTAATATATATATAAATACATATATAAAAATGTGCCCCTCGAAAAATTGGGCCAGGGACGGAGGTCGGGTTTGCCCCTCCCCCGGGCCGCCCCTGCCGATCGTTGCAGGTGGGAATTGTTTGATCCCGATCGTTGGAAGATGTATATCAATCATCAGTGTATGTTTTTGTTGTTCCAAAAAAAATATATAGTTTTCGACTGCTACAGATTGATGAGTTTCCATTGCTTGAACATCGGATAAAAATATATGCGTTTATACGAAAATACGTTGCTCATGTTAAAATATTCATCTAATAGAACATGGGTGTACTGCAATGGGAACTATTGATACCAAAATGGAAATCAACGTACGTTGAGGCATGCATTAACAACATATATTAAATCTAGAGGTGGCAATTTTTACCCATATCAAAGAAAATGAGTTGGTTTGGGTAAACAATTGTAGTATAATGGGTTGAAATGAGTAACATCATAATATTGAATGAGTTGAAATGTATAGGACTTAAACACAATGCGGGTCAAGATGGGTAACCAAAAAACTATGTAAGTGCAATGGATTCAAACATTTAAGAATGATTAATAACATATTTGATGAGAAAATCATTAAAAATTATCTAAATGGACTATTTGTTAACTTATATATCACATCTTAAGTTAAATTCAATTGATGTTTTTTAAGAACAATCCATCTAGACCCGAACTGATTTTGATAAAACATGTTCTAACCCGCACCCGTTCTGACTCATTATCCAACCCGACCCAACCCACCCATTTTGTCAGGCATAATTAAATGAAAAGCAAGCAAAATTTTTGTAAATTGCATGTCGAGGCTGCATAATATTGGATTCTAGAGTACATACATACATAGATACGAGGAGAAGGAGGTTGAATCAGATGCTTAAATCATTTGGGAACTTGAAAACACCAGCCGAAAACCATTTCTTTATACTCTTGATTGTTGTGGATTTTAATTGGATAGGGGAAGTGTTCATTGTTGGAGCCTCCAGCCTGGATCGATATGATCTGGGTTTCATCCCTTCAATCATAAGGGACAACACGACACATTTTCGTTGTCTAGGCAACGTTCATGTACAGGAAAACAAAAACATTAGCGCAATGTTAAAACACATGGAATTTGCAAATAAGAATGATGTCAAATCTGTTTTTAATATCAAGAATCCACAACTAACGATAATGGTGGAGTCAAGGATTCCCTGCCCTAACTAACGATAGTAAAGATGCAAGGCGAGAAAAAGGGTGTGAAGCCACCAGCGTCCGAGCCAAAGAAGAAGGATAACCCGTAAGTCATAAAAGGCGGGAATGACATATCTCCGTTCATGTGAAACAGCTAAGTCAAGGGTAAAAGTAAGTGTCTAGGTAAGAGGAAAAGCAGACGCATAAAAGGTTGAGCCGCTACAGTGGTTAACATCTTCCACCCAAATGGTATGTAATATATCAAGTACCAAGGAAAACTCTATTCTTACAAGGAAGATTAACAGCAGAAGCGGAAAGCAAGGGATCTTGCTAAAGCAGGTCAGCCGGCTATAAGTAAGGAGAAATTTGGCAAGGTAAAGCACACAACTTTACTCCATCACTCTCTATACTTGCTATCTCTTTCAGTAGAAACCTTGTTTATTCTCATGTCAGAGTCTTGACCACAGGAGACCTCTCCTGTGGTGAGGCTAACGGGATGTTTGTTCTTGCAGGGCCATCGGAGATACAAGCCAGGGAGTTCGTTGTAGCAACATACAGGAAAACAAAAAAATAGCACAATGTTAAAACACATGCAATTTGCAAATAAGAATGATGTGAAATCTGTTTTTAATATTAAGAATCCACAATCAATAAATCTGCATAAACACAGCTGCTAGAGGATGTGTTATGTTAGAGTTGAAGTTACTTTTTCATATGAGTCAATAATAAGGAGAGATGGATCGTGCAAAAATAAGCATAATACTTATACTGTTGTCATTTGATACAAACCTCTTATGGGTTATAAATAGTCTCTAGTGGGTCAAATGGGTAAAAATGGTCTAATGGCTAAAAAGATTTTAGAGACGAAAACTATGGGAAAAATTCATAGTAATTCAAACACAAAGAAAACCCATCTAAATCAAAAATTTTGATTCTTTTTATTGTAAAAATATACCTATCTTAATTAGGTCTTAGATATTAGTTATTTACCTTCATATGTGTATGATAACCGGTAAACAACACTTTAAAGGATAAGCAACAAGCTACTCTGTGGTATCGAGTTACTCATAAAGTTGAACGCGACGCCAAAAACATTCAAGAAAATAAGTACACTTTAGGCCCTGATTTGTAGATCCCCGTTTGGTAGGGGTAAGCATACAAATCTGATAACCAAAACAAAACCGAAGATAAACACCGAATCATTCGGTTACAATTTTGGTGTACCAATATCCAATAACCGAAATTGAACTGAGATCAATATTATCATGTATTTTTCAAATGTATTTTCATGTATTTTCATGTATTTGAACCATATTTTTATGTATTTTTCTTGTATTTGATTTAATTTTCATATATATGTATATTTGAAAGATATCAAAAATCACTTCAAAACAATAAAAATGAGTTTCATAACCAAATTTATAGCTTCAAAATTAGCATCCCAATTAAAAATAATCGAACATAACCGAAACCAACCTCTATAACCGAAATAACCAAAACCGATGTTTAGTTTTGGTTGCAAGAATTCTAATAACCAAACCATCATTTTCAGTCCTAGAAATTTTAAGGGTTATTGGATTTAAATTCTTCTAACTTTAACCAGTTGACCAACAATACTCCCAACCAACTGAGAAAATATTTAGTGCCACTCTCAACTTTTAACATAGTTTCTGATGGCACTCCCTTTGTTATTACACGTCATCCTAGAAGTGTCAAATGGATTGCCAATGAAAAATGTGTTAAAAGTTAATAGTGTCACTAAACATTTGCTTAATTAGTTGAAAGTATTGTCAGCAAACAAGCTAAAGTTAAGAGTATTTAAATCCAATAACCTATATTATAATGATATTAGTTGGACTCAAATTGAAAAAGATGTTAACCATAAAAGTCTAAAGTTCAAAAGTTATATCTGTAAATTAAAGTGATTTTTTTATCAAATAACTAATACGAGAATGGCCTCTATCTTATTGTCATTCATGCTAATTATTTACTCGAATGTAACGATCATTAATTTAATTACAAAAATTATTATATGAAATAAGACGACCAAAATGTGGTATTTTTTAAGACACTATCCAAAATTTACTTCAAAAGGATGTAACTTAAACATGATCATAATTGTTTTAATGGTTATCTCAATCTCAAGAATGGCGTTTTGAAGCCCATAAATCCGAGTTTTCGTGTATTGGTCCGAATATCTCAGTTAATTGAAAACAAATAAATTATAAAAAAAAACAAGAATTATATTCAAAAATTGCTGACATACGATGGAGTTTTTAAATAATATATGAAATTAAAATAAAACAAAATAAATAGTTTTTTTTTATTAATTTCAAGTTAGCGTGCTGACCTAGCTCAAGTTTTATACGAACCTTGCTTTTCTAGCTCATTAAAAAAAATCAAGTTGATCCGTTTAACTTGGAGCTCAAACCAGCCTAACTCTTCTTTTGCTAGTTTAGACTCTTAAGAATCACCAATTAATTAAACACAATGACATCCAAGCTCAAAACATCATCAAATATCCCAAAAAAAATTCCAAACCAAACAGCTTAACGATCTCTCCATTTTCTTTACGTTCGAGAAAATAGCTATTGCTGGTAATTTTTAGTATTATCAACGGTTTTATGATATTGGATTAACTTGTTAATCATGGGAAAAAAATTACAGATAGTGATGTAATTTACTATTGTCAAAAAAATTCAAAATAATGTGTTTGTTTGTGATCGTAGCATTGATGTAAATACGTGGTCTCTGGAAAAAAAAATTAAAAAGTAGTCGAGATTGCAACAGAATGAAAAAAAGAAAAATAAAACAAGTATAATAGTGCAATTTTTTGAAAAAAAAATAATATAGTATAAAAAAATTATGAATGTTTAAAAAAAAATGAGGGTTAAATTTTATATAAAAAATAAAATTGATTAATATATATTAAATGATGACATTTGTCACCTATGCATTAAGTTTAGCTTTTTGATATGTACAAAATGTCTTTAATGTTCTCTTAAATTAAAAACAATTATAACACGTGATACGATCTTATTCACTTGATTATTTTTGATATATAGGACCGGGAATTGAAGTAAATATAACTCATAAATTTTGCAACAACTCATTAAATATCACCCAACAGTTAATCTAAAAATTAATGTCATTATTCTTTTTTTAATATGTGATGATATTTAAGACATTTTGTAACCATTCAAAAAATTATATTTAATATGATGGTGACAAGTATCACGATCAAATATATTTTAACAAAACTAATTTTTAATAAAGTTTACCACTCTTTTTTTAAACGTTCATAACTTTTTTGTGTTATACTGTTATTTTTAAAAAAATGTCACCATTATACTCGTCTTATTTTTCTCTTTAATTCCGTTATAGTTTCGAATAATATTGTTTATTTTTTTACATGACCCGTATTTACATATACTTAAGGTTATATTTAATTCTCAATCATATGTATATATATAAGATTGGGAAGTAAATATAACCCATAAAATTTGCAACAACTCATTAACTATCATCCAACGCTTAATCCAAAAAAATCAAATGAATAATATCATGACACGTGTCATTATTCTTTTTTAAATATTCGATGGCATTTAAGACATTTTATAATCATTCAAAAAGTTAGATTTAATATGGTGCTAAAAATTGTCATTATCAAATATATTTTAATAAATCTAATTTTTTATATAAAGTTTTCCCCTCTTTTTAAAGCATTCATACCTTTTTATATGCAGTTATGTATGTTTAACGTGGTATTACAAAAAATTGTTTACGTATGTTTAATAAATTGTTTATTTTTTTACATGACCCGTATTTACATATATTTAAGGTTATATTTAATTCTCAATCATATGTATGTATATAAGATTGGGAAGTAAATATAACCCATAAAATTTGCAAAAACTCATTAACTATCATCCATTTTTAATCCAAAAAAGTCAAATAAATAATATCATGACACGTGTCATTATTCTTTTTTAAATATTGGATGGCATTTAAGACATTTTATAATCATTCAAAAAGTTAGATTTAATATGGTGTTAAAAAATGTGACCATCAAATATATTTTAGTAAATATAATTTTTTAATTATATAAAGTTTACCCCTCTTTTTTTAAACATTCATAACTTTTTATATGCAGTTACGTATGTTTAACGTGGTATTGCAAAAAAAATCAATATTCACTCGGCGCATTTTTTTATTTTTTTATTTTATTAAAATGTGTCAAATAACGTTGCAAATCCGTAAAAAAATTTAAAAAAAAGTTTTTTACATTATTTTTATAGTTTTCACACTAATGAAAGGTTTTCAAATGTATGTATGTATGTATGTATGTATGTATGTATGTATGTATGTATGTATGTATGTATGTATGTATGTATGTATGTATGTATGTATGTTTGATTTATTTTTGGATCTCAATCAAATACACAAAAACAAAGTACACTTAGGGATGTTCATAAAATTCAAAAACCGAAATTAGAATCGTATTCGAAACCCGAAAAAACTTATCTGAACTAGAGATTTGAATTAGATATCCATTTTTCTTATTCTGATCGGATATCAGATATTCAAAATATTGTTTATTCGGATAGGATATTCGAATTCAATCCGTTATTCGAACTAATGAACACTCTTAGGTACGGTTACAAAACCATCAATGAAGAACATATCACTAATTGAATATAAAAATTCAAATTAATATAAGAAATCTCTGGCTAATTTAATAAACCAGTATGTATAACCTACTAATAGGGTTATCTAATAATTAGCAAATAATTCATATATTAATCCAAAGTTATGTTCGTGAAGATCAAAGTTAAGTTTCCAAGTTTAAGAACTATGGTCACGGGGTTTAATTCGTGGCAACCTCTTTTTTTTGCTTATTTTTTCCCCAAATCTAACACTTTTGATGTTTTAACTTTAACACATTTGTAACATCAGTGCCAGAACAGTAGGATCTTACTGTAGATATGTGTATGGAAACTATCTGTACACTATTTCGTGTAAATTCTATGTGAAACAATTTGCAAACAGTGTAGAAACGTAACATTTACAGACAACACACACATATACGATGATGCTAACATGATTCAAGATGCTAAATCATGATAAGAAACTATACGTGCATGCTAGTTAGGAATTTATTACGTATTAATGTATGTGAGAATTAGGGGTGTAAACGAACCAAGGCAGCTCGTAAAATGCTCGGGATCGGATCAGTAAAAAGCTCGAACAAGCCGAGCCTTAACGAGCCCGAGCTCGCGCTCGAGCTCAAAAGTGAGGCTCGTTTAGTTATCGAGCCCAAGCTCGAGCTTTACTTATCGAGCTTGAGCCGGCTCGCGAGCCTTAACGAGTTTTTTGTTTATATAATTTTTATTTATTATATAAAGTGTTTATTTATAAAATTAATTATTTTTATATATAAAATTAAGATAAATATATTTAAATCAAATATTTTATGTTAAATTTAGAAAATATAGTTATAAATATAATTAAATTAGTAATTAAAGTAAATAAATTAAATAAATAAAATCAAAACGAGCCGAGCCGAGCCGAGCTCGAGCCTAAAATTTTCTAACGAGCCGAGCTCGAGCTCCAGCCCTAATTTATCTTAACGAGCCGAGCTAGAGCTCGAGCCTTAATTTATCTAAACAAGCCGAACTCGAGATCGGCTTGGCTCGTTTACACCCCTAGTGAGAATGTACAAAACAAAACAATAACGGTCGTCGTTACATGAATATTAAACTGACGGAGTATTCGTGTGGGTGACGATTTGCACGAATATATCTGTGGGTTTAAAGTTCTGAATGATGTCTAATAAATAGAAAACCATATTGTAAAGTAACGTTGTCGTCGTCTTCGAACGAGTGACGATTCGTACGAAAACGCGCGAGAACGACACGATCCGATGAAACAAATAAATTAAATGTTTTGATATTTTAAAAAATAAATAAAATATATTTAGTTAATTTATTAGGAATTACCACATAAAATAAATTAGAAAACTTTATTTTAAAACATCACAACGTTTCGCTACGAGAAAACCGATACCTACACGTTTGCACGAAACCAAGCTAAACTGAACGAACCCGAACACACCCGAACTATAAAAACCCTAAACCCTTCATTAAATGCCATTCAAGACATACAACTACCACCTCTCTCTCTCTCCCATCCCTTTCTCTCTATAAAACCCTACATATCACACTCAATTCTCAACCAAATCGAGCAAACTTGGTGTCAAAACGACCGTAGCAATGTGTAGATCGTGAAGAGATGAAGATATTGAGCTTTGGATCATCAAAATCGAGGTAAAATCGAAGGAGAATCACTGATTTTTTGGGTTTTCATCTCCTTCGAACCACCTGCATATTTAAGCCGATTTGGAGCTGTTAAAACCCATAGATCCTGTACGAAATTGACTTAGGATGTTAAGGAACATGATGGGGTGATGTTTGGTATGGCTGAAATCGAGTCTGGACCTGGGCAAGATTAGTATCAACATATGAAGGTTTGAAGTTAGCATTATCGATGGGCTGGAATTTGCAACAGGTTCTTGTGTTGACATTGGTATCTTCGAAGGACTAGAATCGATGGAGTCCAAGTAGACATTGTTAATGTCGATGGTCTCCAAGTTCGGGGGCACCAAGGAGTGTCGAACTTAGCAAAATCGAAGGACTATGGTTAATGCTAACTGCTGGTCGACATTAGTAGTATCGGTAAGCGTGGTTTTGACTTCCCATCGATACTAGACATCTAATACCAATCGATATAGGCTAGCTTTTGTCGATACTATTACTTAGCCATAATCCAAGTGCAATAAGCTCGGAATCAGCTAAAGAAACCTATAAACAAAGTCGTGGGAGTTGCTTGAACATGGGTTAGTCGGGTTGGAACTATTAGGGTTCTAGGTTGTTAACCGGTTTTGTGTTTCCATCGATAATAAGGTTTCTCACAATGCCCATATTTCTTAAACACTTTTAACAACGAAAATGTTGCTCTAACAATCAAAAGGTTATGAGTCGTTTGGGTTTTGTTAAATTAAATCGATGTTGTTTAAGTATGGTTAACAAGGTGTTAGCCGGAAACTCTAATGTTTTGCTATAACAGCTAAGGGTGATTCAAAACTAATAAACTAGGTTTATTTAACAAATACTAACAAGAAACGATAAAATAAGAAGTCATGGGTTACAAAGAGACTAAAGAACGAGAGGATATATACTATGTGGATTCAAAGGAAAATAACTAAGCATAGGATATGTTCATCTTGTATGAACAACACCCAACACTTAGTGTTTTCATACTATGGGTAACAAACTTAGATTATTCAAAAATAAATAATCTTGGTTAGTAACCTACCTCAGAGCAAACAAGATCATTGTTAACAAAGAATGATTCATGGACTTAGTGATTAACCTAATCCGGTTAATCCAAGTTCTAACAAGTTTAACTCATGTTTTATAAAATAATTTATAATTTTATAAAATGAAGTATAAATTATCATAACTTATTTTATTAGAATATTTTAATGTAACTCAACGGATTTTCTAAATAACTTAATAAGATTTAATAAATGATGATTTACTAAAAGGTTATGACTTTTATTTTATAAATCTTTTGTATATAAGGTTGGATAATAATTAGTCAAGGGTTAAGGGTTCATAGAGGGTTATGGCATAGAATACTTAGAAAGAATTTTAGCAACACATTAGTAAGTCTATAGGACACTTAGTTGCACACCGAGACCAAAACCCTATACGCATCAGCCATAAATACTTATAGAATTCGATAATAATAAATCAAATCAGGTATTGAAGCTACATAATCTGCAACGAATGAGAGCGCGCATTTTCTTGGTTGATTCATTTGCATTGCAACACAGGTGAGTTCATCTGTCCCTTTTCAAACTATTTTGTTTTACTACGGGACTGAGAAACATATCAAATGCTTTACATCACTGTTGTCATGTTTTATAAATTGCTTACTGTTTTCTGTTTATAAATTGTTTATAAAGTGTTAACTGTTAAATTATTACTCGTTATGTTTATGCTTGAATCTTTACGATTTCATCTATAAACTATCATATGATTATATACTTTCTTAAATGCTCATTTTCTCAAACAAATACTTATACAATTATTCAAATGTATACATTCTTAATCGTATACTTTCTTACACTCAAAACGAATATTCAAAACTTATACTCAAAGCTATTACACAAAACTTAGACTCAATGCTTTTATTCAATGTTCAAATACTTATACTTTATGCTCAATGCTTATACTCAATGTTTAATGTTTGATACTTTTAGTCAGTATTCAATGCTCGCATTTGATGCTCATATTCAAATACTTATACTCAGTACTCAATAAGCTCTAAAACTTAAACATGTTAACAAAAGGGATTTTGGTGGGTAAACAGGTACATGTGCACATGGTATCGGAAGATCTTAAGTCTGAATAAAAAGCATAAGGAGTTCATAAGACAGACTGATTGGCCGACGCGTGTTGACCTATGGTGTCAACCCCTACTAGTTATTCAGTGTTCTTCGTTTTCAGGACCTTGTAGGATATACTGATTCGCCCACTCGTACTTACCATTCAGTGTTCCTTGATCGAGGTGTTGTAGGTCAATCAAAAACTATGTAAAATCAAGGACTTAGTTACCTATGACTATAGCACGGGTAAGTAAGGTCGTCTACTCAGGGAATCATTGGAAAGTGCTAAGCTTTAATTGAAAACTTTATTAAATGAAGAAAATGTAAACTTGAAATTGATTTGGATTGAGAAAAGGTTCAAGCAAGGAATATGATTAATGATTTTAAACAATTATATGAAAAAGGTAATCACTTCCGGGTTTAGGTTAGTAGAATCACAATGACTTTAGGTCAAACTTAGTTGGAAATCACATAGACATGCCTTTGTTAATCGGTTTGATCAAAGTGACAACAATGGAACAAACGTTTAAGATTTGCTCATTCACACAATTGTCAATTTAGATATGTAAAGCAACAAACAAATTCCAATTAGTAAACGATGCAAGAAAACCGAATCACTGATGGCAAAACGTAAATGCTTAAACATCGTTTACATCAATCAAACCACAATTGAATTCAAGTTATCAAAACGAAAACAATCCAAAAACCTAAGTTTAAACATTCAATTAAAGTTCATCCACTAACCTAATTGCCCAAAGCAATTGAAAAAGAAAACTAGCCACGCATCTTCATTAGCACGCTTAGATTCTTGATTCGGATGATGATTCCTATGATCACGGATGAATTTGGAAGAGTTTTGATGCCCAAAAACCTTGTTTTTTCGTCCCCAATTCGTCCAGAAAGTAGCCTCGTTCGAAACCCTGGGATAATAGCTTAAATATGGGAAAGATTGGTCAAATTTTCATGTTTTCAGGCCTCCGACGTAACATACGCTGAACACGGGCGTATAGTACGCCCAACAGTTTTTGCCAACGCTCAAAACTGGACGTATGGTACGCTGGCCGTATCATACGCCAGGCTGGGCATATCATACGCCCAAATTTACCTCACCAACAGCTTCATCTCGTTGAGAAACTCAGTTTTCATATATTATGGGCCACGTAACTCCTCTCCTAGCTCTAGTTACGCGTCGCGAAGTTTTAGCTTTCTGAAAATCATGTTTTTGCACTTTTGATCACTCGGTGCCTCTTCTAACCATCTAATAAGCTCCCGAACATGTCTTTAACCTCTTGACACCTGAAATTCACATACATACTCAAAGTAAACGTGTTTCTGGGCGAAATTCACTAATATCACGTATTTACACATCGATTGACGCAACTATTTACAACGTGATCATTCCTCATTGTCCATCCATGTTTTGTTACGGTGGCTAGGATGATTATGATATTATTAGCAGACTCTGTGTCTCCTAATGAATATCCTCTAACGAAACACCGATGCAGACCGTTACACCCAAGTTGCTTCTGTGGATGAATACTGAATGTCAAGGCACTCAGTTGTCCTCAGAAGTTAACTCAAAACTGTTTTCAAACTCTAACGATTGTGGTGTTGATAGGGAGTGAAATGCTTAATTATCGCTAATAACAATATCATATGTGGTGTGATATGTGTTGGGCCGGCGGCTGGGCGGGTTGAAGGCTTGACCCTACGTATGCCCTATACATAAGCATATCTGGCCGGATAAGATAGGTGTCATTAGTGAGATTAGGGTTGTTGCTCTAGTAGGTTGGTCTGGTGAATTTAGTAGTAGGTGAAACGCTTAATTATCATTGACAACAATATGATTATGCGGTCCGCTATGTGGTGGGATGGCGGCTAGGCTGGCGATAAGCTTGACCCTACGTATGCTCAATATATAAGCATACTTGACTAGATAACATAGGTGGTTGTTGGTGAGGTTAAGGTTGTCATTCTGAAAGGTTGTTGGAATTGGGGAATGCTTAATTATCATTAACAATATGATTATGCGGTCCGGTATGTGGTGGGCTGGCGGCAAGCTTGACCTTACGTATGACCTATATATAAGCATGCTTGACTCGATAGCATATGTGGTTGTTAGTGAGGTTAACGTTTTCATGTTTGGATTACTCAAAGGTTATCATTTTTCATATGGTTCAAGGTTATGATTTCAGTGTATGGAATGAAACTCTTGATTATCATCAAGAACAATATACTATGTAGTTCGGTATGTGGTGGGCAGACGACTGGGCTGGCAGTAAGCTTGACCCTACGTATGCCCTATATATAAGCATACTGGATTAGATAGTATAGGTGGTTGTTGGTGAGGTTAAGGTTGTCATTCGATCAGGTTTTGTCAAATCTCATTTTCAATTATTAACTATGATAAACTCACCAACCATGTGTTGATTTTGTTTTCTTAGGTGACGTACATGATTAAGTTAAGGTTCAGGAAGCATACTAGGATGCCTAGAAGAGGACCTAGTATCTTTTGAAAGCACATAATTTGTTTGTTACTTATGAGTCATTTTTGATATCTTGTACAGTTACAAGATAGTAAACTTATGATTCTTTTAATAGGTTTACTTAGTTAAATTATCAAATATTGACAGTTGTAATTTAACTTTGTAATCCTAGTTTATTAGTATTGTGCTTTAGTTATTCTCAAATGCTGATTCGCTGTATACAATCTAATCATTCCGATTATCTCACAATATCGCGCCCCGAGAGCCTTCCGCCCGACGGGAAAGTCGATCCAACCCGCCAACTCAGGATGTGACAACATTCTACACGTCTTTTTGTTTATTTATTTTTAACTCTAATATCTTTAATCTTTTACTCTAACTCCTGTAGCATGTAAGATCTCAACCTGACATTTGTACCACATATTATATACGTTTTAAACCGTTTAGAATTATTGTTGAATTGCTTGACCGCTATACAAGGTCTCTTTATCATTGTTTGTCAAGCATTTTGGATGTAAACTACTAGGACAAAAACCGTAATTTACTCTTATATGACAATGAACAGAATAGTTTTTTCTATTAACTTTTTTTTTTTGCTTTCAACTTTTGTATTGAGTTTTGCCACCAATTTATTTTCCTTTTCCCCAAGTGAGTTATGTTTTATGCTTTGTTTTTCAATTTTTTGTCTGTTAATAGATATAAAATACTTAAACACATATCCTATAAAAAGTAGGGGTTGTCATAATGGGTCAGACACAATCTGATAAAAGACGGTACGTTAAAATACGAAACACGAAAATGGGTACACACGAAGAAAACACGAAAACTTTTCGTGTCTGATTTTTCAACACGAACACGACCCATTAAAACAAGTAAACAAAATGATTCATTAAGTAACATGTTAATAGTTAACACTATAACTGACTCGTTAAAAACTTATTAAAAACATCTTAAAGAACCTGTTAAGAAACTAGGTTTAAAGAATTAGAAATCTTTAGAATATAATCGATTACCCACATATTTTATTATCTTATTTATTTTAAATTTTAAACAGTTCTTGACAGCTCTTAACATGTTTTAACTAGTTTGAGCGGGTCTTAACGAGTTTTTACCTGCTTAGACATGAAAAATAATCAGCCTTAACGTGTCGACCCGTTTTAGACACGAAATATATTATAGGTAAACATGAAACATGTTAAAGTTTTGTCGTGTTAACGTGTTCGTGTATGAAATTGTCAACCATAATAAACTACTGTCAAAATTATATATACACAACTCAATTTTTCATGATCTATATCTATTAATACTAATAAATAAAAAATAATTGTGCACACTTGTCACAATCCAATACCACCTACATTTTTGTTATTTAGTTTCTTTCTCCTATTTAATTATATATATTTATTATTTATTTAGGAATATGTAATAAGGATAATGGAATATAATATGTATAGTTATTAATATATTTTAAATTAATTTTATTTAAAATGAGATTAATTTTGAAGCTTTTAAATTAACTTATATTTTCATTTAACAACTTCTATAAAGTTCTTTAAATATTATCAAATCAAATTATATTTCTTAAAATATCTAAAAATAGAACAATAATTTTACTAATTGCTTTTATGATAGTTTTTTCAAAAAATATTAATCATTTAAAATGATTGGATTGTTTGAATTATAAATATCAACCTATATTAATAAACAACTAACAAAAGTTGACACTTGTCAACATATCAGCCATTCTCCATAATTTTTTCCCGCTCATTTTCACTCCCAAAATCACTCGGATCCAAATCCCCGCCAGTCTCTTTATCCTTTTCTGGAGAACTTAAAAGATCTAAACAAAACCTGTGACCAAACCCTAATTTCCTTCTGAACTACATCCTACGTGATTTCTCTTCTTTATGTTTTCCATTTTTGTGTAATATTTGAAATCTTCATTCAGAACAAGGATTCTCTTTTCTTCTTCTCTATCAATTCTTCCTCTTTTCCAGATGAAAGTTGTAGAAAAGTAATGCAATTTTTGGATCATTTGTCCAGACATCAGTCAACGATTCCTCATTCACATCGATTCTTCAGCTCTCAATGTTAACAGATGTAAGTTTTCTTCTATAAAACCTAATTGCTCTCATTCAATCAGACACAACATTTGTCAAGAGTTCTCTTTCTTTGAACTATCAAGCCTGTGAACTATCAAGCCTCTTCACATTCAGTAAAAACTCAATCCTTTTATTGATTCAAATATATGTGTGATAATCTGGTTTAGTCTACTTTGTCTAAAATTAGGTATTTGTATTTGTATGTTGTGCAGAGGAGTTGTTTAATCTGGTTCGACTCTTGCCTAAACTGCATTTGGTTAGTTCACCTATAATCAAAATTGTTTCTAAGTTCATCTTAGAATCCATAATCATGTGTATAGATAGTTATGTATGTATGTATGCAGTAGTATATGTATGTATGGAAACCACGTATCCGCCCTGCTGCAAATATGTTCGAAATTTGGAAGGAGACAAAAGCCACAATCCCTATGCATTTTATTTTGATTACCTTTATTCTTATATTTAACAATAACAATTTGTCTAATTTTTTAGTATGTTGATATCAGTAATTAGTGTTTAATATTAAGAAAAATTTTGAACTGGTCATACTACGAAATTATCATATGATTTTGGAACTAGAATTTTGGAATCAAAATAAACAAGTTAATATGGAACTAGAATTATGGACTCACCTTAAAGTGATTTTAGAATGCCCAGATTTATGTATCTATGTTTATGTACGTATGTATTTAGATTTTAGTGTATGTATTCTTATCAGTTGATTTTGTATTTATAAATTGTATGTGGGATTGAGTTATTATGAGTTGTGTGCCTTTGTATGGCAAATTGTTGTGTTAAGTTACTACGCAATTATCATCTGATTTTGGAACTAGAATAGTAGAATTATGGATTCAATATAAACAAGTTAATATTAACAAATGAGCAACTTAATTTACAAGATAGTCCTACAAAAAAAGTAACTAAGTTTGTTAATGAGAGTAGAGTAAGGAGTAATACCCTGGTCAGAATAAGAGAAATCTTAGTGGCACCTACAACAAGCTTCTTTAGTTGACACACTAGCTGCATAAATTGATGTTTTGATTGTTGGCTTTGGGGCAGCAACAGGGTAATTACAAGATAGTCCTACGAAATTATCATATGATTTTGGAACTAGAATTATGGATTCAAAATAAACAAGTTAATATGGAACTAGAATTATGGACTCACCTTAAAGTGATTTAAGAATGCTCGGATTTATGTATCTATGTTTATGTACGTATGTATTTAGATTTGAGTATATATGTTCTTATCAGTTGATTTTGTATTTATAGGTTGTATGTGGGACTTAGTTATTATGAGTTGTGTGCCTTTTTATAGCAAATTTAGTGGGTCAAAAGTTTATGGTTCATAGGCCTAAGAACTCTGGTAAATTGTTAATATATTAACAAATAAACAAGTTAATTTACAAGATAGTCCTACAAAAAAGTAACTAAGTTGGGTAATGAGAGTCAAGTATGGAGTAATACCCTGGTCAGAATAAAAGAAATCTTGGTGGCATCTAGAGCAAGCTTCTTTATCTGCAACACTAGCTGCATAAAATTGATTTTTTGACTTTTGGCTTTAGGGCAGCAGTAGCATCAGAAACCTTTGCTGTCACTGTTTATAAGATGCATGTTTACATGTGTTGGGGCTGGTTTATGCCTACTACTTTGCTGTCACTGTAACCATAAATCCTTTGATAAACCATTTGATAAATAGGTGTATGTATGTAGGCAGTTTATAATTTTAGAAAAAGTCAGGTATGCATGCTTTTCTATATGTAGGTATGTATTCAGTTTATAATTTGTGATAATTATGTATGCAGTCTACATACCCTTCAGGTATAATTTTCTGTCATTTTGTTACTAATTGTTATTATTTTTATTAAATGCTTACTTATATCAGAAAAAGAGTAATGGAGGCAACAAATATCACTTTTTTGAATATAGATTTGAAATTCATATCATTTTTTATTAGACAAACCGTGTAGTACACGGGTAAGCATACTAGTACACTATATTGAAGTAATAGAAAGTAAGTAGTTAAAAAAATTCAACTTATATATATTAATATAAATTTAAAAAATTAATTTAAGTGCTTTAAAATAAGAATAAATATACTTTAATTAAATTAACATTGATTAATTATATTATATTACTAGTTTATTAATCCGTGTAACACACAGGTTGACATAAAGTTAAGATGCAATTAACAAAAATTTTAATAAAAAAGATATAATTGCAATTGAAATAAAACATTAGACCATCCACAGCGGTCACCCCACTGAAAATCACTCCCCACTGAAATTTCCTGCCACGTCATCACCCCACTGAAAACCAAAAAACCCCACAATGGTCACCCCACTGAAAACCCTTCCCCACTAATTCACATCACCCACTTGAATTTTGATTGGACCAATAAGAGTGAAGGGAAATCAATGGGGAGCGGGGGTCGTGGAACCCTCTCGGGCGGGAGCCGTGGCTGCGGGTGGCGGTGTTCCCGCTACACCCCGTCGAAATTGGGGAGGCCGTTGGCTTAACCACTGTGGTAAGCCTTATGAACTCAATCATTTTACGTAACTTT
The DNA here is from genome assembly GCA_009363875.1 of Mikania micrantha. NCBI lineage: Eukaryota > Viridiplantae > Streptophyta > Magnoliopsida > Asterales > Asteraceae > Mikania > Mikania micrantha. The sequence continues at coordinate 45,426,581 of CM018685.1, read as the reverse complement.
TTCCTCTACGTAGTTTTACATGACATAATGAAAGAGAAATAAAAATCAATGAGGATAAATTTAAGAAATAAACCGTTATTTTTTAATTATTTCCTTATTTACGTAGATTTAATTGTATTTTTTTATGTGTATTTCAAAATTTTGTGAAATTAGTCGATAAATTTAAATAAAAGGGAATGCTAAAGATTTGAAATTAAAATAGTAAAATTTATTCACTTATTAAATAGTTTCTCTTATATTTTAGGTATTGAATATTTAAAGGAGATTGGTCTAATCATATTTTAAAACAAATTTCGATCCATTTTAGTTGTTATAATCATTTTCATTAATAAATGAATAATCAGTTAACACTACCAAAAAAATTAAATTTTTCTGACAAAATATACGTCCGAATTTGTAGAATAATATGTATAGCGACAAATTACCGATAAAAAGTGTTTGTGGGAAAAACCTGTTAGGAAAAACAACTCCGACGAATATTCGAACAACTTATCAACAAAAATTGTTTGTCGCTACTTTGCGACAAAATACTGACAACCATAAATTTGATAAAGTCCGATAGATTAGCGACAAGTTTGAGACAAAACTTAATTCTCCCATTTTATACAATAATAATAATAATAAAATATTTTAATGATAAATCATTTAAATTTTCCAATAAGTTTCCGACAAACATTTTTTTCTTAAATTTAATTTATCGAGCACTTACCAACGAATTTTATTTTTGAATTCTAATAAAATAAATTTTACGAACGACTTTCTGACAAACTTAATTTTATTTCTTCATGTGGTTGCTCTTTTTCAGACTATTTACAGACAATAATTAACCTTCTTTTTTTTTGACAACATATATTGAAAAATTAAAAAAAATTGCAGAAAAATAAAAAAAAACTGTATAAAATATAAGCAGACAAGTATAATTAATAATGTATAACAATCTATTTAGCCATTACAACTAATTATAGTTGTTATCAAATTATATAAAACACTAGATTTTTAACCCGTGTATTACACGGATTGAATATAAAATATTAAATAATTAGTAATAAAAAATTAAAAATTAGACAATATTTTGTTGTAAATTAATTAAATTACATATTAATGAGTATTTTAACTAAGAAAATAATAATTAAGATTTTCAATAACTAAAGAAATAATATGTGACCTACTTGTTTTGTAAGAATAAAGATTCTTAAACCAATTTATGTTCATTTACTTTTCTCTCAAAAACTAATTGTTACAAATCAAGGAGATAATTTATAATTTATATAAATATTAAAGTTAGATGACACAATTTGAAAATATTATTAAACATAAATAACTAAAGTTTAATTTTTTCTAACATTTTTATAAATTTGGTTTAAAATAATCATTTTTAAGCATTTTGTTTTAAGATGCATCATTTGTTTATAAAAATTCCATTATTTGAAAACATGATTTATGATTTATTTTATTTTTTTTTTTAAAATTGCTTTTTTATTAGACTTTTATTTTCTAAAAATACTACCTTAAAATATTTTTCTTACTTTGGAATATTTTGTATAGAAAATATCATATTTAAAAACTTATTTAAGTATGCTTTTTAATAAAAATACTCGATTTTTAATTTATATATTAAAAACTATTTTCTTGCATAAAAAAAGACAAATAATATTATTACATTTTAATATTATAAGTATTCACTAGGATAAAATGTAATTATTTAATAGGATTGAGAATCGAATAAGTTGGTATAAAAATAACAAGTGGCAATAAACACATGATAATTTGACAAGTGTCAAAAATTATTTTTGTTTATTAGAATATAAAGATAATATTAAATCACTAGTTGGAAAAAAAGAATTAAAATTAAAATATAATTAAATTATTACATAAAATTTTTTAGACATATATCGACAACTTTATATATTAATAAATTATATTTTATTTTATCCAACATGTGTAAAACAAGGGTTTAATTAGTTAAACAATGCAATATACATGTTTTTTTAGTTACATAGTTTTTATTACTAGATATGCATATATAATATATTATTATGCAACATATGTATTACACAAGATTTTAACCTAGTTATATATAAATCAATTTGAAGCGTTCGTAACACTTTAAATTCCTACTCTTAACTTTAAAAGTTTTTAAAATTATTTTTTAATTTTGTAAAATGTTACTTTAATATTCTTAAGTTTAAAGTTTTTAAAATTTATCTTTTATATTATATATGATTTGATTTTTACTCAAAACCTTTTATTCTTTAATTCTCAAAAAAAAAAAAAAAAACAATAATCATGGCTGCATCAACTAATAAAAGCATGCTAGTCCTGTTGAAAATGAGAATAACATTAAGTTCAGAACATTTGTGGCCGGCCGTCGACAAAATTATTCCTTCAAATTTTATAAACTGTTACGTTTATCCCCCTTTATTTTCTAAAGTTTCAAGTTAAATCCTTGTAGTATGTATAATCTTATTTTTCCGTAATAACTTTTATTCTTTAAGTTCAAAAAATATTCCTACGCACTTATTTTTTATTTACATGCCATATAAATTTGAGTTGTTTACGTTACGACTTAATTTTTCTTTAGAAACGAGTCGGTTCAAACATAATAATTTTTTTTGTTTATTTTTATATGTGTTTCATATTAGTTTACATAAGAACGTAAATTTGTTCGAAACTAGTCATGCCAAATACAATAGATTTTGGTTTCATGTTATATGTTTAAATTTGTTTGGGAACAAGTTCAATTGATAATAATCTATACTTATGCATACACACAACTCCATTTTCGTAGTACTCAACTTAGTGTACTCAACTTAGAGTACACAACTTAGAGTACACAACTTAGTGTACTCAACTTAGTGTACTCAACTTAGAGTACACAACTTAGTGTACTCAACTTAGAGTACACAACTTAGTGTAATCAACTTAGTGTACTCAACTTAGAGTACACAACTTAGAGTACTCAATTTCGTGAACTCCACTTAGAGTACTCGATTTAGTGAACTTTACTTCGTGTACTCGAATTTCGTGAACACTGCCTATATATATGAGTTCCTTGGGAAACGCGCTAACCTTTGGTTGGAGGCATTCTCTCTCAAGAACTCGAAGAGGGCAAGTTCGAGAATATCAAGAAAACGGCTTTTGATCGGCCAAACAAAGGACGAATCGCACGGGAAGCTACAGAAAGGATCATCTAACACCAGGTAAGGGTTTGATGCATGAAAGTTTCGATTTTTAGACAAAAGGGAAAACATGCATAAAGGTCACGCCTTTATACAGAAAGTTTGTTCCTTTTTGGTTCCAATACGTTAGTAAGGCAATAAGGGACCTAGAACTAACACCCCAAAGTCTTGGATAGATTCTAATATATTTTATGAAGAAAAGACGAAGTACTCAAGTTCGTATACTCAACTTCGTGTACACAACTTAGTGTACTCAACTTAGTGTACTCAACTTCGTGTACACAACTTAGTGTACTCAACTTAGTGTACTCAACTTCGTGTACACAACTTAGTGTACTCAACTTAGTGTACTCAACTTAGTGTACTCAACTTAGAGTACACAACTTAGAGTACACAACTTAGTGTACTCAACTTAGGGTACTCAACTTAGAGTAATGTAATGTAAAGAGACGATGTACTGATGTAGGTTCTTAAGTCTTGGCTAAAGAGTTTGATCAAGAATACAAGGAGCTACTGTCAGGTGAGTTCTAGATGCCCTACTTTAACAAGTTATGTGTAACTGTGTTTTGGGCTGGCATACATGCTGTTAATATGTTATGATATTATGTGACTATGCCATGATGATGAATGCATGTTAATGTGTTTGTATGATTTACGCATAAAAGTATGATAACTATGATGAATGTGTGTTAGTAAGTTATGATGATGAACTGTATGATAACATGCTATGATGATAATTATAGATGTTATGCTATGATGAAATCCTAGGCTGCTAGGACGAAAGTATGATGCTATGATGATTAGATGCTAGCATGATGTGTTTATGATGCCATGATGAATAATGTTGCTCCCATATTCGTATAGGGTAAGTATGATGTTGCTCCTATATCCGTATGGGGTAAGTATGGTTGCTCCCGTACTTGTTACGGGGCAAGTATGATGTTGCTCCCATATCCGTATGGGGTAAGTATGGTTGCTCCCGTACTTGTTACGGGGTAGGTATGATGTTGCTCCCATATCCGTATGGGGTAAGTATGGTTGCTCCCGTACTTGTTACGGGGTAAGTATGATGTTGCTCCCATATTCGTATGGGGTAAGTATGGTTGCTCCAGTACTTGTTACTGGATAAGTATGGATCTGCAGAACGCTTCGGCAGGTCAGATCAACGGTTATGGAGCCTTGTGCCGGCATAAGCCCACTGTTACGCTCGGTGTGTGGTTGTATGATGATGATGATGATCAGGATGTTTATGTGACAAGGTTTTGGATTATTTGAACGAAATGATGTTAAATATGTTTTAATTTAACAAAATATTTACGATGTTTTATGAAAACTAGAACTCACCAGCGTAAGCTGGCATTTTAGCATGTATGTCAGGTTAAAGCTATGGTAAGAAGAAACGTGGAGCTCGGGCATCAAGATAGAGCATCCGGTGGTGTTGGCAATCAATTATGTTTTAATTCAGACATTATTTCATGTTTGACAAACTATGTTTTAAATTTCGCTGCTATCTATGAAAGTTTTTAGTTTAAGAGCTATGTGTTATGATGAAAACCAACCTCTGCGAGGCACCCGGGATCGGGGCCTCACAAGTTGGTATCAGAGCCATAGTTTGAGAGATCTTAGCATCCCAAATGCTAAGACTTAAACTGAGAATGGGATTAGGTGATGCGGATTGCCAACCACGGATGAACGGATGCCACGAGTTGAATGCGTATGTACGAGTTAAGAAGTAGATGTAAGGATAGAAAGGTAGTTTGATGTCATGCACGATGAGGGGATGGGATGGGAAACGTTTAGAGCCTATGAGTTGGGTAAATGGTTAATAACACCTGATCAACGTTATTAACGATTTACAAAGCTTATTTCGTGCTAAACTGATTCCTGTACTGACTCATCAATTGTTGCATTATGTAGAAAGTTTAGATGGCCGGACAAAGGGGTAGACCACGAAAGAAACCACAGGAAGCTGAGGAGCCACATGTCGAGACCGAGAAGCCTGTCAACGAAGAAGAAAACGAGCACAGTGAACCACCGGAAGACGAAGAAGAGTTCACGCTAGAGCCTATCGTGGTAAAGGCTATTTCTGATGAAGTCTGCAGAATCATGGATGAGAAAATGCCGGCAATGATTGCTAAGGCATTAAAGGATGCGCTGAAGGAAAAGTCGGAAGGAACAAAAGAAAGCACCAAAGATGACGAGGAAATCGTGATCCTCGAGACAAAGAGCGGTGACTCCAACCGAAGTATGATGAAAGGTTGTGACTACAAGGCCTTCAAAGGATGCAATCCACCATCCTTTGACGGAAGGAAAGATGCTGTGGCCACCTGTCACTGGATTTCTGCAATGGAGGCTGTTATCTCTATCAGTGAGTGCCGAATTGATCAAGCTGTCAAGTTTGCAGCTTACTCCTTTGTCGAGGAGGCACTTCAGTGGTGGAACACCATCAAGCAGACTAAGTCTGCAACTGATATGGAGAAGATGACTTGGGAAGATCTGAAGGAGCTGGTCACCAAACAGTTCTGTCCCAAGAACGAGCTAGATAAAGTAGAACGAGAGTTTCTGGTTCTGAAAGCTGGGAGTATGAATCATCAACAGTATACATCAAAGTTCAATGAAATGGCAAGACTGGTTCCTCACTTGATTGGTTCTGAGGAACGCAGGGTGAAACTGTATATGGAGGGCTTGCCTCCAAAGGTGCGGATTCATGTAAAGGCAAATGCTCCTAAGACCTTCGACTCCACGATTGAACTTAGTGGTATAGTTTGGGATGATGTTATGTCTGTTGAGCCAGTCAAAGAAGAAACAAAGATGAAAGAGTCCTCCGGGACTAAGAGGGGTCGAACAGACCAACGAAAGTTCTCAAGCAAGAAAGTGAAGCGAGAGGAGATGGGCCGATGCAACAAGTGTGGGAAAAGCCACACGGGACAGTGCCTGGTGGGCACTAATTTATGTTTTAGGTGCGGAAAGACGGGGCATTTTTCTAGTGGTTGCCCGAATGCTACTCGATGTTTCAACTGCAATGGGTTAGGACATCTGTCAAAGGATTGCAAACAACCAAGAGCCGATGCTTCAGGCTCTGGTAAGAAATAAGAGAAAGGGAAGGAGAAGCAGAAGGCTAAAGCTCGAGCCTTCACACTGACGAAGGATGATGCGATCGAGGACCCTGATGTGGTCAAAGGTACCTTTTCTATCAACAATATTCCTGCTTCTGTATTGTTTGATTCTGGTTCCAGTATGAGTTTTGTATCTTCTACTTTCTGTGATGGGTTATCTGGGAAGGTTAAGAAGATAGATAGGGTATTTGATGTAGAGACGGCTATTGGTAAGATGACAAGGGTGACTGAGGCTATAGATGATTGCTATGTTGTGATAGAAGGTCATAAGTTCCCAATACTTTTGTTTCTTATAACCTTGGGAGGTTTCGACGTAGTCTTGGGTATGGACTGGTTAGCCAAATACGTGACGGTTTATGGTGATAAAGCGATGTATGCGCCGAAGATCATTTCGATGATCAAGGCTGATGTTATGATGAGGCGAGGGTGTGTAGCCTACTTGGCCTACGTGATTGAGGAGCGTACGGATATGAGGATAATTGATGATGTACCCGTGGTACGTAACTTCCCCGATGTATTCCCTGAGGAATTGCCTGGATTACCACCGGAACGGGAAATTGAGTTCCAAATCGACCTAGTGCAGGGGGCACAACCTGTTGCCAAAACACCTTACCGTTTGGCTCCCACTGAAATGAAAGAAATGATGACCCAACTACAAGAACTCCTTGATAAGGGTTTTATACGACCGAGTGTCTCTCCATGGGGAGCACCGGTGCTGTTTGTTAAGAAGAAATATGGAAGCATGCGAATGTGTATTGACTACCGGGAACTGAATAAGCTGACTGTAAAGAACACGTATCCTCTACCTAGAATTGATGACTTGTTCGATCAATTGCAAGGTGCAAGCTGGTTCTCAAAGATAGATCTCCGGTCCGGTTACCATCAGTTGAAAGTTCGACAGCAGGATATTCCAAAGACTGCTTTCCGTACACGTTATGGACATTACGAGTTTCTCGTTATGTCATTTGGATTGACGAATGCTCCTGCAGCATTTATGGATTTGATGAACAGGGTATGTCGACCGATGTTGGACCGATCGGTGATAGTGTTTATAGATGATATTTTGATTTATTCAAAGAACGAGGGAGATCATGCTTGCCACGTACATGAGGTATTGGAGATCCTGAGGAAAGAGAAACTTTATGCTAAGTTCTCCAAATGCGCTTTCTGGTTACGAGAGGTACAGTTTCTGGGTCACGTGGTGAACCCAGAAGGCATTTTGGTAGATCCAGCTAAAGTTGAAACGGTTATGAAATGGATTCCTCCGAAGTCACCGACAGAAGTACGCAGTTTTCTTGGTTTGGCCGGTTACTATCGGAGATTTATTCAAGACTTCTCCAAGATAGCGACGCCGCTAACGAAGCTCACAAAGAAAGATGTAAACTACGAATGGGGTCCGAACCAAGAACAAGCATTTTCAGTGCTAAAGGAGAAACTTACCCAAGCTCCTGTTCTAGCACTGCCGGATGGAAATGATGATCTTGTTGTGTATGCCGATGCGTCGCGACAAGGGTTGGGATGTGTACTGATGCAAAGGGGAAGGGTGATAGCTTATGCTTCGCGCCAGCTAAAGATTCATGAGGCTAACTACCCAACCCACAATCTCGAACTTGCTGCGGTAGTGTTTGCATTGAAAATATGGAGGCATTACCTGTATGGAGTAAAGCGTACCATCTATACCGACCACAAGAGCTTGAAGTATTTTTTCCAGCAAAAGGATTTGAACATGAGGCAGAGACAATGGCTTGAGCTGTTAAAGGATTATGATTGTGATATTTTATATTACCCAGGAAAGGTCAATGTGGTGGCAGACGCTTTGAGTCGCAAGACTGATCATCCTGCCATACGAATAAAATCGTATAGTTTGGTGATAACGCCAGACTTTCTGAACGAGCTCAAGCAGGCACAACAGGAAGGACTGAAAGAAGAGAACGTGGGTTTTGAACGTGTCTTTGGACAAGTCAAGAACTTGGAAGACAATGATCACGGTGTGAAAGTACGATTCGGTCGTATGTGGGTGCCCAGAAATGGGGACATTCGGTCAAGAATTTTAGATGAAGCCCACAAGTCACGTTATTCGGTTCATCCCGGTGCTACGAAGATGTATCAAGATCTTCGAAAGGATTATTGGTGGCCGGGCATGAAGTTTAATGTGATGCAGTATGTGAACAGGTGTCTTACTTGTGCGCAAGTGAAGGCTGAACATCAGAAGCCCTACGGATATGTGCAACCTCTTGACGTACCGGAATGGAAATGGGAACACATCACCATGGATTTCATCACCAAGCTACCGAGGACAGCTAAACGGCATGATACCATTTGGGTGATTGTGGACCGACTGACGAAGAGTGCACACTTCCTTCCTATCAGGGAAACGTATACGTCCGAAAGGTTGTCTGATTTGTTTGTAAAAGAGATTGTGACTCTCCATGGAGTTCCTATCTCCATTGTGTCAGATCGGGATACGAGGTTTACTTCCAGATTCTGGAAGCAGTTTCATGATGCTATGGGAACGAGGCTGAACATCAGTACCGCCTACCACCCCCAAACGGATGGACAGTCTGAAAGGACTATTCAAACGTTGAAGGATATGCTTAGGGCATGCATTATCTATTTTGGAGGGAGTTGGGATGACCACTTGCCATTGGTGGAGTTTTCTTATAATAACAGCTACCATTCTAGTATCGGAATGCCCCCATATGAGGCGTTGTACGGAAGACGATGTAGGACCCCGGTATGTTGGGGTGAAGTTGGACAGAAAGAGATGGGAAACAAGGCTGCCGTGATTGATATGGCAGAAAAGCTACGAGTGATAAAAGCACGAATGAAAGCCGCACAAGATCGCCAAAATTCATACGCAGACAAACGTAAAAGACCTATAGAGTTTGATGTTGGCGATCGAGTGTTACTAAAAGTATCACCATGTTGGGGAATCATTCGATTTCGAAAGAGAGGGAAGCTGAGTCCGAGGTACATCGGACCGTTCCGAATAGAAGCACGGGTAGGGAAAGTCGCGTACCGACTAGAACTACCAGAGGAACTGAATGGAATCCACCCTACTTTTCACGTGTCACATCTTAGGAAGTTCTTGGCAGACGGGCAAGCACATGTTCCTTTGGATGACATCGAGGTGGATTCTCGACTGAACTACATCGAAGAACCAGTCGCGATCATGGATACGAACGAGAAGCAATTACGTAACAAAACAGTTCGACAAGTCAAGATTCAGTGGAAGCATCGGAAGGGTTCAAACGCTACGTGGGAAACAGAAGAAGAAATGAGGAGGTTGTATCCTCATCTGTTCAATATGTAACTAGGCAGGTTTCGGGACGATACCTATTGTAAGAGGGGGAGACTTGTAACACCCCGAATTTTCTATACAAATCATTTGAACTTACGAATGGGTAACGTATAATTTATTTGCCGGCAATAGATGAAAAACCAACGAAACAAAAGATGACGGAATTTGGAAGTACACTAACTCCATTTTCGAAGTATTCAACTTAGTGTACTCAACTTAGAGTACACAACTTAGAGTACACAACTTAGTGTACTCAACTTAGTGTACTCATCTTGTACACAACTTAGTGTACTCAACTTAGAGTACTCAACTTAGAGTACACAACTTAGAGTACTCAATTTCGTGAACTCCACTTAGAGTACTCGATTTAGTGAACTTTACTTCGTGTACTCGAATTTCGTGAACACTGCCTATATATATGAGTTCCTTGGGAAACGCGCTAACCTTTGGTTGGAGGCATTCTCTCTCAAGAACTCGAATAGGGCACGTTCGGGAATATCAAGAAAACGGCTTTTGATCGGCCAAACGAATGACGAATCGCACGGGAAGCTACATAAAGGATCATCTAACACCAGGTAAGGGTTTGATGCATGAAAGTTTCGATTTTTAGACAAAAGGGAAAACATGCATAAAGGTCACGCCTTTATGCAGAAAGTTTGTTCCTTTTTGGTTCCAATACGTTAGTAAGGCCATAAGGGACCTAGAACTAACACCCCAAAGTCTTCGATAGATTCTAAAATATTTTATGAAGAAAAGACGAAGTACTAAAGTTCGTATACTCAACTTCGTGTACACAACTTAGTGTACTCAACTTCGTGTACACAACTTAGTGTACTCAACTTCGTGTACACAACTTAGTGTACTCAACTTCGTGTACACAACTTAGAGTACTCAACTTCGTGTACACAACTTAGAGTACACAACTTAGTGTACTCAACTTAGAGTACACAACTTATAGTACACAACTTAGAGTACACAACTTAGAGTACACAACTTAGAGTACACAACTTAGAGTACACAACTTAGTGCACTCAACTTAGTGTACTCAACTTAGAGTACACAACTTAGAGTACACAACTTAGTGTACTCAACTTAGGGTACACAACTTAGAGTACACAACTTAGTGTACTCAACTTAGTGTACTCAACTTAGAGTACACAACTTAGAGTACACAACTTAGTGTACTCAACTTAGGGTACTCAACTTAGACTAATGTAATGTAAAGAGACGATGTACTGATGTAGGTTCTTAAGTCTTGGCTAAAGAGTTCGATCAAGAATACAAGGAGCTACTGTCAGGTGAGTTCTAGATGCCCTACTTTAACAAGTTATGTGTAACTGTGTTTTGGGCTGGCATACATGCTGTTAATATGTTATGATATTATGTGACTATGCCATGATGATGAATGCATGTTAATGTGTTTCTATGATTTACGCATAAAAGTATGATAAGTATGATGAATGTGTGTTAGTAAGTTATGATGATGAACTGTATGATAACATGCTATGATGATAATTATAGATGTTATGCTATGATGAAATCCTAGGCTGCTAGGACGAAAGTATGATGCTATGATGATTAGATGCTAGCATGATGTGTTTATGATGCCATGATGAATAATGTTGCTCCCATATTCGTATGGGGTAAGTATGATGTTGCTCCCATATCCGTATGGGGTAAGTATGGTTGCTCCCGTACTTGTTACGGGGTAAGTATGATGTTGCTCCCATATCCGTATGGGGTAAGTATGGTTGCTCTCGTACTTGTTACGGGGTAAGTATGATGTGTATGGGGTAAGTATGGTTGCTCCAGTACTTGTTACTGGATAAGTATGGATCTGCAGAACGCTTCGGCGGGTCAGATCAACGGTTATGGAGCCTTGTGCCGGCATAAGCCCACTGTTACGCTCGGTGTGTGGTTGTATGATGATGATGATCAGGATGTTTATGTGACAAGGTTTTGGATTATTTGAACGAAATGATATTAAATATGTTTTAATTTAACAAAATATTTACGATGTTTTATGAAAACTAGAACTCACCAGCGTAAGCTGACATTTTAGCATGTATGTCAGGTTAAAGCTATGGTAAGAAGAAACGTGGAGCTCGGGCATCAAGATAGAGTATCCGGTGGTGTTGGCAATCAATTATGTTTTAATTCAGACATTATTTCATGTTTGACAAACTATGTTTTAAATTCCGCTGCTATTTATGAAAGTTTTTAGTTTAAGAGCTATGTGTTATGATGAAAACCAACCTTTGCGAGGCACCCGGGATCGGAGCCTCACAAGTTGGTATCAGAGCCATAGTTTGAGAGATCTTAGCATCCCAAATGCTAAGACTTAAACTGAGAATGGGATTAGGTGATGCGGATTGCCAACCACGGATGAACGGATGCCACGAGTTGAATGCGTATGTACGAGTTAAGAAGTAGATGTAAGGATAGAAAGGTAGTTTGATGTCATGCATGATGAGGAGATGGGATGGGAAACGTTTAGAGCCTATGAGTTGGGTAAATGGTTAATAACACCTGATCAACGTCATTAACGATTTACAAAGCTTATTTCGTGCTAAACTGATTCCTGTACTGACTCATCAATTGTTGCATTGTGTAGAAAGTTTAGATGGCCGGACAAAGGGGTAGACCACGAAAGAAACCACAGGAAGCTGAGGAGCCACATGTCGAGACCAAGAAGCCTGTCAAGAAGAAGAAAACGAGCACAGTGAACCACCGGAGGACGAAGAAGAGTTCACGCTAGAGCCTATCGTGGTAAAGGCTATTTCTGATGAAGTCTGCAGAATCATGGATGAGAAAATGCCGGCAATGATTGCTAAGTCATTAAAGGATGCGCTGAAGGAAAAGTCGGAAGGAACAAAAGAAATTAAAGCACCAAAGATGACGAGGAAATCGTGATCCTCGAGTCAAAGAGCGGTGACTCCAACCGATGTATGATGAAATGTTGTGACTACAAGGCCTTCAAAGGATGCAATCCACCATCCTTTGACGTGAAGCTCGGGCATCAAGATAGAGCATCCGGTGGTGTTGGCAATCAATTATGTTTTAATTCAGACATTATTACATGTTTGACAAACTATGTTTTAAATTCCGCTGCTATCTGTGAAAGTTTTTAGTTTAAGAGCTATGTGTTATGATGAAACCAACTTCTGCGAGGCACCCGGGATCGGGGCCTCACATTGCAATAGTTTTAAAGTTATTTTATTTAATTTTTGTAAAAAAAAGTTAAAATGTTGGGTTGATTAGCAAATCAGATATCATGAGCTGAGTATCTTATTATAAACAATCTCACTATTCATACAACGTACAATTAAGACTGTATATATATTGTATTTCTCAAACATTACCTTAGCTTTGTTAATCTATATATTTTAACAAATAAATGTTTATAAAGGCACATGTCATGCTTCTAAGGCACTTCAACTTAGGTTTCTCGCATCTCTCCATATTAAATACATTTCATAATTTATGGGTGAGCAAAAAACCGAAGTAACCGAACCGTAACCGAAATAACCGAACGTAAAAAACCGAACCGGAATAACCGAAGAAAACCGAACCAAAAAACCGAATTATTCGGTTCGGGTTCGGTTTTTCATATTCTAAAAACCGAACCGAACCGTTTTTTATTCTTTTTAAAAATTAATATATATATATATATTGCTATTTTTATTTATTTAACGGGATAAACACACACAAATAGTCTACCGTTAAAGATGATAAATGTCTGAATTAGATTAATACTATCATTTTAAAAGGTGAATACGCGGAATTATTGCATATTTAGTTTATTTACTTTTGATTTTTTTTTAAATGTAAGAGTATGATGACAATTATTTAGTTTTGTTTTGATTAGTTGGTGTTCGATCAATTAATTTATGAATTAACTATTGTTAAACATCTTTGTACTTTCAATATTGTGTGTGAGAGAGGACAAAAAAAGCAAAAACAGAAAAAAAAAATATAAAAACTTAAAACCGAACCGAAACCGACAAAAAAAACCGAAAACCGAATGGTTCATAATAACTAAAAACCGACTATGTCGGTTTCGGTTTTAGCCAAAAACAGAACCGAACCAAACCGAGCAAACCCCTATAATTCATATTATATAATAATATTAAATATATTTTTTATACATTTTTAAATTAAAAAAATATTTTTCAAAACATCAAAAATATATTGGTATATATATTAAAACACAAAACTTAGTTTGTGTGTTAAAATACTATTCCTCTTGGTACGAACATATATGCGTGTGGTACAAGCGTATGATGCGTAAATCCCCAAGCATCGGTTCCGATGAGAGAAAAAGGTTCGGCGCATCACGCAATCTAGGGTACCACCCCCTTCACAGTTCACGCAATCGTCGCGTCTCTTCGGAGTCACCATTGTTGGAACTTGGAATCGAAGCCCCATGAAAGCACTCGGCTGCCGCTGCATCTCATCCGAACCATCCGAGACTGAGACACAATCTTCACGACTTCATGAACCATCCGAGACATCCCGTCATCCGAAGTTCGAAACCATCGGTGATCGGCCATCTCTCCGTGTTACAGCTTACAGTTACACAGTTACACGAAGTTCGATGTCGTACCCAGCCATCCGAAGTTCGAACCCACGAAGTCACGAACCCATTCGATTTCAGCCAGTCATCTGAAGAACTAAACCCACGATTCCACGAATACTCGATTGCTGAATGCTGATGAGTGATGACTTGATGAGGACATGAGGTTCTAAATTCTTTACTTGATTACTTCTGTCTTATGTTCGTATTTTTCCTAATTGGATTTGGCTAATTCGTTTCCTGTCATCCTGTGTTTAAGTGTGTTTTGCTTGATGCCTTGATTCATTCAAATATTCAATCAGTTGTTTTCTGATTAACTATGTTAGGTTTTACTTTTTTTACTGATTTAATGATTTGATGATTTAATGATTTGCTTCCGTTTGTTTACTGAATTACTATATTAGGTTTTATTTAGGTATTGTTTACTGAATTATTGATTGCCCCAATCTGTGTTTACTATATTGTTTGACAGTTTGAGTGTTTTACTTGATTCAGTTGATTGATTAATTTAGCCATTTAAGTTTTCCTTAGGTATTGTTTTGTTGTTTTAACTCCACCATCTATAGACTTTTAGTTTATTGTTGTCGGTCCCAAGTCTGGATAAAGGAGGAGGTTTTAAACATAACTATTAGGTTTGTTGATTACTTTGAAATCAAAGTTATAGGAAACATGTTTAATTTGTTGGTTCGTGTATTCTGCTATGTTGCCCAATTTGATTGTGTTTTCATTCTTGAAACAAATAAGTATCGGTAAGGTGTTTTTTAGTCTGATGAACTACTAGGGTGTGTTTTTGGTTCATTAATCGTATGACAGATTGATTATGGTGTGATTTGGTCGGAATGGTAATTAGAAAATTAGCTATAAAATAGGTTATAATGGAATGTGATTTTATGTTTTACCTTTCTGGAATCTAAAACATGTGCTTTGTTTGCTTAAATACAACAAAGAATGTGCAAAATAAAATAAGATATTATGAACAAAGTGGAGCTTCTTTCATATCGGAAGAGGTACAAAATGATGTCATTAGTTTTAATTTCATTTTTTAGCCTTTATAGCATCTACATAATTTAATTGAACTGATCCATTATTTCACATGCAGATCATTCTGGAGTTGCACAACAATAGATGCCAAAAACATGCCTTCAAGTTTGTTGTTTGCAGCTATACTCTGGTACATATACAACATAAATTTATAGTGATTGACTTTAAACTATTCATTGTTTATTCTTTTGATTCATTAGATGCTTTTTACCTTGAAACAGATCCATCACTTTTTTTCATGTGTATGAACACATGTGTGCTGGCATAGAGTTTAGTTCCAGAAGATATGCTAACGTTTAGTTTGAAATTATAGCTAAAAGATGATACAATTTATATATAACAATGGGTCAGTATTTTAGAACAATCTATTTCAACCCATATCAATTTTTGCCAAAACCCATTTTGTCCCGAGCCAAGGTGAACTTTATTGCCCACAAGCTCTTAATTTGCCCTTAGATTCTATTCTAAATTTGATGTATTGGTTTTGAACTTATATATTGGAGTAGATTGCAATTTTAGAGCTTGGAGATTACAATACCATGGCAACCGTGTTGATGAACCTGACTTGATCAGGTTCTTAATACACTCTTTGATTCAATATTAGATTTGATTTATTGATTTTGAATTTGTATATTGGTGTGGACTGCAATTTTAAAAGGTGGAGATGACAATACAATAACTGGATTGATCAATCCTGACTTTATTACTTTCTTAATTTTCCTTTGATTCTATTTTAGATTACAATTTTAAAGCTCGGAGATTACTATACCATCGCAACCAAGTTGGTCAATGGTTTCCTAAGAAAGGGCCTGAAGGTGATTTATGGAGATTTGCTATTCCTTCTTCTCCAATGTGCTACAACCATATAAACTTATCTATATAACAAAACCGCCGCAACGCGCGGGTCGTTGTTTCTAGTTAATATTAAAGAACATACTTTTTAAAAAAAATAAAATTATAATGAAATATAAAATTAATAAAATATTTAAAGAAACGAAGATTAAAAAAGTTGGTGTTTAAACTTAATATAATTATTATATTACTTAAAGTACTAAATTATACAAAATTTTAATTCTATTTCATATTATAAATTATTTTATATTGTTTAAATTTTAATTTATAAATATTTATTATATTTTATGTGATGATATATCATATATGATGATGACCCTTTACCTAAACTCCCAAAATCCAATCCAACCAACCATCGGGGCTCCAGCTGGGCATGTTTAGTTCCACGTCCCTTTTCTTTAACTCCTCTGTCTCCTATATATAGATGCTTTAATCTCTGATCCTTTTCATTTGGATTCCGTAATCTCGAGCTAGCTTTGTTAATCTATATCTATATCTATCTATTTATAATAAAGTAAAATGTTTTTGTTTATGTGTCAATATCATAATTTTTTTGAACGGCTTGGTACAACGACACCCAAGACGGGATTTCAACCGTCCCCTCGAATTTGACACTCTGGGGCGTATGCCCGAGCCCACCCCAGGAGGAACCCCACAACTGGGTAAACCCCCTGACCTTGATTCAGCAAATATGCCTCAGCCAGGATTCGAACCCAAGACCTCCCATAGGGAAGTCAAGGGGGTAACCATTAGGCTAGAAGCCCTTGGTTGTCAATATCATAATTAATCTCTCTTTAAATTTGTCATGTGTCAAACTCACGTTTAATTTTAAAAAATTATTGACACATGTCAATTTATAATTAAAAATAATAAAACAAATAGATCCTATTTTTATGTTAAAATTTAAATTAAACTAATCTTATTTTTATGGTGACAAATTTAAGTTATATTTTTCTTTTAACATTTATTTGATTATTTTTAAGATTATATATTAATACTATTTTGTTCAAAATCAAAGGAATTTTGCATAAATACAATGAGAATATTAAACACTTTGAACGCAATATTAAACATGTTTTAACATTAATAATACTATTATTAATGTTTTATATTTTTATCTTAATTTATTTATTTTAAATTTTTCTACAGTTTAGCGCGAACATAACCAATGAGAATATTAAACACTTTGAACGCAATAGATCTTTATTTGGATTGTGTAAAATCTAATGACGTGTTTGTAGAATAAAATCTAAATATTTTTATCAACCTTTACATTTGAATAAATGGCATTCAAAAAATTACCGAATTATAAACATCTTTATAATGACTCAGATTGTCAAAATAAATCATTTTTAAGAATACTATTCATTACAATGTAATATTCTCATTTATGGTATATTTATATTAGATAGAGTGATCAAAATTATCATAGCAAGAAAAATATTTTATCAGAACATGGTTATAAACCTAATTTCTCTCAATTATACATATGATACTGAGAACTAAGTGTGTAATAGACAATTTGTTAGTTGGTCTGCATTCAACATTTTAGTTAATTTATTTTTATAAACTATTAAATGCATTCCTTGAATTACTTTAACACTGTCACATAACAAAATTTTGTTTAAATTTCAAATAATGCAATTTACTCACACATATCATTTGCAATGTTAATAAATAAAAGGCAAGGCCAACCGTTTTCAAAAGCTGGTTTGTTACTGAAACAACCAAGTTTTTCACGGATAATTGTACGTTGTATATAAAGAAGTTTTAGAGATTTATAAATTTTATTTGTAATTATAAAATGTATTTATATACAATTGATTATGTAATTCATCATAAATATATTTTAATTGCGTCATTTTATTACTCAAACCTGTACAATACTCGGGTTTATAACATAGTATTTTAATAAATAAAGATTTATAAAGACACATGTGATGCTGTTAAAGCACCTCAACTTTGGTTTCTTGATTCTCTGTCATATTAAATACATTTCATATTAATATTAATGAAATATATTTATATATTAATTTTAAAAAACATACTTTTTAAAAAAATCAAATTATAATGAAATATAAAATTAATGAAATATTTAAAGAAACAAATTTTAAAAAACTTGATGTTTAAAAATTAATACAGTTATTATATTAATTAAAGTATTAAATTATACAAAATTTTAATACTATTATCTTTTAGAAAATTATATAATATTGTTTAAATTTATAACTATTTATTATATTTCCTTATTCATGATACTAATCTAGTGTTATCTATCTACTTTAATAAATAGAGGTTTTTAGGAATACATGGCATGTTAGTAGAGCACCTCAACTTTAATTTTTCACATCTCTCTCCTATTAAATACATCTTATATTAAATGTATCTTTTGTACATTTTTAAATTAAAAAAGATTTTTAATACAACAAAAAATATATTAATGTTAAAAAAAATTTTTAAAAAAAATATTATAAATTTTAAAAAATGAAATGTTTGAAGAAATAAACTTTGAAAAAAATAGAGTTTTAAGAAATAATACAATTATTTTATTAATTAAAGTGTTAAGTTATACTAAATTTTAATTATATTATTAAAAAACCATCTTATAATGTAAAAATTTTTATTAGTATTTATATATTATATCTCTATATTTAATTCGTGTAATACACGGGGTATTAACCTAGTAATAATGATATATGATGATGACCCTTTATCTTTTTTTTTTGAACGGCTTGGTACAACGACACCAAAGACGGGATTTCAATCGTCCTCTCGGATTTGACGCTCTGAGGATATACCCGAGCCCACCCCAGGAGGAACCCACAACTGGGTAAACCCCCTGACCTTGCTTCAGTAAATATATCTCAGCCCGGATTCGAACCCAATACCTTCCATAAAGAAGTCAACAGGGTAACCATTAGGCTAGAAGCTCTTGGTTGATGACCCTTTACCTAAACGGCTAAACCCCCGAAAGCCAAACCACCAACCCTCGGGGCTCGAGCTGGGCATGTTTCAGTTCCACGTCCCTTTTCTTTAACTCCTCTGTCTCCTATATATAGACACCTACCAATTAACTCATCTTCTTTCAACTAAAATGGAGGCCAATCTATTGCGATTCCAATCGTCTCCGGCCATCTCCACCATTTCCCCTACAAAATCTCCAATGTTTTCCGTACAAATTTCCTCACCATTGTCCAAAAACTGCAACTTTTTGGCCATTTCTGGGATTCAAAAGAATCGTACCCAATCTGTTATGGCTTCTGCTTCCACTGGGTACCCTTCAATTTTGATCACTTTGAAGTTCTATGATTCAGTTCCTTTATCACATCCATCTCAATCACCATGCCACCTTAGTTTTTTAACCATCAAATATAAAAAACAATAAAATAAAAACATCAATAAACTATACACTTAAAAGTGCATTAGTTTTTTTTCAAATGAGCTGTTGTGCTCGTTTTTTTAAAGTTGTTTTTTATTATTGTGGGCCCACATCTACGGGATATCAGCAACCGTTTCCAGCTGTTGTTCCCCTCCCAGGGCACGTTCTTACGCATTACTTACATGTCCGCCACTGACCACTTCCCGTCCACGTCTGAGCCTTCCCCACATGCAATCCCTCATGTGCATCATCTTCTCCTTCCCCTTCATTGTGCCCCTCTCACCGGCTCCTTCCACGCCACCCTAACAGTCGTATTGCTGGTGGTAAAAGTAAAGTTCGTATTCATAGCATAATCAATGCATTGTTATAAAAAAACACTAGGTAATATGAGACATTTAGGTCTTGTCGTCTTGAAATCTGAGGCTAGATGCGAGAACTTAATGTCCATATGCAACCAAATAACTTAAATAATATATGCAATAAAAAGCTGCAAATCTCTTATCTTTGTGACATATAAGCCTTCTTCGTTGAGTAATAATTGATAATCTTATTACTTTTGATGCAAAGGACGAGCCTTGGCATGAGACTCTTAGAAAATGAGTCACACAATATAAAAATATCATTTCTAGTGGTTTTACATATGTTTTAGCTAGTTTAGGATGTTTTAGGTTAATTCCAAACTTGTGTAGGGCTAATGTAATTGTTTCAGTCTCTCAAATGATTTTGGCTGTAACATGACCTGAAAACACACCCGAGTGCCTGAAAATGAGGCTTTTGAGACAAGGCGGCGATGGGTTGCAAGTTGATGCCTATGCATGTGCCTTGTGAGCCTTTAACAAGAGAATATCTATTTGCTAAATCTTCTGTTTTGATGATAATTTTGATATTTTGTGACAATTCCAAGTAGCGAAAAATGCACATATGCCGATTCCCCGAGCTTCTACCGTATATGCTGTTCTTCATGTCAGCCATTTGGCCCACTTCCGCTACTCTAAGCAGCGGAACCCCTAGTAACCATTAAACTGCATGCATTAAACTTGAAACCTATTATAGTTTGATGATAATTTTGATATTTTGTGGCATGTTCTGCTGCATTATGCTGACTGAAACCTATTTTAGATTATGTTATATTAACTCTTTCTTCTAGCTTTTAGTTTCATCCATTTCCTATTCTTGTAGATCAAATGATGAAAGTAGAATAGACGAGAGGGAGATGTACAATCTTGATGCTATACGAAGGTCTTTGATTCGACTAGAGGATAGCATTATATATATCCTTATTGAAAGAGCTCAATATTGCCACAATAAGAATGCATATGACCCAGGAGTTATCTTCGATGATGGTTTCCAAGGTTCATTAGTTGACTTTATGGTCAAAGAAACCGAAAAGGTTAATGCTAAGGTAACTTCATTGCAATTTGGAGTTGTTTAACATTACAAAAAAAAATGTAAGATAATAATTGTGGCTGGTTTTGAAACAACTTAATTGGAAGATACAAGGGCCCTCATGAACATCCTTTTTTGGGAAAATTCTCATAATAGCCAAGTTGACCATCTTTTTTTCCAAAATGTCCATATGCCCACTTCCATTATAGGCACCGCCGCCCGTAATTCTCACTTCCATTATAGGCGCCGCTGCCCGTAAATATACGGGCGCCGCCCGTATTTTTGCCCAATCACGTCGTCCCACGTGGCCGTTATGGGCGCCCACGCCCATAAAAAAATGGAGCCGCCCGTAAACTTTAACACCCGGTCACAGGCGTCCCTTCCGTAAACAATTTTTTAATATTTTTGCATGGGCGTGTGTACCTCTTTGTCCCATATCCACTCTACGGGCGCCCGAACCTAATTATAGGTGCCCCGTCTCCATTCCTTTGTCTATGGGCGTGCCGCTCGAATATTCAAAATTTCGCGGACGTGACGCCCGTAAACCGAAGACTTTTTCTCCTACACGGTCGTGGGCAGGACGCTCGTGACACGCGTGTCAGAGTGGACCCGGCGCCCGTGACCGAGAGTTAAAGTTTATGGGCAACTCCATTTTTTTATGGGTGTGGACGCCCATAACGGCCACGTGGGACGACGTGATTGGGCAAAAATACGGGCAGCACCCGTATATTTACGGGTGGCGGCGCCTATAATGGAAGTGGGCATATGGACATTTTGGGAAAAAAGATGGTCTACTTTTCTGTTATGAGAATTTTCCCTCCTTTTTTTTCCCATATGACTTGCTTAACCTATTTCACACCCTATGCAATACCCACAGGTAAAATGTCATATTTATCTATGTCAATTTTGTCAGAATGCTCATGTGGTGTTTTGTAGAGAAATTCACAGAATACGAATTGAAGGCGATTTTGTCACATGATAAATTGAAAGTTGTGGATCACACTTTCATATCAAAATATTTGTGGTTTACCCAATTGTTTAATCTTATTCCTTTAGCTGACTTATGCACAAGATCTCTACATAACCATTTGGTTAAATGATCAACTAAATTTTGTTGAGTTTTCATAAATTTCAATGATATTACACCATTTGTAATTAGATCACGAATCATGTTGTGTCTAACACCTAAGTGTCTAGACTTCCCAATATACACATGACTATAAGCTTTTGCCAAAGTTGCAACACTGTCACTTTGATCGATAAAACCTTAAACAAGTGTACACTCCACACCCAACTTGTTTAATGGATTTCATGATTCACATTGATCGACAAAATTAATCCAATTACACTAAAATATCTAACATGTTTTGGGTTGACCATATGTATTCATTTGCCATTTTGAGTAAACAACCCATACTGTTACTAAAGCTTAATTTTTTTTGGGTAATATTTACATAAATATAACCAACTTTCATAAAAAAAAAACAATTAATTCACTTGGAACTTTTTTTTTATCTCAATATGGTCATTAAACTTATTAGTGATGCTATAATCATATGTAAGTAAAAAGTATTTATAAATGTTATTTAAAAATATTAGATTAAAAGAAAATATTATATTAAATATTATTTAAAATCATAAACATTTATGCAAGCAATTTAAAAAAATAAATTTTAAAAAATTACTTAAAAATTATTAAATTTAAATAATTTTTAATTTAATATTTTCTCTCTAAATTTAATAATTTATTTAAATTATTTTTTAAAATGATAAATCACCACTTAACATATTAAATAAATTAAGTATATAGAAATATAATATTTACATATGATTAGAACATCATTTACAAGTTCAATGACTTAATCGAGACAAAACAAGTTTCACTTAGTTGGAACAATAATAATAATTGGTTATATTTGTGTAAAGTTAACATTTTTTATTTTTAATCTGTCCATTTAATTGTTTTTTTTCGCATCTCTCATTCCTAGTTAACAAACTTGAGTTTATATATATATATATAGGAGGCGGATACAATACATAGGGGGTTTAATGTGAGAAGGTTAAGATCTGGTGGTCCCCACTTTTCATTTAAAACTTGCGTGAATTAAAGTTTGAAGGGCAAAAAAGTAATAGCATACACTTGTTGACTTTTTTTGTGGGTAAATGAAGTTCCACCATTTTTTTATAAATCAAATAAGTTTTAAATGGTTATTCGTTTTTTTAAAAAAAATACATCATAAAATAGAGAATTTTATTAATTTTAATTGGAGTATAATATTGTTACGGTTTTCTTTCGTTTTTTTACGTGGTCCGTGATTATCAGTTGGTCCGTGATTTTACATTAGTTACGTGATAATTGGTCCGTGATTATTCAGTTTGCCCTTAATTATTTTGATTTTTATACGTGGTCCATGATTTGTTACATATGGTCCGTGATTAGTAGTATGTGATTATTCAGTTGGTCCTTGATTATGCCTGTTAAACGATGGTCCGTGATTTTATATAACGCGGTCCGTGATTTTACACGGACCATTATACCCCTTACCCAGATTACACGTGGCGTATTCTGGTGGCTTCCTACGCTTCTCACGTTAATTTTCTTTGTACAATAATCGGCCCCTATATATATATAGAGAAGTGTTCAAATAATAACCCACTTTTAAAGCGATAACCCAATAACTTTGCCAAAACGAAGCTGAATCTTGAATTTTTTTTTGAACATCATTGTAACACAATTAGAACGCTATGTTCTTTTATGACTTTGTGAAAATTCATAACCGTTTAAGAGATATCATCGTTGTAAATTTTTGATTTACAACACTGTAACAATTTTTGTTAAAAACTTACAACGATGATATCTCTTAAACGGTTATGAATTTTCACAAACTCATAAAAGAACATAGTATTCTAATTGTGCTACAATGATGTTCAAAAAAAAATTCAAGATTTAGCTTTGTTTTGGCAAAGTTATTGGGTTATCGCTTTAAAAGTGGGTTATTATTCGTTCACAATCATATATGTAAAAATAATGAGAAACGATCTAGACTATTAACGTGTTATCATCAATGGTTATAAAAAATTTAATGGCATGATAGTAATTAATATGCTGTTAAAAATGGAAATAAGGGCATAAAAGGAATTTATTAATCTAATTTGTTGATATCACTCTTCATTTAAATAGGAGAGAATCAGTCATGAAAATGGTAGTTGTTTATTTTGCTATGTGCTAATAGTACATTTTAGCATATATCAGCACATATACATAATCGTATGCTTGTTAATAAACTTTTTTGTATGTTTTCCTATGTGCTAATACGTGTTATTAGTACATGTTAGCATATATCAACACATATACATAATTATTAGCACATGATAGCATATATCACTGCATATACATAACAATATCCTGTTAACATATTTTTTTTTGAATCGAAATACTCACAAATGATTTATTTATGAACGTTTGCTTGATTGTTTGAGGTAAAACATAATAATTGATTGTCAATCGATGAATTTTAGAAATAATATAATCTTAGTGACTGAACAACAATATTTCCTTGATTAAAATCTAAATTATTACTTAACTTGACTAAATTACCCTTTAATTATAATTAATTATTAATACACGTGTCAGCATTTGGTTGGTTCCTATCATTTTTACAAAAAAATTATTTTGTATCTAAACCTGCTCCTATATATACACGATATTAAATGAATTAAAATGAAAAGGATTAGAGAATGAGGAAATGTGAATTAGTAGTTGGGGGTAAATGAGTAATGAATAAATTAATTTCACTTATGGAAATGAAAAGTATGAAGCTAATCAAAAATCATATTGTTAAACTTTAAATGCTAACGTGTTAAAATAAAAATCATTAAAATCTAAATATGACTATTTTTTTTAAAAAAAAAATTGAGCTTTAATAAGTTAATTTGTTAATAGATTGTATTCAGGTTGACTTGTTTATTATAATACAGTTGTTTTTGGGTTAACCCATTCAGCACACGGTTATATTTGACAACACAAACATGATTACTTCCATGTCATGTCGAGAATTACGAGCCCTAGTTTAAATCTTAAATATATCATAAAAAATAATATTCTAAAAATGTTTTCAACGTCTTAATGTATATAGGTGTTGCATTCTTGTGCCATGATCAATTTCAACAAACTAATATCGGATGTGTACTTTGATGAACTTCTACCTAGACTGGCCAAGAAAGGAGACGATGGTAATTACGAGTCAACAGCAACATGTGACACAATCTGCTTGCAGGTACTGTAAATTACCCCAATCAAGTTTCAATCATTTTTCATGTTAATCAACTCAAACTCCATGTTTAAATATGTAATCTTTACTTTGCAGCTCCTCTCTAAACGAATCCACTATGGTAAATTTGTAGCAGAAGCAAAGTTTCGAGCTTCACCAGATGAATATGAAGCTGCCATTAGAGCAAAAGTAAAGATTCTATCATATGTCATGTCTAAACGTATGTTTATTAAGGGAACATTTGGTTGGGTCTCAACTATGAAGTGCTGAACAGGTTAAAGATTGTTTTTTTTAAGGTTTATAAGTCAAATGGGCTCTCTCACACATCAGACTAGTCTTTTGGGTTGAGCTCTCCTGTTTGACTTGTAACAATGGTATCAGAGCCAACTCGGAGTGGTGGCCCACGGAGTGGTGGCCTGGAAGGAGCCAGCCGTGACCAACGTGGCCGTGACCAACGAGGACGTTGGCCCTTAAGGAGGGTCGATTGTTATGGATCGAAACCATTGCAAGGTATGGGACTTGTCCCACATCGGTTGTATGGGCAATCGATGTGGGGTTTATAAGTGATTCTATCAATTTGAATTCAATCAATTTTGTTCAATTTGGAGATGACGACTCGCAATCAGACATTGTTATTGAGGTTGGAATCTTCGGCAGGAAAACATTCATCAGAATTAGAATCCATTAAAGCAGCAACGACGAAGAATGCGGAGAATATTGCTTCCATGAAGATTCAATTAGAAACGCAAATGAACGAGATTCTTAACAGTTTACAATTGTTAGGCAACGCATCTCCATCCAACAGCAACAATAATGGATTTGGAGGATCAGGCAATACATTTTACAATGGAAATCATAATCGTTTTACTAAGATGGATTTTCCGAAATTCAATGGAGAGAATATAGAAGGATGGCTATGTCGTGTGGAGCATTTTTTCACTATCGATGTTACTCCAGAACATTTGAAGGTTAGATATGCTATTGTTCATCTAGAGGATATAGCATTGCTATGGCATCAATCTTTTGTTCAATCTCATGGTGGATCCATAGAAGGTATGTCTTGGTTAGAATATAATTTGGTTAGAATATAGAAGGATGGCTATGTCGTGTGGAGCATTTTTTCACTATCGATGTTACTCCAGAACATTTGAAGGTTAGATATGCTATTGTTCATCTAGAGGATATAGCATTGCTATGGCATCAATCTTTTGTTCAATCTCATTGTAGTTGTCTGCCCCTAGGCTGATGCTACCAAAACTTCTAAGGCATAAACCTTGGCTTCCATGTACCCCTCAGTACCTGTGCCCTTTTTCTAATTAATCTGATAGCTGACCTCCCATCTGCTCCATTGTCAGGATTATTGAGAGGGAGCATATCTAGATCAAATATATAGGGTTTTGCCAACGTCATCAGATGCAAAAGATCCACCAGTTTTATTTCTCCATTGTAGTTGGTGAGGATAAATATCCTTTCTTGTGCATTGAAGCTCCAATTTACCAAAGGGATGTATGAATGCTCATGCATTAATCTGCTGATATCCCTCATGTCTTCTGGGGTTTGTGTAGTTTTGGGAGTTGCTTCAGATGTGGCTACAAGTACTGAGAGTGTTGTATTAGGCTCAGAGTCTAAGGGGATGGTTTTTGTTTCCTTTTTCCTTTTAGCCATGCTCTTTCTTCTTGTGAATCTTGGTTTGTCTTGAGCAGTGGCTTGATTCCTCAGAACTCTGGCCTGTTGGGCTTCCACAGTTGATTCTACTGCTGCACCTGTTGTTGCAGTAGGCTGTGGCCCAATATCCTCATCCCTTGAGGGTTCTGTTCTCCTCTCTTCAGCCTGTGTATGTCTCTCAGGATCAGGGTTTGGTATTGATTGTTTCCTTGTAGTCTTCTTACCCTTTTTGTAGACTGAGGAGATAGGCATGTTATCCATACTTGGACTTGAAGGAGGAGATATTGGTTCTTCTTTTGGATTTAGGGGGAACATTTTGGGGAACATTGCTTTTGTTGCTTCCCCACACATGACTTCTTCTCCCTCTCTGATCCCTGCACCAGAGAGGGGAAATTCTATTGTAGCTCCTCCCCCTAAACCTAAGCCTCTCATTAGGCTTTCCTTTCTTGCCCTGATTTGTTCAATTGAAGGTAACTCACCTCTTGCAACTTTGGCTTTTATATCTCTGATATGCATATCCATGGTTGAGTTCTTCATTGGGCCTAGCTGCCGAGCATGGAAGCCATATTCCAAGAGAAAGGCCTTGTTCTTGTCTCTGTAGGCCTTCTCTTTTTGCTCCTTTGTAAGTACACTCAGGGCCTTTGATGCAGCAACAGCTTGTTCTTGCTGCTGCACCTTGTCCAGCTCGGCAGCCATTCTAGGTACCGACCAGTTGATGACTTCATCAAAGTCATAACCTTTTTCTTCTAGCAAAGCAGAGAGTCTAGCTCGCTCTTCATCTAGAGAAGTGTTAGGTCGGCCCTTTGTTTTCTTTGGTCTCATCTCCTCCTGTTCTGCTTCCTCCTCTGGGGTTAGCTTACGTTTTCCTTTGTCATCAGCAGTTATTTTTGCCCCAGAGGAGATTTCTTCTGTTGCCTCACCAGCTGGTTCATTGGCATGTAGCTCCTCTGTGGAGGAAACATCCAGGATGACTGGGCCTTCGGAGGCAGCTGCAGCTTCAGAGTTAACCTCAGCATTCACTGTCTCCTCCAGTTGACCAATCCTCTTAGATGATTCCTTATTGGATTCCACAAAGGGCTCAGGAGAGGAAGAGAGAGCTTCAGCAGCTTCAGTCCCAGAAGGGGACACAGATTTCATGGAAATTGATTCTTCTTGTGCTGTGTCTTCCATGCCAACCTGAGCTGCAGTCTCAGAAGGAGACTTAGTCCCAAGAGGGGACTGAGGTTCCAAAGAGACATTTGATGTTTGCTGTTCAGTCTCTTTGGCAACCTCCCTTGTATCCTCAGAAGCAGAAGAAGAGGAAGTAGAAGAAGAATCTTGAAAATAAGTACCCAAGAAGTCATCCCATTCAGCAGTCAAAGTGACTAAGGATGGAGTAACTTCCTGTGCACCCTCCTCTTCTCTTGCTTCTGATCCTGACCCTGCAGTTGGTATATTCTCCCCCTTTTTGGTAGCATCAGGGGAGATGAAAGTGGTAGTAGCAGGATCAGGGTGAAATGGATGTAGAGTGACCGGGGGACGCCTCCTGAGGTCCAGAATAGTGGCATCTTTGGTTTGGACCTCAAGCCGCAGGGTAGCCACCTCAGCTTCTAACTGAGCTACCCTGACTTGGAGGGAAGTTATTGTAGCCGTCAATTCCTGTGTGGATGTGCCCTCCTCTACCGGAGTAGAATCATGGGGCGATGGAGTCCTGAGCCTAGCTCCTGCACCTCCACCACCAGATGTGGTTTCTTGGCACCCTGGATTCCCTTCATTGAGAAGAACCTCAAAGAAGTCCTCCCCAATATAGGTTGCCGCAGGTGAGGTCCTATTGCCTGTACCACTGTCCTGTGGATCTTTATTAAGATCAACAGTAGTGGCAGCCTCACCTGCATTGACCCCTTCAGAACTACTGGGGCCAACCTCTGATTGAATAGGCTCTGGGTCAGGGAACCGAGCTTGTAACTGTGTCACCACTCTCATTAAAGTTTGGGAAGTGGGAGAGAGTGGTTCCTCCAAAGCTAGAGCAGGGGTTCCTTGAGCCTGGGTGATAGTATGGGTGGGGGGCATTTCTGGATGATATGAACCTGGAGACTTGGGAGACAGTCTCTTATCTAATGAAGTTGCTTCATGAGAAGCAAACTCAATGATGGGTGCATCCCTTTGAATATTCTCAGTTATGTTTTGTGACATAAGCTGAGGGCTTTTAGGCTGGTTAAGGGCAACCACAGGTTTCAAAGGAAGAACCTGTGGAGAAACAAGGGGTGTGGCTTTCACCTTAGGTAGAACTGTGCCCTGAGCAGTTCTTTTAACCTTTTTCTGTTTTGGTTCAGTAGAAGGGGCCTGAACAACTGTAGAAAGTTGCACAGGGTTTCGTTTGCGTTTGTAAGTGATTTTTATGGGGTGAGGAACAGAAGTGGAAGGTGTGGGTTCAGCATCTGTGGGGTTAACAGAGCTGTCACCTTCTGGAGCAGGGGACTCCATAGAGGAAAGAAGAGGAGTGAATGTCCCAGAGAACTTAGCACTCTTCTTCTTGAGTTGCACAAAAATCTTGGAAGAGACCAAGGGCATTTTGTAAGTATTCCCAGTTAGAGAAAGGGAAGCTCCCAACTCTTCATTAAAAAGGTGTTGCAAAAACCTGGGATACATACAAAACTTCTTTGGTGACAAGATGTTGTCAACCAAATTATTGAAAATAAAAGCAGAAAAATTAAACAGTTGATTGGAAACCAAGCCATGAATAGCCGAAGCTAAATCAGATGGAACTTGGTCCCAACCACCAGATTTATTTGAAAGACAATGTAAAAACACATGTATGAGGTACTTGTAATTATAGGACACTCTACCCTTCAAATAGGTTGTTGAAGGGAGAGGACCTTCGTACCCCATCGACTTGAATGTCGATGCTACCTCATCCTTTGTGAATGAAACCTTTCCATCGGCATCATTCAGTTTAAGATGCCTACAGATGGTTTCCACAGAAATAGCGATAGGATGAGCATCAATGGTGGCTACCAGAGACCGACCATTGGACGACGAGGAAACAGAACAAGATGCCCAGAACTGTTGGTGATGAGATTCATACACCAGGGGCTGAATGGTTAGCGCAAAGAAATACCTGCTCCTTTGAAGAAAGGAGATGATCGGTGCGAAGTCGATATCATGCTCTGCTGATAACTCCGCAGGTACATTGTGAGCAGGTTTGAAAGCAAGAAGATCCATGGCAGTTTTGGGAATTTTTAGGGCACAAATTTGAGAGATCAAAGAGAAGAAGAGTTCAAAGTGAAACAGTTTGTGAGAATTTGAATGAGCGGGAGACCTTTATATACATTCGGATTTCAGCATTTAATATATAGACACATTAAATTTGAGATCCGGATGTCAGAAAAAGGTCTTCCGATGACAGCTGGTTTCACAATTAATTTTCTCTGTCTGAGGTGCTTCCGAAGAAGTGACTTTCGGAAGCAGGGTATTTATTAGACCAAGAGAGTTCAGAAGGGATGTGCTTCCGAAGTATAAAATTTATACTGTCGGAAGCACTGCTTCTGAAGTGTTAGAAAATTCATTAGGCAAAATGTTCTTCGGAAGACACTTTCTTCTGAAGAGTACCTTGAGAAGCCTATGCTTCCGAAAATAATGTATCGGAAGAATATTACTTCAGAAGGTAAGTTAGCTTTTGAAGTGTGAGATCTTCCGACTAAGGAAGAAATAATGCTTCCGAAGACTTAACCTATCTTCTGCTGAGTAGATACTCATCGGAAGATAAGTTAAGTTTATCTTCCGAGGAATTATTTATTCCTTGTCAGTACATTTATTCAAAGTTGATCATCCCAATGGATGTTATTAAGTACCTGAATCTTCCTTCATCAAATGCCTTTGTGAAGAGATCTGCCAAATTGTTTTCTGAATCAACTTTGACCAAATGAATCAACTTCTTTTCTGCACAATCTCTGATGAAATGGTATCTGATGTCGATGTGCTTGGTCTTGGAATGCTTGACAGGATTATTGGTGATGGAGATTGCACTGGAATTGTCTATCTGAATAGGAGTATTGAACAGATCTACTCCATAATCCTTCATCTGATTTTGGATCCAGATGACTTGTGCACAGCAGCTAGAAGCAGCTATATATTCAGCCTCTGCAGTAGAAGTAGAAACACATGACTGTTTCTTGCATTGCCAAGACACAATCCTGGATCCAAGAAATTGACATCCCCCTGATGTGGATTTCTTGCTGATGTTGCAACCCCCATAATCACTGTCTGTATAAGCCATGAATTGGAAGTCTTCATTTCTAGGATACCATAATCCTAGACTTGGTGCTCCTTTGAGGTATCTAAAGATTCTTTTTACAGCCAGCATATGAGAGACTTTGGGATTGGCCTGAAATCTTGCACATACACAAGTTGCAAACATGATATCTGGCCTGCTTGCTGTGAGATACATCAAAGAGCCTATCATTGCTCTGTACTGGTGCTGATCAACATCCTCCCCCTCAAGATCAGGGCTAAGTGATGTTGTTTTTGGACATAGGAGTTCCCAGAGCTTTGCAATCAGAAAGCTTGAATCTTTCAAGAATGTCCTTGACATATTTTGATTGACTAATGAAAATCCCTGTAGGAGTTTGTTTCACTTGTAATCCAAGAAAGAAGGTGAGTTCTCCCATTGAACTCATCTCAAATTTGGATTTCATTAGTGATTCAAACTCCTTGCAGAGAGATTCATTAGTAGAACCAAAGATAATGTCATCAACATAGATTTGAACTAGCATGATATGTTGATTTGACTTCTTGAAAAAGAGAGTTTTATCAATTGTTCCTCTCTTGAATTTGTTTGCCAACAGAAAAGAAGATAAAGTTTCATACCATTTTCTGGGAGCTTGATGCAACCCATAAAGAGCCTTATCAAGCTTACAGACATGATCAGGAAACTTTGGATCTTCAAATCCTGGAGGTTGGCACACATAAACTTCTTCATCAATTTTTCCATAAAGAAAGGCACTTTTAACATCCATCTGAAACACTTTGAAATCTTTTGCAGCTGCAAATGCCAAAAATATTCTAATAGCTTCAATTCTGGCAACAGGTGCAAAGACTTCATCATAGTCAATGCCTTCCTCTTGAGTGTATCCCTGAACAACCAATCTTGCTTTGTTTTTGATGACAACACCTTTGTCATCTTTCTTGTTTCTGAACACCCATTTGGTTCCAATGGCATACTTTCCTTTAGGCAAAGGACAAGTTTTCCAAACTCCTTGTCTTTGAAACTGAAGAAGCTCTTCTTGCATAGCTTCTACCCAACTGTTATCTTTTAAAGCCTCTGCAACCTTCTTAGGTTCTATTTGGGATAGAAAGCAAGAAAACAAGCAAACATTTGCTTCATGCATAGAGCTTCTAGTTCTGACACCTTCTTCTACATTGCCAATGATGTTTTCAACTGGATGAGTGCTGTGAATTCGAGTCCTTGGAATCACATCCAGTTGAGAAGATTCATCCTCGTTGAGTGACTCAAGGTTAGGAAGAACTACCTCAAGTTGGATTTCTGGCAGATCACGTGGATTCAACGTTTGAACTGTTGTGGGTTGGTTTTCTCTGGGAGTAGTGATTTCCAGAGAATTTTCCTCTGCTGGAGGACTTCCTACTTCTTCTTGATGTTGTGAATTAGAAGCAGCTTCAATTGAGGGACCTGCCTGAGATGTGTTGATTGTCTCAGACTGTGATACATCATTTTGTGTTGAAGTGGATTCTGCCAAGTTTTGTCTTGAAGCTATTGGCAGTTCAACACGAAAGTCATCTTCTCTTGAGCCTTTGGAGGTGTCTGTGGTAGCTGACTGTGAAACTGGAACATACTCTTTCACCAGATTAAATGCAGATGTAAAACTATCAAGATCAAATAACCAATCAGGGCCGGTTCCAGGTTTATTGAGAGTATGTTCATTGAACTGAACATTTGCAGACTCTTCAATAACTCTGGATGCTTTGATGTATACTCTATACGCTTTAGCATTTGAAGAGTACCCAACAAAGTAGCCCTCTGCTGATTTCTCAGCAAACTTGGCTAAGTAATCTTTAGTATTCAAGATGGTGCAATGACATCCAAATGGTTTGAGAAATCCAATGAATGGCTTTCTCTTATGCCAAATTTCATAAGGAGTCATGCCATGTGACTTAACTACCAATATTCTATTTTGGACATAACAGGCAGTGTTGACTGCTTCTGCCCAAAAAGTTATTGGAAGTTTGGCATCAGACAACATGGTTCTTGCAGCTTCAATTAGTGTCCTATTCCTTCTTTCAGCTACACCATTTTGTTGTGGAGTTCTAGGAGCACTAAATTGTCTTGTGATACCTTTAGATTCACAAAAAGAATTTAAAACATGATTCTTGAATTCTGTTCCTTGATCTGATCTGATTATTTTTACATGATGGTCACTTTCATTCTCCACCCTGAGTATAAATTACTTTAGGATTTCGGCAGTTTCATCCTTGGTATTTAAGAAAAACACCCAGGTATACCGAGAGAAATCATCAGTAACCACCAAACAGTATGATTTTCTACCAAGACTTTTAACACTTGTGGGGCCAAACAAGTCCATATGTAGTAAATGAAGGACTGTGGTAATAGAATTTATCTCTTTGGCATAATGAGATGACTTGTGTTGCTTACCCTTTAAGCATGCAACACATTTATCAACACATATGAATTCTTTTGTTGGTAAACCAGTTACTAAATTATTTTTGACCAATTTATTCATATTTTTGAGGTTTACATGACAAAGTCTTCTATGCCAAAGTGATGATTCATCAAGTGAAGCTTTTGAGACAAAGCAGCTTATATTACTAAGAGGTGCAGCTGTGCTCATATCTAGCATATACATGTTACTTCTTCTTGGAGCTCTGAGTAGAATTTGATCATTTGGTATCACAAATCCTGGTTTCAGAACAATGCACTCATGCTCAGTAAACAACATGTTATGCTTTTGATCACACACCTGT
Organism: Mikania micrantha; assembly: GCA_009363875.1. Classification (NCBI taxonomy): domain Eukaryota; kingdom Viridiplantae; phylum Streptophyta; class Magnoliopsida; order Asterales; family Asteraceae; genus Mikania; species Mikania micrantha. The sequence continues at coordinate 45,392,840 of CM018685.1, read as the reverse complement.
GATACACTTAGTAAATTGTAGTTAAGTTCTTTTACAAAATGTACATTCTCAAAGCTTACCTTACCATTTGTGATTATGCCTCTACCTGTTATGTATCCTCCTACTGGATCACTTCCAAAAGCAACAGACCCGCCAAAGAATGGTTCATATTTGTGCAAGAGGGTCTTGTTGCCTGTCATGTGCCTGGAGCAGCCACTGTCAACTATCCACAAGTTGCCTTTTGATTCCTGCTGTTCCTGCACATGACCAGAAGTGAGTTAGTTTCTGATGGGAACCCAAGCCCATGTGGTCTTGGGTTTACCATTTGCATCATTGTAAGTAAATTTCTTTGACATCATTCTAGGTGGGACAGATGATGTGGATGCTTCTGATGTGGGTGATGGCTTATCAGTTGATTCCTTCTTCTTCCATACTTGTGCCTTTTGAGTTGTCGGAAGACTTGGTTTCTTTTGATGGTCATCGGAAGCTGTTTTTCTTTTTCCTTCCGATGATCTTCTTCCGAAGACAGATGACCTCTTTTGTTTGTTGAAAGCATTCCTTTGATGAGCTTCCGAGGTTCCTTTTCTTTCGGAAGCTTCCTTTTTCTTTGCTTCCGATGCTTTCTTTTCAGAAGCATTTTTATTTTGTTTCTTCCTATTACTGGAGGTACTTGCTTCCGATGCCCTCTTGACCAAATTTCTTCTCTGTTCTTCCGAAGAAGTAGATGACTGACTCCAACTATTCTTTCTTCCTCTTCCCTTGATTGAGGAAATTCTGCTTCTTGGATTATAGAAGCAATCAGCAGCAAAATGATTCTTTTCACCGCACATCATACATAGAGTTTGAATGTTGGGAGAGTGTTGCTGCTTATCCCTTTTAACGAAGTCTGATCTTTGATCCTCAGAGAATGATGGTTTGGATGTTCCAGCATACTTGTTAGTCTTAGACTTTGCCTGTTTTCCTGGAGAATTGACTTTTCTCTCCATTGATCTACCTCGTTTTGACTTGTCAGATGGGCAAGTCACATACTCATCTGAGGAGATATTTTCTGTGGTTTTAGCTTTGATAAAAACTGTTGAATGTTTCTTAGTTTTCTTATTTTGATTCTTAAATTTCAAAGCTTGTTTTCCTTTTACTGATTTAATAGGAACATCATCCTCATCTGAGCATGTTGAGGTACTTGGATCAGAGAGATTATCCTTTTGAACTACCTTGTGTATATCCAACTCCTCATTATACACAAGGTCAACCAGTGATTTACACCTAACATCTGTTATGGAAGTATAAGCAGATGGAGGTTCCACTTTGTTAAATCCCAAACCAGCTCCCCTTTTATTCACAAGTTCAGTTGTGCTGCTCATTCTAAAAAGTTTTTCATATTTTTCACCTTGGCTTAGAAATTTGTCTCTGTAAGACTCAGCCAATACAAGTTCAGTCTTGGCAGTGGTTAGTCTTTCTAAAAGATTTTTAATCTGACACTGTTTGTTAGTATCTTCATGTTTTAAACTTGAAATGGTCTTTTCCATTTCTTCAATCTTTTCTTTGTAATTTCTTTCAACCTCAAAGAAATTTGCCTTGACTACTTGTAGAGACTCAAGTTCATTACAGAGTTGAGAATTTATTTTCTTATAAATAGTTAATGTTTCTAAGCATTCAGGTGAGCACATGCTATCAATTACCTTGCTTGAAGAAGATGAGTCATTTGCCATCAAAGCACTATTGGAGATGGAGGGGTCCTCAGCTTGAAAGCTCCAGTCTGCAAAATCTTGTTCAGCAATGTTTGCATTGTTAGATGAGCTTGATGGTCTTTGTTGTGGTTGCCCAGAAGTTGTCTGCTGAGTTCCTGTGGACTTGCATTCTCTGGCAAAGTGGCCTAACTGTTGACAGTTAAAGCATTTGAGTTTAGAATCAACTTCCATCTTCTTGTAATCTTCGTCTGAGTACATAGATGGATCTTTTGGTACTGCAGCAACTCCAGCACCGGCAGCAGCAACTGTAGGAATGTAGGGACCTTCAAGAACAGACTTCCAAAGTTTGAAGTCTTGGTTCCTGATGAACCCTTCCATTCTGACTTTCCAGGTATCGAAGTCTTCAGGTGTGAACATTGGTGGCTTGTTGAGAGTGCCATTTTCTGTATCATGTTTGTTTAGAGCAGCCATCTTGGACAGACACAGAAAATATGAGTGTTAATACTATGAGGGTTTATAAGAAATAGAACTGGTAACTTGATGATGATTAGTCAGTCAAGTTCAAGAGCCAAACTCTCTGATACCACTTGTAGGATCGGGTTGTTATCTCTAAACAACACTTCACAAGTATTTCTTACTTAATTCTAACAGATGCGGAATGTTCTGTTAGAATGATCTCACAATTTCACTCAAAGTGACACAATAATAATCTTTGAACAATATTAAGAACACAAGAGTAATTCAAGCTCAAGGATATATTTCTCTCAAAGTGGAAGTATACAAGCAAGCACGCTTCAAGCAACAATACATTGGGAGGTTATATAGCCGAGGCTACAACCGTATACACTTAGGAATACAAGTTGGGTATACTAGACAAGTACATAAAGTAAAGCTTATTCTAGTATGTTGAGTGTCTTAACAGGCTAAGACACTCAGTCATGATCATTACATTAATAGACATTGACTTTACAAAGGACTATTAAATACAAAAGACATTTAATGTTGTTGATCTTCAAGGCTTCAGATGATCTTTTGCATTTAATGCAGCATGGGAGAGGTAAGGCGCTTTATCTGACTCATTACATGTTGTCTTTGTCTTTACTCAGACCAGCATGTCTTGTGTCAGTACCTTTTGTACTATGAGAGTAAGCTGCTACAGTCTTTGTCAGAGGATAAACCTCGGAAGTCTTTGTCTTGAGTGCATAAGAAGATTCCTCGGAAGTCTTTGTCTTCCGAGCATAAGAGGATTCCTCGGAAGCAGTTGTCTTGTACAACCTTCGGTAGGAACCAGTTATCCTTCGGAAGCAATGTTGCTTCCGAAGAATCACTTTTTCCTTCCGAAGGTGTTTATTCAAAGAGACTCCTATACTTAGACAAAACAAGAAGTTTGGTGAGCATCAGCCTTTATTAGTCTTTACAGATGGCTATGTCGTGTGGAGCATTTTTTCACTATCGATGTTACTCCAGAACATTTGAAGGTTAGATATGCTATTGTTCATCTAGAGGATATAGCATTGCTATGGCATCAATCTTTTGTTCAATCTCATGGTGGATCCATAGAAGGTATGTCTTGGTTAGAATATAAGAAGTTTATTAGTGCTCGTTTTGCTGAAGTGTTGGGTCCTGATGCAATGGGAAAACTAGCTAACCTTAGGCAAACAGGATCATTGAAAGATTTTTGTAAAGAATTTGATTTAGCACTAACTAAGGTTTCCATTTGTGATGAGTATGCTATAAGCTTGTTTTTAAGAGCCCTTAAACCTGAAATTGGTTATCCAGTGAGATTACTAAGACCTAAGGATTTACCGGAAGCATATATGTTAGCAAGACTTCAAGATGAGGCTGTAAGTGTGATTAATCCGGTAAACAAACAAAATAGGTCATCATATTCAAGTAATTTTTCTAATTTTGTGCCAAAAGGAACAGCTGCTAATTTGCCATTGTTAACGGCTCCACCTGTTAAACCTAAAAATGTGAATGCTAGGAGATTATCTCATAAAGAAATTGAAGAAAAAAGGGCTAAAGGAGAGTGTTTTGGTTGTAATGAAAAGTACACTCCAGGTCATCAATGCAAAAACAAGCAGTTATTTTCTATTGAATTGATTTCTGAAGACGAATTAGTTGAAGAATCTGATGAAGTAATGGTACAAGATGAGTATGTTCCTTGCATTTCTTTAAATGCTATAATGGGAGTTCCATCTTTCTCTACTATGAGGGTTAAAGGATCTTTAGGCACAAAACAGTTGGAAATTTTGATAGATTCTGGGTCGACACACAATTTTTTGGATGCTGCCTTAGCACAGAAAATTAAGTGTCCCTTGAAAACAGTCCAAAAAATGAATATTACAGTGGCTGATGGTAATAAGATTGTATGTTCCCAGTTATGTGAGAACTTTAAATGGATGATGCAAGGAAATTGGTTTACTACAGATATAATGGTTATTCCTTTGACTAACTATGATATGGTCTTGGGCATTCAATGGCTACAAACTCTAAATGATATTGTATGGAACTTTAAGAGCCTTACTATGAAATTTAAAGTAGGCAGTAAAATTTTTGAACTTAAAGGACATGGTTCAAATGTTATGTCTTTATGTTCAGCTGAAAAAATGAAGGTGTTGTTACAAGGAGGGCCTACTGTGGTGTCAGCTCAAATTTTTTGTTTACAGTCCATGGAGGGTGGTAAAGAACAACTTGAACCAGTAGTTCAAGGTACTGGGGCTAATCAGGATATTCAAATGTTATTGCACAAGTATGAGGATGTTTTTTCTGTTCCAAATACTTTGCCTCCTCAAAGAGATTGTGATCATAAAATTGTTCTTAAGGATGAGAATGTTACTGTGAATCAAAGGCCTTATAGATATCCAGCAGGTCAAAAGAATGTTTTGGAAAAATTAACTCAAGAGTTATTGGATTCAGGAGTGGTGAGAAATAGTCAAAGTGCTTTTGCTTCTCCTGTGGTACTAGTGAAGAAGAAAGATGGTACTTGGAGATTTTGTGTGGATTATAGGCAATTAAATGCAGCAACAGTTAAAGATAGATTTCCTATACCTTTAATTGATGAACTGTTGGAAGAGTTGGGGGGTGCTGCAGTGTTTTCTAAGCTGGATTTAAGAGTAGGGTATCATCAAGTAAGAATGGCTGAGAAAGATATTCATAAAACAGCTTTTAGAACACATCAGGGTTTATTTGAGTTTGTTGTGATGCCATTTGGTCTTACTAACGCGCCTGCTACCTTTCAATCCCTTATGAATTCTTCTTTCAAAGATTTGTTAAGAAAGACTACCTTGGTATTCTTTGATGACATACTAGTTTACAGCCCCAATATACAACAACATTTGATTGATTTGGAAGATGTTTTGTTGTTATTAAGGAAGAATTCATTGTTTGCTAAAAGATCTAAATGTTCTTTTGCGGGGGCTAGTGTGGAATATTTGGGTTATGTAATTTCTGGAAAAGGAGTGCAAACAGATGTCAAGAAGGTAGAAGCAATAAGACAGTGGCCTGTACCTACAACTATCAAACAATTGAGGGGTTTTTTAGGGTTAGCTGGATATTACCGAAGATTTATTAAATCTTTTGGTATTATAGCTAAGCCATTAACTGATTTATTAAAGAAGGATGCGTTTGTTTGGTCTGAAATAGCTCAAGTGGCTTTTGAACAGTTGAAGATGGCACTAACTACTGCACCTGTATTAGCACTTCCAGATTTTTCTAAAATGTTTGTGGTGGAAACAGATGCTTCTGCTAAGGGATTAGGAGCTGTCCTTATGCAAGAAGGACATCCTATAGCTTTTATAAGCAAAGCCTTATCCACTAAACAACAAGCTTATTCAGTGTACGAAAAAGAATTATTGGCTATTTTGTTAGCTGTTAAGCAATGGCACCATTACTTGATTACTAAAAAGTTTTTAATCAAGACTGATCAGCAAAGTCTTAAGTATTTGCTGACTCAGAAGATTACCACACCACTCCAACAAACTTGGCTTGCGAAGTTAATGGGATATACTTATGAAATTTCATATAAGAAAGGGTGTGAAAATGTTGCAGCAGATGGGTTATCTCGAGTGCAGGGAATGGCTTTATTTGAATTGGGTATGAGTACTATTGATACAGTGTTGCTAGAAAGAATCAAGAATACTTGGGCAACTGATGTTCAATTAAAAAATGTCATTCAGCAATTACAAGAAGGTCAGCAGATTAATAATGTTTCATGGGATGGTCAGTTATTGAAGAAAAGGAATAAGTTGTGGGTTGGGAACGATATTGAACTCAGAAAGGATATTATCAGTATCTTTCATGCTTCTCCTATGGGAGGGCATTCAGGTTTTCGTCCTACGTTACATAAGATAAAAACTTTTTGCTACTGGAAAGGCTGTTCGAAGCAAGTTAGGAATTTTGTGAAAGAATGTATTCCTTGTCAACAAGCCAAGTATGAGCCAATTGCAAATCCTGGGTTGTTACAACCGCTTCCAATTCCTGTTCATATTTTTTCTGATATAGCCATGGATTTCATTTCTGGGTTACCTAAGTCACAAGGAAAAGATTGTATTTGGGTGGTTGTGGATAGGTTAACTAAATATGCCCATTTTGTTCCCTTATCCCATCCTTTTTCAGCGTCTCAACTGGACCAGCAGTTTGTAGATTCAATCTTCAAATTACATGGATGTCCTATGACCATTGTATCTGATAGGGATCCTATATTTCTAAGTCAATTCTGGAAGGAATTCATGAGATTACAAGGTGTTAACTTGGCTTATTCTACTGCTTATCACCCTCAAAGTGATGGCCAAACGGAGGTCCTTAACAGATGTCTGGAAACTTACCTTCGCTGTATGTGTATGCAAACTCCTAATCAGTGGATGAAATGGTTGAGTTTGGCTGAGTGGTGGTATAATACCACCTATCATTCTTCGATTAAAATGAGTCCTTTTCAAGCACTATATGGGTATGTTCCTCCAATTCATATTCCCTATATTCCAATGGATACTAATGTAGCAGCTGTGGAAACATTGTATAGAGACAGGGAAGTGATGATTCAAGTATTAAAAGATAATCTAGCAATGGCCAGAAATAGAATGAAACAATCCGCAGATCAAGGAAGAAGTGAAAGGAGTTTTGAACCAGGAGATTGGGTTTATTTGAAATTGAGGCCATTTGTTCAAACTTCATTAAAAAATAAGAAAGATTCAAAATTGAGTCCAAAGTATTTTGGTCCTTATTTGATAATTGAAAAAATTGGAAAAGTAGCTTATAAATTGGATCTTCCTTCAGAAGCTCAAATCCATCCAGTTTTTCATGTGTCATTACTGAAATTGGCGCATGGGCAGCATATTCCGACTTTACCTCTACCTGTTTTGCCAAGATTTTCCTTACAACCAAGAGCAATTATTGATAGAAGAGTGGTGCGCAGAGGTCAAACAATGGTGACGCAGATTTTGGTTCACTGGCAAGAGTTATCAGTGGCAGAAGCTACTTGGGAATACTTGAGTGATTTTTCTTTACGATTTCCTGATTTTCCGATTTGATGTTTTCTAATCTTGAGGTCAAGATTGTTTAGAGAGGGAAGTATTGTTAGTATCAGTTAGGTCTTCTTAAGATAGAGGGCTTAATTGTAATAAAGTCAAAATAGAAGGATCAATTGTAACTAGTAATAAGTCGTTAGTCTGTTACTCGTGTATAACTACTTGGATTAACAGATAATGAGATCAGCTAAGATTGATCAATTTCTCTTCTCTTTCGTTTCTTCTTTCAATTGTTAGCTAACAATGGTATCAGAGCCAACTCGGAGTGGTGGCCCACGGAGTGGTGGCCTGGAAGGAGCCAGCCGTGACCAACGTGGCCGTGACCAACGAGGACGTTGGCCCTTAAGGAGGGTCGATTGTTACGGATCGAAACCATTGCAAGGTATGGGACTTGTCCCACATCGGTTGTATGGGCAATTGATGTGGGGTTTATAAGCCAAATGGGCTCTCTCACCAATCAGACTAGTCTTTTGGGTTGAGTTCTCTCGTTTGGCTTGTAACAGTCTGATTGAAAAATAAAAAAAATACACTTTTGTGTTAAAAACCCTAAAATTTCAACCACCCGTCGCTCATCACACTTGCAGCCCCAAGCCGAAGGCTCCCGTTGCCGCACCAGCCGGAGGCTTCCGTCTTCGCCACACCTGCCGGAGGTTCCTGTTGTTGCCGCACCATCGCATACCCATCGCAGACGCCCCATCGCGCGAAGGTGATGGAGACTCCTTCAGTCGCTCCGATCACGATAATAGCGAAGGAAGCAGCTGTCAATCTCCATCGATCGGTCGGGCATCTGAACCATCGACCCATCTAAACCATCAAGCGCCGGTTGGTGGTGGGGTCGAGTGGCGGGAGGTGCTGGACGGTCGGCGGCGGGGGAGGAGCAAGCCAACTGTGAGCGAGGGAGGCGACGAGAAGGAAGACCGGAGCCCTTTCTTTCAGACGGTGAGTGAGGGAGTCAAGGTCTGAACCATTTAGACCCTGAATCAAATGTATATACGTCCCAAACAAACGGTCTGAATCCCATTTCGACCCATTCATATGCTATCAAACACCGCTTTCAGGTTTTTTATAGTCTTTTATTCTCAAAACGGTTGTTTAATGGTGATCATACGCGCAGGACATGGTTAAGCTGATGGAGCTGCTGACATATCCTGATGTGGAGGCCGCGATCATAGAAAGGGTTGAAAAGAAATCTAAGACTTATGGGGGGCACTCAGAATTTATATCCGAGCCGGATTACAAGATTAATGCCGATTTTGTTACTGATGTTTATCGGGAATTTATTATGCCTGTTACCAAGACAGTTCAGTTTATGTATTTGTTAAAAAGACTTGATTAACTGGAGCATTTGTCACGTCTTACACGATAAACGAATGTTCGCAATATGGAATGTGGGAGTCACCTGTTATGTTATGAGTCAGCAATTAATTAGTAGTATTAACGGTTATGATGTTTGTTTGTTTTGAATAAACCGGATTGTTAGGGTTGTTAAATAATCCGATTCTTAAGTTTGATTAAGTCTTGTTTCCGTTGTAATTCTCTGCGAATAGGGTTATGCTAAATATACCCTCCTTTGTATTTTTTTTTACTTGTCGTACCCCCTCCTTAAGTTTTTTAAATATATACAAGTAAACCTTATGTTTTTAATTAACTAAAAAGATCCATAAACCTTTAAACAAAAACATAAGGGACTGTTTTTACAAAACTCAAATATCACGGAATCATTATCATCATCAATTCATCGTTTAAAAATCAAATAAATACGAAATCTAAGCCTAAATAACCATAGTCGAACTCAAACTCAAAGTCTATTAAAACGAGCATAAAACTCAAAATTAATTGAACCCAAACAATCCTTTAACCTCTGCGAAACTCTCTGCGTAAACAAAAGCTATTCACAATTTCAAACAAATCAAGAAAAAGGCATGTAAGAACCCGGCGGTTCGACTTCTGTTCATCAAGCAACGAACATGAATTAGTTAGCTAAGGTAGGTGTTTCATATACAATTACACTCGTTTTTGTTCGAGGAATGAAAGCCCTATGTTTGTAACAACAATCGGGCCTCAGTTCAATCGAATTTGAACAAAGAGGAACTAGGGTTCATACAATTAAATCTGATTTTCGATGAATTTAATTTTATATTTTGTATAGGGTATGACAAGTAAGAGGGGATACGTTTAGTATAATTTAAAGTAAAAATAATATTTGGTGTATTTTGGTTGTGTTATATAGTTGAAGGGTTGATTTTAACAAATTTATATTTAATATTTTAGGGGAGGGGATATGACAAGTTCAAAAGAGGGGTACATTTAGCCACACCCTAATATCAGTTTGTGCTTTATATTCACTAACATTGTGGTATGAGAGCTATTTATTAAACTCTTATTGTCATGCATCAAAATTCCCTATGACCAACCCTACTCTTGATCCATCTTGGCCTTTACTTCCTTTGTTCAAGGGAGAAGGATATGAGTTTTGGACTATACAAGTTAAGATTGTGATTCGATCTTATGATCTGTGAGAATGTGTTGCTAATGACTACAATGATAAAGATAGTGATGCCAATCGGCCACTAGAGAATGAAAAAAATTATGCACGGGCTTTGACGATTATCCAACACGTTGTACATAATTGTGTATTTTCAAGAATAGCAGCGGCTACAACTGCTCGTCAAGCATAGTATGTGTAGCTAAATGAATACTAATGTGATTCAAACGTAAACACTGTAAAGTTGCAAAGTCTTTAAAGAGAGTTTGATACCATTCAGATGTGTGACAATGAATCAATTGCTGATTTTTTGTCCAAAGTTATGTCGATCATATGGCAAAAATGTCTCTGATATATGTGAGAAAGTTATGAATAGTATGCCCACCAAATGGGATCATGTGAATAGACCAAAGAGACCGGCTAGAGGAGATTCTAGAGAAGATTCGGGCAGAGACCGACGAGCCACAGTAAAGAATAACGTGTGTGATAGATTAAAGAAAGAAACCGACATAAGAGAAGAACCAAGAAGAAGAAGCTCATTGCCGAAAATTTTCAAGCGTGAGACCGAGAATCCGTTAAGCTGCACAAAGACCATCGATTTGAAAGAACTCTAGACCGCATAGACCGAGAAAAGAAGGTAGTGAAGACCAAAAGAAATAAAAACAGAAAAAGGTAGATTAAAGAAAAAACATGACGATGGTACACGCGAAAGAAGCAGGTTCGATGTCCTACCAAGTTTTGACGTTGACTGCAATCCACTATCTTATATGGGCTATCAAGGTTAAGTTCATCCCGGATGTACATGGTCTATTGAAGATGCTTAAACCATGGACTCTTGGAGAGGTAGCGATTGCAAAGAAATCAAAACAAGCTTTAGCCTTCTTGTTTCAAGCAATACCGAAAGATATCGTGATGCAAATTTCAAGTCACACAGGCCCGAAGAAAGTATGGGATGGCATAAAAACGCGATTCTAGAGTGTAGATCGAGCGAGGTGGCTTGAATTACAACAATGAGAAAAGAGCTTGAAGGTTTGTTGTTGAAGTAAGGAAAGCTCGTTGATGATGGTGCTACTAAGGTAAGCAGATTGGTTTCGAAATTGAAGAGTCTCAGGCATGAATTTGAAAAGGGAGAAATGGTGAGAAGGCTACTTAATGTAATACCAAAGTCTTTTCTTCAAATTGTAACTTCAATTGAACAATGTTTCGATTTGGACTTAATGCTCTTTGATGAAGCGGCTGGAAGGCTTAAGGCGTATGAAGAAAGAGTAAAAAGTTATGGTGAGAAATAAGGAGAACAAGGACACCTCTTGATAGCCGAACAAAAATATGGTTAAATTATAGCGGACAATTAGAGTTTTGTTATTTGTTTTAATTTATTGTTATTTTAGTTTGCATGGAATAAACTAAGTCCACCTAATGTTCACGTGGATTTGGATGTTGGAAGATTAGAGCAAGTCTTAGTTGGACTAGGTAATGAGTTTGATCGAATTAGAAGGAGATATACGTAGGTAAAAGTCATGGGTTTATCAGTTTTTTCGAGGAGTAGTTAGCTCGTTTCTTGTTTCTCATGATGTAGTGTGTAAGGCTATTTATAGCCGTTTGTTCTGTTGAATAAAGCAATCCTATTCCCTGCAATATTTACTTTTATTGTTCACATTTTGAATACAAAGAAACAAGTACAACAACATTTCATTTCTTTGGTTTTCTAGTTCGTTCGTATTTTGCTCTGATATCCATCAGCCAATAAGGATAATTGATTAGAGATAACATATATGTGAAATATAAGGAAGCATGCATATTAGTTCAACAAGTGGCACTAGAAACATTTGAATAATTAGTTAGCACTATCTGCTACGAGTGGGATCATCTCGACATGGTTAGTTGGTTGGTAGTTTATACGATCATATATGTTTCACTACACTTTTTAGTGATAAATTTTTACTGTGTATCATATGGTAACTAAAGTTGTAGTACTAAGATGTCACACCCCCGTTTTCTAGGATGCATATTTTTATGGAAAACATAACCTATGTCATATTTGCAAGCATTAAAGGATGACTAGTAATTAATGCTTTTTAGAATTTTTATATGAAAGAAATAGGCTAAAATGGGTCAAAAATAAACAAAAATGGTTTTAATGTGTTGCGGTTGGGTTTTTAGCCCGGTTTACCACCCTATCTCTGCAGTTTCATACCGCTAGGCTAGGGGTGATTCGTTGAAAGTATATCATTTGTTTTTAACATATATTGAATTTAAATCAGTTGCAATTGCTCATGAACACTAACTTTGATTTCAATTCAATTCGTTCATTTCTGAGTTTGACAACACAATTAACCTTAGGGTTAATCATCATACACATATACATATATATACAGGGGATGTATAAAATGGAAACCTCCTTGAGTTGAAAAAACCGTAAAAAACCCTATGTAAAAGAAGTTTTTTTAATTTTTTTAAAGTTTTGTGACATTATTAAGGTCGTTTATATATATATATATATATATATATATATATATATATATATATATATATATATATATATATATAAAGTGCCGACTAGAAACTTTAAAAAAATAATAAAACAAAAATGTAACACTGACGTAATTCATTATTTCAGGACGGTAAAGCGGTGTTACGTCTGTATTACATCGGTTTTATATTACTTTTTTAAAAAAATCTAGTCGACGCTTATTCTATTTTTTTTTATAAAATGAATGTAATGATGTTACCAAACTGTATAAAAAATTGAAAAAAAATTGATGGTTTTTTCATTGCATATCAATCTTCATCATAACGGAGATCAATCTTTTAGGGCCCGAGGCCTTACAGAAAAAGATCGACGAACGATTTACAAAATTTTCTCAACTAAAGGAGGTTTTCAAAATAGTCCTCCCCTGTATATGTGTGTGTGTAGGGAAAGACATAAAAAATAACCCTCTTTTTTTATTACAACTACATAACTCATTTCAACCAATATAAAGTTACACATAAGTTTTCCATTAAGATATTAAAAATGTCATGATAGTCATTTTACTTGTCTAAGTTTACCCCATCTTTTTTAAACATTAATAACTTTTTTATAATATATTATTTTTTTAAAAAAATTGCACCATTATATTCATCTCATTTTTCTCTTTAATTCCGTTATAGTCTTGACTATTTTTTTTTTACTTTTTTAGATGCCCTATATTTACATCATTATAACGAGCTTAAAGATAATATAAAGTTACACATAAGTTTTCCATTAAGATATTAAAAATGTCATGATAGTCATTTTACTTGTCTAAGTTTACCCCATCTTTTTTAAACATTAATAACTTTTTTATAATATATTATTTTTTTAAAAAAATTGCACCATTATATTCATCTCATTTTCCTCTTTAATTCCGTTATAGTCTTGACTATTTTTTTTTTACTTTTTTAGATGCCCTATATTTACATCATTATAACGAGCTTAAAGATAACAAATTTATTTGAAAATTTTCTAACAATGATAAATTACAGTGATGTAATTTACATTGACGTAATTTACAGTGATGTAACTTATTATTTACATTATTTACAGTGATGTAACTTATTATTTACATATTTTACAGTGATGTAACACTTTAATTTACTGTTTCTAAAAAAATTAAAATAATTTGTTATCTTTATGTTCGTTACATCAATGTAAAGCGAGATATTTGAAAAAAAAAATAAAAAACTAGTCTAGATTAAAACGAAATCAAAGAGAAAAATTACATCACTGTAATAAGTTACATCTCTATAAATAATGTGTTACATCACTGTAAATTACATCACTGTAATTTACCATTGTTAGAAAAAATTTCAAATAAATTTGTTATCTTTAAACTCGTTACAATGATGTAAATATATGTCATCTAAAAAATTAAAAAAAAATAGTCGAGACTATAACGGAATTAAAGAGTGTAAAATGAGACGAATATAATGGTCCAAGTTTTTATAAAAAAAATAATATATTATAAAAAAGTTATTAATGTTTAAAAAAGAGGGGGTAAACTTTATATTAAAAATTAGAAAGAGAATTGGGAAATTCAATTTACAATAATATCATTTTCTCATTAAAACCAAATATAATATATTTTTTTATTGTGGATCTAATAGCAGTCATTGGATCTAAATTTAGACTCAATTAGATTGAGTTAACGGATTGTAACAAAATTTATGGGTTATCAAAAATTTCATCCACTATATATATATATATATATATATATATATGTAGGGGATGGTTCCATTATTAACCCTCCCTTATATCGTTAACCCGTGTTAACCCGGCATTTTTTGGTCGAATCTTTTTTTTCATGGTTTTTGTTACACATAATTTACTTACATTTGTAAAAAATTTCTAAACGGTGACGAATTAGCAAAAACACAAAAAAGAAACCCCCTATTTATGTGTAACAAAAACCATGAAAAAAAAACAAAGATTAGGGCAAAAAATGTCAGGATTAACGGGTTAACGCTATAAGGGAGGGTTAATATAGGGAGAGGTTCAAATGTTAACCCTCCCTTATAGCGTTAAGCCGTTAACCCTGGCGTTTTTTGCCCGAATCTTTGTTTTTTTTTGTCATGGTTTTTGTTACACATAAATAGGGGGTTTGTTTTTTGCGTTTTTACTTACATTTATAAATAATTTCTAAACGGTGACAAATTAGCAAAAACACAAAAAATAAACCCCCCTATTTATGTATAATAAAAATCATGACAAAAAAAACAAAGATTCGGGCAAAAAACGCCAGGGTTAACGGGTTAACGATATAAGGGAGAGTTAACAATGGAACCATCCCCTATATATATATATATATATATATATATATATATATATGTGTATATATATATATATTGGGGAAGTTTCCACTAAAAATGATTTTTAAAAACTTGAAAACCGACCCAAACAAACCCTGGTTGTCACACCCCCAATTTTCAACTAACGGAATCACACCGTTTGGGAACGTGACAAACCAGGATCTCAGATCATTAGACATAACGAAAACCTCTATATGAATTTCAAAACATACTTTGGTCTTAAAAACATAACATCAAAGTTTTCAAAGTTTGCGGAAGCGTTTAAAATAATAACAAGTGTAAAAGTTGAATTACAAATTCAAAAATCCCAAATGTGTAACTTAAACAGTATAAATGTAAAACATGCATGCGACTCTATCTCCTAGTCCATGCCAGCTTTATTGCGCACCTTAGCGTCCTGAGAAAACATGTAAATCAAGTCAACACAAAGGTTGGTGCATAACACAGGTTTTAAGCATTCACAATGTTCAAAACAACAGTTGAGTATCAAGTTTGTAAATAACATAATCACACATGCACAGTCATGATAGCTAGTCATATAAACTATTTACATAAGTGGTCGACACCGAAGCTGACGATTGCCATGCTATAGCATGTTTTTGCCTTGCCACTAGTGTTTAGCACAACAATAGTAAAATGCGTTTGGTCAGTTAAACACTTGCGTATATCCCATCTACCAAGTGAGGTTTGTCAAACCTAATAGATCTATTTCCAACTACCACGCTTTGCGCTACGGCAAACTAAACGGTTCGAGGTGTGTAAGGACTTTCAAATTGCTATGTTGTCACATAATGTAAACAGGTAACTCATGCAAGTGATATGTATCTAAAAATAGTTTGTTGTACATGTTTTCTCCCCCAAAACAGTTTAAAATAAGAAAGGGGCCGTGTACGCACCTTTGATAGTTGCAGAATGATCAAACGCACTTAAACTCGCGTAGAAAATCTTCTACGAAGAATCTGTGATTAAACAATAACCTAAAGTTATTCGGAATATCGTTTTGTGCTTGAAATCACATACGTGTCAACACACGTATGTTAGAGTGTTAGGAATACGCATACGTAAGTACGCGTGTCTTTGAAATCGTTTAAATAAAATCACATACGATTTTATTTAAATAAACGTAATTATACGCGATTTCGTTTTCGTATTAAAATACCATTTTTATCATTCCAATTGGTTCGGGATGAAATTCTGGTTCCAACGCAATTCGAACGGGTTAAAACGGAGTTCGTACTCGAAAGTTATGACAAAAATACTAAAATGGTTTTATTTCTCAAAAAAATGGTGGAACCCGGGATCGAACCCGCGACCCCCCACTCCCATCAGATGCATCCTACCACTCCGGCCCGCTAGGGTTTCGCACAAGGATTCAAGAATCAATTGTTTTAAGTTTCCCCCTAACCGGTTTCCCTTTGAAAACTATAGCCGAAGCAATTTGGTTCTAATTGACCATGAATTCGATCTTAATAGCCCTTAAAACCATAGGGCTTCGCTTCTGGGTATACAACCGAGTTCAACCATGCATCCAATTTGATAAATCATCAACTTAAATCATTAAAACCTGATTGTCCTTAGTTTCGAACGTGAATACTAGAACTTTCAATTCAAATCGTTTAGTTTTGATTACACTAATCAGAAAAATCATAAAGCTTTCATTACAATTGATATTTCGAAGCTATCTATAATCTCTAATTGAATTATCATACTCGTTTCTACCCAGAACCCAAAATCGTTGTATACAATGAGCCCTAATAGTAGAGATCATTTAATCCATTGATTTAACCTCGAATTGATATGGGCTTATCACTATTCGGAGTTCTCTGAAACTCCCTATACCGATTAATTTGATTATTCAACTCATTTGCTACGAAATCCCCAAATCAGTTTCTTAACATAAACCCTAATATCAAAATCATAGAATTCGATGTTTCCAAATGAAATTGTTATAAGAATTTGTTTGATCGGAACCTTATGAAACTTATCATACCATTTAATTTCATTTTTAAACTCATCCCGATCAAAACCCCAAAACTACTTTGATATGAACCCTAATTACTTGAACTCTAACAAATCGATGTTATCAGTTGAAATTGATTTAGGATAAACTTTAGTCGGCCCTTTTAGAAAGTTTAGGATCGATTACTAACCTGTTTTGATATAGAATTGATGTAGAACAACTTTGAGCCCTAGGTTCGGCCACCCTTTGATCGAAATCCTTCTTCCCGAACTTCTGAATTCGAATTGGTATATGAAACAGGTTCTGAGAATGCCGATTTGAAGTTATATACCTTCAATTTTATGAATTCCAATCGAATTGAACGAATTTGATCAATGATTGCTACGGTTACGACTTTTAGGTGTCAAACTTGATTAATTCGATGATTTAATGCATCCATAACGTATAATACCTATTACTAATCATCCAAGTGATGATTGTAACCGATTTGCATCGTTAATAATTGATAATTGCTGCGAATTTCGAATTTCTATTATATTTTTGGCCGAATTTTGACTTTCAAGGTCAAAGTTTTGCATTTTAACTTAATTATCATTCTAAACTTTGAAACTAAAGTGTATTGGAACAGATTTTGATAATTCCTAATTCCTCAAGTTTGATTTTGTTCAATTACATGACATTTCGGTTAACAATGTTGAACCAAAATCCCAAATCGTCACTAATTTGGCCCATTTGAAATACTATTGGGCTAAGTTAACCCATTTGGGCCAATTGGGCCTACCTTAATCCCATTGGGCCTACTTTCTGTCCACTTGGGCCTCACAAAATATAATTGGGCCTATCTGGAGTCTTAAATTTGTAATTGGGCCTCTCTTGGGCCTCAGGCTTGTGATTGAGCTTAACTTGGCTTTATTGGGCATACTTTGACCTTACTGGGCCTTCTTTGACCTTACTGGGCCTTACATGTCTTATTGGGCCTGTGATCTAACCATTTTTAGTTAACAAGGTTAATCCAAAAAGTCGGATTGTCACATCATCCCCTTGTTGAAGGAATTTTCGTCCCGAAAATTAGTAAATGTTAGGAGTAGTTAGGAAACTACTTACGAGTTTAAATCGTACGTGTTAGTGTGATTTGATCATTCTGTGTGCTTGTGTGTACTCACACACAAAGTCTAATGCTTGCAACATCACCACTAAATGTGATCGTTCCATGTGACTGTTTGCGTGTACACTAGTTAGTTCACCTAACTGTGACTGTTTGTGTTTGATCATACTGTGTTGTGTAACCTCACACATAGTGAGTGTCTATAACTGTTTGTACTATGCAACCCCGCACATAGCAAAATGTATGTAACTAACCATGTATGTACTACCATAACATGTAACATATGAAATGTAGCACATAAAATATATAAAATGTAATATAGCACAATTGTTTGTAACAAAATCAATTGAATAAAGTGTTTGTGCTTACAGTTTGAAATTTGCAGTGTTGATGTGTGAAGCATCACGTCATCCCCTTGTTGAAGGAAATTTCGTCCCGAAATTTAACGTGCGCTCTCAGTGTTAGCAGTAGCTGTTTTGAATAAATGAGGATACTTCTTCATCATTT
Source organism: Mikania micrantha (assembly GCA_009363875.1). NCBI lineage: Eukaryota > Viridiplantae > Streptophyta > Magnoliopsida > Asterales > Asteraceae > Mikania > Mikania micrantha. The sequence continues at coordinate 45,374,764 of CM018685.1, read as the reverse complement.
GGTCTTCCCGTTCCCATGTGAATTCAGGACCACGTCTCGAATTCCATCGGACTTTGACTATCGGAATCTTGCTTTGCTTAAGTTGTTTGACCTCCCGGTCCATGATTTCCGCTGGTTCTTCAATGAATCGTAACTGTTCATCTACTTGTATTTCTTCCAACGGTACAATCAATGTCTCATCAGAAAGACATTTCTTTAAGTTCGATACGTGAAAGACATCATGAACTCCACTAATTCATCCGGTAGTTTGAGTTGATACGCAACCGGACCAATCCTTTTCAGAATTTCAAAAGGTCCTACGTAACGTGGACTAAGCTTTCCACGTTTGCCGAATCGTATCACACCTTTCCAAGGTGATACTTTTAGAAGAACTCGGTCTCCTACCTGAAATTCCAATGGTTTACGACGTTTGTCTGCATAACTCTTCTGTCGATCCCGGGCCGCTGCCATACGGTTCCGGATTTGAACTATCTTCTCTGTCGTCTCGTGCACCAGTTCAGGACCTATTATCTGACTGTCACCAATTTCAGCCCAGCAAACTGGTGAACGACATTTACGACCATACAAAGCTTCAAACGGTGCTGCTTGAATACTTGTATGATAACTATTATTGTAAGAGAATTCCACTAAAGGTAAATGATTTTCCCAACTATCACCAAAATCAATTACACAAGCTCGTAACATATCCTCGAGTGTTTGAATCGTTCGTTCACTTTGACCGTCGGTCTGTGGATGATAGGCGGTACTCATATCCAAGCGAGTCCCCAATGACTTATGAAGTGATTTCCAAAAGTTGGAAGTAAATCGAGCATCCCGATCTGATATGATAGAGATTGGCACGCCATGCCGTGCTACCACTTCCTTGATGTAAATGCGAGTCAGTTTCTCCATCTTATCAGTTTCTTTGATTGCTAAGAAGTGTGCAGATTTCGTTAATCGATCAACAATTACCCATATCGTATCACAACCACTCGGTGTACGGGGTAACTTAGTAATAAAGTCCATCGAAATCTGTTCCCATTTCCACATCGGTATCTCTGGTTGTTGCAATAAACCAGATGGCTTCTGGTATTCAACTTTGAATTTCGAACAAGTCAAACATTTGCTAACGTACTTAGCAATATCAGCTTTCATATGAGGCCACCAATACAGTGCCTTCAAATCATGATACATCTTGTCTGATCCTGGATGGACTGAATACCTGGACTTGTGTGCTTCATCCATCACGAGTTCCCTTAAACCTCCGTACAAAGGTATCCACAGTCGATCAATGAAATAACGAATTCCATCAGACTTAACATCCAACTGTGTTTCCATTCCTCGTAAAGATTCCTGTACCAAGTTTTCCGTTTTCAAGGCCTCGATCTGAGCACTGCGTACCTTGTCAGGTAAGTCAGTATGTATAGTCATCATAAGTGCACGAACCCGTCTTGTTGAAGTATCTTTTCTGCTTAAAGCGTCAGCTACCACATTAGCTTTTCCCGGGTGATACTTAATCGCACACTCATAATCGTTCAACAACTCAACCCATCGTCGTTACCTCATATTAAGCTCCTTCTGATCAAAGATATGTTGCAAACTCTTATGATCAGTGTAAATAGTACACTTAGTTCCATACAAGTAATGCCTCCAAATCTTCAAAGCAAAAACTACTGCTCCTAACTCCAAGTCATGAGTAGTGTAATTCTTTTCGTGTGTTCGTAGTTGTCTGGAAGCATAAGCAATCACTTTATCACGTTGCATCAACACACATCCCAAACCTTGTGCAGATGCATCACAATACACCACAAAGTCTTCCGTCCCTTCCGGTAAGGACAAAATTGGTGCACTGCAGAGTTTCTGTTTCAATAACTGGAATGCAGTTTCCTGTTTATCCGTCCAGTTATACTTCGTTTCCTTGTGCGTAAGAGCTGTAAGTGGTTGAGCGATCTTTGAGAAACCTTCAATGAATCGTCGATAATAACCCGCCAAACCAAGGAATTATCGTACCTCGGTAGGGGTCTTTGGCGCTTCCCAATTCTTAATCGCTTCAATCTTTGCTGGATCAACATGTATACCCTTTTCATTGACTATATGACCCAAGAATTGTACTTCTCGCATCCAGAAATCACATTTCGAGAACTTAGCGTACAGTTGTTCCTGTTTCAATAATTCCAATAGTAGTCGAAGATGTTCAGTGTGTTCCTCCTCAGATTGTGAATAGATGAGAATGTCATCGATGAAAACAATGACAAACTTATCAAGATAAGGTTTACAAACACGATTCATGAGATCCATGAATACAGCTGGAGCGTTTGTCAACCCAAATGGCATGACCAAGAACTCATAATGGCCATAGCGTGTCCTGAATGCTGTCTTTGGAATATCCTCCTCTTGGACTCTTAGTTGATGATAACCCGATCTGAGATCAATCTTCGAGTAGTAACTCGAACCTTGCAACTGATCAAACAGATCGTCAATTCTGGGTAACGGATACCGGTTCTTGATAGTAACCTTGTTCAATTCCCGGTAATCGATACACATACGGAAAGTCCCGTCCTTCTTCTTGACAAACAAAACTGGAGCTCCCCACGGTGAAAAACTAGGTCGTATGAAACCCTTATCCAACAACTCTTGCAATTGTGTGGATAACTCTTGCATCTCTGACGGTGCAAGTCGATAAGGCGCTCTTGCTATCGGTGCTGCATCTGGTGTAAGGTCGATTCGGAATTCCACCTGCCTGATAGGCGGTAATCCCGGCAAGTCTTCTGGAAATACCTCCGGAAATTCACAAACTACTGGTATATCTTCAATCTTCTTCTCAGCTACCGGCTTTTCAGTTATAAGTGCTATAACTGCCGTATGACCTTTCCGCAGACATTTGTGTGCTTTCATACAAGATATGAGACGCAGTGGCGTACTGCTCTTCTCGCCTTGTACATACAATGTCTCTCCCTGCGAAAGAGGTATACGAACAATCTTTTCATGGCATACGATTTCAGCCTGGTGTTTGGATAACCAGTCCATGCCAATGACTACATCAAAACTACCTAAAGTAATAGGCATAAGATCAATTTCCAATGTCTGACCCATCAAATCAAGCATACATCCCTTAAAGATTTGTTCAACTACTATTAACTTACCATCAGCTAATTCCACAGTGTATGGACTATCTAAGGCAGTGGGACTAACATTTAGCAACTTAGCAAGTGAACTAGATACAAAACTCCGATCGGCACCAGTGTCAAATAACATAGAGGCATAGTGATTATTTAAGAGGAACGTACCCGTAACAATGTTGGGATCCTCCCGTGCTTGACTTCCTCCAATCACAAACGCCCTGCCCCTAGCACCATTGTTGTTGTTGTTGTTGTTATTGTTGTTGTTGGTGCCATTACCATTACCGTTGCCATTCCCATTGCCATTGACATTATTGTCCCCGCCTTTCTTGAGTTGTGGGCAATCTTTCTTAAAATGCCCCATTTTGCCACACTCAAAACAACCCTTATGTGCGTTGTTCTGGTTATTATTCTGGTTGTTGTGGTTGTTTTGTAGCTCCCCGCGACAATCCTTAGCCGCATGTCCAATCTTGCCACACCTTTGGCACCTAGCTCTATCACACTGATTACCTGCATGATGATACCCACACCTGTTGCACTTGGGGTGTTTGCCAATATAACCCCCCGATGATGACGATTGCTGACCACTGCTTGAATTATGATAAGACTTGTTTAAGTCTTGCTTCCGGTTTTGCTGATATGATTGTTGGTTGTGACCCTTAGAGTTGTTACCTTCCCACTTTCTTTTATGGTTTCCCACCTTGGTAGCAGATGTTCGTTTAGGCAGAGTCCCCTGTAATACTGCCTGATCAGTAAGCTGATGCGCTAAACGAATAGCTTGTTGGATGGTGGTGGGATTTGCTGAAGTAACTAACCCCTGGATCTGAGGCACTAGTCCTCCAATGTATCTTTCAATCCACTTGCTGGCTGGAGTAGCCATGTGTGGTAGAAGTCTGGCCAATTCATGTGACCGGGTCGTGTACTCTTCGATATTTGATCCCTCCATCTTGAGGTGCCAGTATTCTTCCTCTAATTTTTGCATCTCACTACGAGGACAGTACTCCTCCTGCATTAAAGTTTTGAAGCCATTCCAAGTCAAGGCATTAGCCTCACCCAATCCCAGAGTCTGAACATTTGAGTTCCACCAAGTTAATGCTGGACCATCCAATGTTCCCGTAGCAAACTTCACCTTGCTCTCGTCAGGGCAGTTGCACATCTCGAACACAGATTCTGCCTTTTCAATCCATCGAAGGAGTCCTATGGCCCCCTCCGACCCTTTGAAGTTGTGTGGTTTACAGTCCAAGAACATCTTGAACGTGCATAACTGTGGGTTAACCAGTCCCCCTGCCGGACCCTGTGGCCCTGTGGTGTGTGTCTGAGCATATTGTGCGATTGCCTCAGCGACTCTGTTATTGATTAGCTCGTTGAGCTCAGCAACTGTCATGTGAACGTTCTCGTTGGCCATTATCTTCCTAGTTAAAAGAAATGTTAGAGCGTTATCAAAATCCAATGTGACATGTGTAAGTAAACAACAAACACAACATGTAATATATAAATCAACACAACTGTTGGAAATAAATAATAGCTTTTCAATAGATAGAAATTTTGATTTGAGTACAATACTTTTGAAATCAAAACATAACTTTCCAAACATCTAGTGTAGGAACACAACCCGTTCCTAATAAGTTTAAACAAAGCAAGGAAACTCAATCATCCTCAACAGAGGATTCAGGATCAGAATCAACAACTGGTGCTGGTTCCTCCCCTTCTTCCTCTCCATTCTCCTCATCCTCCTCTTCATTGTCTCAGGCTACTAAATCCTCTAAGGCTTCTATTCTGCCCTCCAAGATCTCAGTTCGGTTCTCTGAAGCTTCAAGACGACCAATCAAATTAATCATCTCATCCCGCATATCATGAACCAGATGGGCAAGTTCCTCTTGCCTCTCATTAGCATCCCATAGTTCCTGAGAGTTTTGTGCGATCCTGTCTTCTGCCTCGTACAAATCCTCGCGCAGTTTGGCGATCTCCTCAGCGTCAGTCCTTTGCCTCTTAGGCTCAGGAATATCCAATACTGGTGGTGGATGTGTAGAAGGTCCCTCAGCAGGGATCTGCTGAGTGCCCTCCACTGGCTCCTCCTCCGGATCCTCATCCGGGTCCTCGTCTGGATCCTCCTCTGGGTCCTCGTCTGGATCCTCATCTGGATCCTCCTCTGGATCCTCCTCCGGATCTGAATCATCCCTCTCATATGGTGGAGGAGATGGAATAGGTGGTGCTGGTGATGAAGGTGGTGCTGGAACTATCGGTTCCTCCTCCTCAGAATCATCAATATAGATGTACGGTACCGATGATGATGCCATGCCTGTTACATAATACCATATGTAAGTGCAGTGCCATGGAATGTGTAAACAAGTCAATTACATAATGTCATATGTAATTTCTAAGTAATATGTGTAAGCATATGAGTCTAATGTCTAACAGTCATAGTCTAAGTCTACAAATGCAAACCTAGTTCGCTATAACCAATGGCTCTGATACCAATCTGTCACACCCCCAATTTTCAACTAACGGAATCACACCGTTTGGGAACGTGACAAACCAGGATCTCAGATCATTAGACATAACGAAGACCTCTATATGAATTTCAAAACATACTTTGGTCTTAAAAACATAACATCAAAGTTTTCAAAGTTTGCGGAAGCGTTTAAAATAATAACAAGTGTAAAAGTTGAATTACAAATCCAAAAATCCCAAATGTGTAACTTAAACAGTATAAATGTAAAACATGCATGCGACTCTATCTCCTAGTCCATGCCAGCTTTATTGCGCACCTTAGCGTCCTGAGAAAACATGTAAATCAAGTCAACACAAAGGTTGGTGCATAACACAGGTTTTAAGCATTCACAATGTTCAAAACAACAGTTGAGTATCAAGTTTGTAAATAACATAATCACACATGCACAGTCATGATAGCTAGTCATATAAACTATTTACATAAGTGGTCGACACCGAAGCTGACGATTGCCATGCTATAGCATGTTTTTGCCTTGCCACTATTGTCTAGCACAACAATAGTAAAATGCGTTTGGTCAGTTAAACACTTGCGTATATCCCATCTACCAAGTGAGGTTTGTCAAACCTAATAGATCTATTTCCAACTGCCACGCTTTGCGCTACGGCAAACTAAACGGTTCGAGGTGTGTAAGGACTTTCAAATTGCTATGTTGTCACATAATGTAAACAGCTAACTCATGCAAGTGATATGTATCTAAAAATAGTTTGTTGCACATGTTTTCTCCCCCAAAACAGTTTAAAATAAGAAAGGGGCCGTGTACGCACCTTTGATAGTTGCAGAATGATCAAACGCACTTAAACTCGCGTAGAAAATCTTCTACGAAGAATCTGTGATTAAACAATAACCTAAAGTTATTCGGAATATCGTTTTGTGCTTGAAATCACATACGTGTCAACACACGTATGTTAGAGTCTTAGGAATACGCATACGTAAGTAGGCGTGTCTTTGAAATCGTTTAAATAAAATCACATACGATTTTATTTAAATAAACGTAATTATACGTGATTTCGTTTTCGGATTAAAATACCATTTTTATCATTCCAATTGGTTCGGGATGAAATTCTGGTTCCAACGCAATTCGAACGGGTTAAAACGGAGTTCGTACGCGAAAGTTATGACAAAAATACTAAAATGGTTTTATTTCTCAAAAAAATGGTGGAACCCGGGATCGAACCCGCGACCCCCCACTCCCATCAGATGCATCCTACCACTCCGGCCCGCTAGGGTTTCGCACAAGGATTCAAGAATCAATTGTTTTAAGTTTCCCCCTAACCGGTTTCCCTTTGAAAACTATAGCCGAAGCAATTTGGTTCTAATTGACCATGAATTCGATCTTAATAGCCCTTAAAACCATAGGGCTTCGCTTCTGGGTATACAACCGAGTTCAACCATGCATCCAATTTGATAAATCATCAACTTAAATCATTAAAACCTGATTGTCCTTAGTTTCGAACGTGAATACTAGAACTTTCAATTCAAATCGTTTAGTTTTGATTACACTAATCAGAAAAATCATAAAGCTTTCATTACAATTGATATTTCGAAGCTATCTATAATCTCTAATTGAATTATCATACTCGTTTCTACCCAGAACCCAAAATCGTTGTATACAATGAGCCCTAATAGTAGAGATCATTTAATCCATTGATTTAACCTCGAATTGATATGGGCTTATCACTATTCGGAGTTCTCTGAAACTCCCTATACCGATTAATTTGATTATTCAACTCATTTGCTACGAAATCCCCAAATCAGTTTCTTAACATAAACCCTAATGTCAAAATCATAGAATTCGATGTTTCCAAATGAAATTGTTATAAGAATTTGTTTGATCGGAACCTTATGAAACTTATCATACCATTTAATTTCATTTTTAAACTCATCCCGATCAAAACCCCCAAAACAACTTTGATATGAACCCTAATTACTTGAACTCTAACAAATCGATGTTATCAGTTGAAATTGATTTAGGATAAACTTTAGTCGGCCCTTTTAGAAAGTTTAGGATCGATTACTAACCTGTTTTGATATAGAATTGATGTAGAACAACTTTGAGCCCTAGGTTCGGCCACCCTTTGATCGAAATCCTTCTTCCCGAACTTCTGAATTCGAATTGGTATATGAAACAGGTTCTGAGAATGCCGATTTGAAGTTATATACCTTCAATTTTATGAATTCCAATCGAATTGAACGAATTTGGTCAATGATTGCTACGGTTACGACTTTTAGGTGACAAACTTGATTAATTCGATGATTTAATGCATCCATAACGTATAATACCTGTTACTAATCATCCAAGTGATGATTGTAACCGATTTGCATCATTTATAATTGATAATTGCTGCGAATTTCGAATTTCTATTATATTTTTGGCCGAATTTTGACTTTCAAGGTCAAAGTTTTGCATTTTAACTTAATTATCATTCTAAACTTTGAAACTAAAGTGTATTGGAACAGATTTTGATAATTCCTAATTCCTCAAGTTTGATTTTGTTCAATTACATGACATTTCGGTTAACAATGTTGAACCAAAATCCCAAATCGTCACTAATTTGGCCCATTTGAAATACTATTGGGCTAAGTTAACCCATTTGGGCCAATTGGGCCTACCTTAATCCCATTGGGCCTACTTTCTGTCCACTTGGGCCTCACAAAATATAATTGGGCCTATCTGGAGTCTTAAATTTGTAATTGGGCCTCTCTTGGGCCTCAGGCTTGTGATTGAGCTTAACTTGGCTTTATTGGGCATACTTTGACCTTACTGGGCCTTCTTTGACCTTACTGGGCCTTACATGTCTTATTGGGCTTGTGATCTAACCATTTTTAGTTAACAAGGTTAATCCAAAAAGTCGGATTGTCACACTGGTTGAATTCATTTTTACATCATTGGAACTGGCTTGTAATTCCCTAAAACCTAAACCTTATATCATAAACAATACCCTAATAATAAAACCAAAATTATAAAAACAAACCTTAAACCTAAATATAAACTTAGAAGCTAAAAAAATATTCCCTAAAATCCAAAGTCTAAAAATGGTTGTCAAAGCTAAAACCAAAAAACAAATATTGTAGGTTTCGATGAGACGGTTCCAATGCCATCGAAATGAGTTCAATCGGAGTTCGTTTGGGTCGGTTTTAAAGTTTTTAAAAATTCTTCTTAGTCTTCTTAGGCAAAAATGACTTTTTATTTGATCCTTACCCTATATATATATATATTGGGGAAGTTTCCACTAAAAAGTTATTTTTGCCTAAGAAGGCTAAAAATGATTTTAAAAACTTGAAAACTGACTCAAACAACCCTGGTTGAATTCATTTTTACATCATTGGAACCGGCTTGTAATTCCCTAAAACCTAAACCTTATATCATAAACAATACCCTAATAATAAAACCAAAATTATAAAAACAAACCCTAAACCTAAATATAAACTTAAAAGCTAAAAAAATATTCCCTAAAATCCAAACTCTAAAACTGGTTGTCAAAGCTAAAACCAAAAAACAAATATTGTAGGGTTCGATGAGACGGTTCCAATGCCATCGAAATGAGTTCAATCGGAGTTCGTTTGGGTCGGTTTTAAAGTTTTTAAAAATCCTTTTTAGCCTTCTTGGGCAAAAATGACTTTTTATTTCATCCTTACCCTATATATATATATATATATATATATATATATATATATATATATACATAGGGGATGGTTCCATTGTTAACCCTCTCTTATAGCGTTAACCCGTTAACCTTGGCAAAAAATGTCTGAATCTTTGAATTTTTTTTTTCATGGCCTTTATTATGCATAAATAGAGAGGTTTCTTTTTTGTGTTTTTGCTAATTCATCACCGTTTAAAATTTAAATCAAGTGTAAGTAAGTGTAAGTTTGCATTACACTGCTTACATCAGATAGTGTAACTCAAACTTACAATTGTTTTAAATTCTAAACAGTGATGAATGAGCAAAAACACAAAAAAGAAACCCCCTATTTATGTATAATAAAGGCCATGAAAAAAAATTCAAAGATTCGTACATTTTTTTCCAAGCTTTACGGGTTAACGCTATAAGGGAGGGTTAACATTTGATCCTCTCCTTATATATATATATACACACACACACATATATAAAGGGATAAGTTTTCTTAAGATTCAACTCTCTATATCTCTTTATATATAGGGGATGTAAGTAAAAATAACACTCTTTATTACGTTAACCTGAAATAACCCGTCAATATCAAACCAAATCTTTGCTTTTTTTAATCATCATTGTAAACATATTTAAAACACCTTCTTATTTTATGAGTTTGCATAAATTTATCACCGTTTGATAGCTAACATTTTTGTAAGTTTTTAAACACATTTAGAACATTTTCTTATTTTATAATTTGCATAAATTTATCAACGTATGAAAGTTAACATCGTTGTAAGTTTTTAACTTATAGCATTGTAAGTATTTATGACCCAAAACTTGAAACGATGTTAACTCTAAAATAGTGATGAATTTACGCAAACTTATAAAATAAGAAAGTGTTCTAAATGTGTTTATAATGATGTTAAAAAAATCAAAGATTTGGTTTTATCTTGACCGGTTATTTGGGGTTATTTCATATTTAATTTGTGTTATTTTTTATCCTTTCCATATATATATATATAGTAATGTTCAAATAATAACTCACTCTTAAAGCATTAATTCGAAATAACCCGTCAACATGAAGCCAAATCTTGAATTTTTTTAACATGATTGTAAGACATTTACAACACTTTCTTCTTTTGTGAGTTTGCGAAAATTAATCACCGTTTTAGATGTAACATTGTTGTAAAATTTTCACTTACAGCTCTGTAATTGTTTTAGGCCTAAAACGTACATTGATGTTACGTCTCAAACGGTGACGAATTTTCGCAAACTTATAAAAGAAGAAAGTGTTGTAGATGTATTACAATGATGTTAAATTTGGCTTAATCTTGGCAAACTTATCTTGGTTAATGCCTAAATAGTGGGTTATTATTTGTTCATAATCATAAATATATATGTGTGTCAGTGTGTGATTATATGGTTTGTATCATGTGAAACTAGATCTTAGAGGAAAAAACCCTTATACCTATTAACCTATATGGGCTATTGATTTGAAATCTAGAACATAAATATACGATCAATATTAAACCTGAATAAAAAATATGATTTAATGTGAACCACGTATTTATTTTCAACATTTCAAATGGAGAGCCCAAATAGGATATAAGATTTTTCTCTATAAGATCAAGTTTTCACACGTCATAATTTCTCTCTCTCTACATATATATATATATATGGTAAGGATAATTTGAAAACCAAGTTTCAATGAGAAAACCATGAAAACTCAATTTGAACCTTTGATTTTAAATTTGGATGGTTGAGATTAAAGGTGGTAATTTTATTTATTAAAAATATGTCATTTATTTGAAAAATGTACAGAAAGGGTAGATATGTCATTTTCCAAGTGTACTTTAAAAAAGATATATAGTACAAAAAGTACGAAAGTACATCTAGCAAAAAATCTATATATATAACAGATAAATATTACGTAACATCGATGTATAATGTACGTAAAAATAACAAAAAAACTGTTATATTACTTGTTAATATAATACGTATCGCCAAAAACTTCATTTTTCTTCTTGGAAATCTCGTCTGCCTAGAAAACGTGTCTGATGTGTTATAGTTGTTCCCAGTAAAACATATGTAATATGGTAAAACAAAGATTGATGTTAATATGTAACACCATTGTAACCTAGATGCATTAACTGTGTAACAATTCATGAACTTGAAAAACATTTGTAACGTCGTCGCCTTTGTTATGATGTGTTAACGAATAAACAATATTCTCATCGATATGATTAGTGTGAGAAACAAAACAAAACAACTTTCCCTGTGAGCTATCTAAGTTGTTATATGCAACACTTTGTGTAACGAACGTAAGTTATGTAAAACATATGTACTATAGTTGTTTTTAATATAACATATGTAGTATAGTAAAACAAAAATTGTTGTTATATGTAAAACCTTTGTAACGTAGGTGCATTAATTGTGTAATAATTCAATAACTTGAAAAACATTGGTAACATCATTGTATTTGTTATGATGCGGCTTATGAGGCTGCCTAGGCGCTAGGCGCCCCTCAACTAAAAACTATATGTAAAACATTGGTAACATCGTTGTATTTGTTATGTGTAATGAACATAATTTATATGTAAAACATATGTAATATAGTTGTTTCAAGTAAAACATATGTAACATAGTAAAACAAAGATTGATGTTAACATGTAACACCTTTTGTAACTTAGGTGCATTAACTGTTTAACAATTCACGAATCTGAAAAAAATTGGTAACATCATTACATTTGTTATGATGCGGCATAGACGACTGCCTATATACGGAACACGAGCATTTAAACGAAGAGGTTTTTCTTGTTCGTGTTCGTTCGTTAATATTATACATAAATGGTTCACGAACATAGACGAACATAACTAAACAAGCATAAACGAACATGACTAAAGAAACAAAACAACCAATATTTAACACAAATAGTTAAACAAACATGAACGAACAAATGAATTCTAAACTTGGATTGATATTAACACATTTCAGTTAATAAATTCATTAAAATTCTAGTAAAATAAAAATGACACAAGCATGTTAGTTTATAAAGAACACAAATATATCACTGATTTTTAAAATAAATAAATTGATTTATTAATAAAAATAAATTAACGAGCATAAACAAACCTAAACGAACAAATATAAACGAACGTAAATGAACGAATATAAACGAACATGACTAAAGAAACAAAACAACCATTATTGAACACAAATAGTTAAACAAACGAACGAACAAATGAATTCTAAAGTTAGATTGATATTAACCCATTTCAGTTGATAATTTAATTAAAATTCCGGTAAAATAAATGAACGTTCACAAACTTAAATGAACAAATGGGACGTGTGTTCATGTTCGTTTAGTTATTAAATAAATTTTCATGAACGAACTTTTTACTTGTTTACTAAACGTTTGGTTCATTTACAGGGTAAAAAAAGTATAAAGAACTAAAAAAGTAGACTGAAAAAGGTAAAAACATTGGTAACGTCTTTGTATTTGTGTAATAAAAACGTAACAATACACGAGTGGTTTGGTTTATATATATACACAAAAAATGCTGTAAAACATACGTAACATATATATATGAATGTACGATGTGTGCAATAAAAAATGCAAAAAAATGTGGCCATTAAAAAGAAAAAACTAAATTACTTAAAAGAACAAATGCACGTTTAATGTGTAATACATTCGTAACATTACACATGATTTGTCTTTTCATTAGGGGTGTTCAAAATATCCGAAACCTGAAAAAACTGTATCCGAAATCTATTTCGGGTTGGATAATATAATTTTAGATTCGGGTGGTGTTGGGTTCGGATATAAAAAAACTGGTTTTTTTGGGTCGGATATCCGAAAAACCCGAAAAAAACAGGGTTGTTCGGGTTATTCGGATGAACGAATTCGGGTTTTTCAGGTCGGGTAATATATTTTGAATTTCGGGTCAGGTTTCAGATAGACCAAAAAAATTTTCCAACCCGAAAAACCCGATTTGAAAAACCCGAATAACTCGTTATCCGACTCGATGAACACCCATACTTTTCAGTGTGTATAAAAAAATTAAAGCTGTAAAAAAATTAATTACACGTATACTCAAAAAATACTGTAAAGCATACGTAACAGATATATATGAATGTACGATGTGTGCAATAAAATGGAATCTGACAAACACGCTAGTGTGGGAAAAAAAAGTACATACATTGTAAAAGACGCAAATGCCCTTAAGATTAATTTTAAGGGGATGGTGATGTGGCAAAATATGGACCACATATTAGAGTTTTCATGGTTTTCTCATTGAGAGGTGGTTTTTATTTTATACTTTTCCTATATATATATATTCTTCATAAATTATTGTTTTAGTATTTTCTTTAAGGAGAACAAATGTAAAAAAGAATTAAATGTAATTAATTATATGTAGTTGTAATTACATATAAATATATTTTTAAGTCGTTTTACAAAATAATTTTTTTTAAATCATCTTGATGTTTTTTCAATTTTTTATAAAAATGTGTCAAATAATGTTACAAAATTTTTAAAAAAATTAAAAAAAATACATGGTTTTTAGTTTTTACCATGGTTTCCAAAACAAAAAAAGGTTTTTAAATTATTTTTTCCCTGTATAATATATATATACACACACTATTTACATGTTTAATACATTTAATAATAATGTTTTTTAATATGAAGTTTTATTTATTAAAGTGGTAATGAATTTACATAAAAATAGAAGAAAAACAAAAAAGAGTTTCACGTTGATATATTAAAACAATAAGATTTGGATGTTAATAGATGTAAATATATGTTTTTAGTATTTTATATATCTTATCTTATCTTATCTATCTAATATAATAAAAGAAGGTTTTATGATGCCACTTGGCATTCATTTAGACCACTTTTAGCTTCATTTTCCCGCTTAAAATTTAATCCATAATTAACTTAATTGACAATTAAGATTGTTTTTCATTTAAACTTAATTCATTTACCACATTGTTTTATTCTATCTATTTAAGATCAATTGTTAATTTAAACGATTACATGATTCCTTCCATCCATTCACTATCTAATAATATTTTAATAAACTTTAAAATTATGTAACTTTCTTAAAAATAATACCTGTTGTATAAACATTAAATTATGTATAATTCATAATTCCAACCGTGTAACAGAAGAACTTTAAACTCAGAGCGATCATAAATGGTGGTTAAGAAATTTAAAGATAAAAATTTATAATATATTATTAACAAGACAGTCGCCAAAATTTCATTTCGCTTTAAATCTCAAAAAAGCTTGAGTTATTCATGATTCATAAGTAACTTTATTTTCTTTATGTATAGGAAATAGTGGGCTCACACGATTGAGACCTTCGCTGTTCAAAAAAAATGTATACTAAACCGTTTTAGTTTTATTATTATGTAACCAGTATACAAGTAATATTTTTTTAAAACTTTTTTTATTATTTCAACTGTGTAACACACGAGTTATAAACTATTATACTAATAAATAAAGGTTTATAGGAAAACATATAATGTTTTTAGAACACCTTATCTTTAATTTCTCGTCTCTTTTCATAATAAATGCATCTAATATTAAATATTAAATATACTTTTATATATTTTTAAATTAAAAAGATATTTTAATACATTAAAAATATATTAATATTAGATAACAATTTTTACAAAAATCAATTTATTATAAAATATAAAATTTGTAAAATAATTTTTTAAAATAAAATGTTTAAACAGACAAAACTTTGAAGAAATTAGTATTTAAATAAATAATAATATTATTTTATTAATTAAATAATTAAATTATATGAAATTTTAATCATATTTTATATTAAAAATCGTTTTATATTATCTAAATTTTCATTAGTAACTATTTATCATATTTTTTTATTCAACCTCGTGTAATAAACGGGGTCCTAACCTAGCTATACTAATAAACAAAGATGTTTTTTGGCACATGTCATGTTCTTACACTCAAATTGACACATGTCAACTTTTATCAAATTCATTTAATTATCTCCTAATAAATAATTATATTTTATTTCCTATTAAATAATCACAATACAAATACCTAATAATATTAATTATCTTTTAATTAGAAAACACATATAAGAAAATTTTAAAAAATGTAAAAACAAGTTAATATTAATTTTTTATAATAAAAAATATTTTATTTTCAGAAAATCAAAGTTATATAGAAAAAAGTATTTAAAACAATAAGATTTTTACAAACCGATGACATTTTTTAAATTTATTTAAAAACCAAAGTAAAAAATGATTAAGAAAAGTTACACTTTTAGTCCTTATATTTAACGTTATATATAAATCGAGTCGTTAAAATTAAATAATTAAACAAATTATATAGTTTACCCTTTTGATTTATAAAAGTTAGTATTTGATAGAATATAAACTAAAACTTTATCATCAATATGTTTAAAAATAATAATCGTTTTCTCTTAAAATATGCTTGAAGTATTCATTAATATGTAAACAAATCATTTTCTCTTAAAATATGGCATTAACTTTTTTTTTTTAAATTTTATTACTAATTATTTAATATTTTTATATTAAACCCGTGTAATACACAGGGTAATACTCTAGTGTTTAATAAATGTAAATATACGGTTCAAGCATTTAATATGTTAAAACAGTAAGAATTGGATGTTTAATATAAATAAATATAATTAATCCTTGAACATAATCGTGATAATCCATTTAAAATTTTTAGAATAATATACGATCCATACTAAAAATTGAATAAAAAATTTTGGTGGCTTCAAATCTATCTATTATAATAAATAAAGTTTTCTAAGGACACATGTCATATTCTTATAACACCTCACATTTTGTTTCCCTCTCTCTCATATTAAATACATTTTATTATAAATATACTTTTTTTACATTATTAAATTAAAAAAATTAATGCATTTAAAATATATTTTTTTAAAAACATACTTTTTAACAAAAATCAAATGATTTTAAATATGCAATTTTTAATTTTTTTAATTGAAATGTTTAAAGAAACAAACTTTGAAAAATGTAATGTTTAAAAGTAATATAATTATTACTTAAAGTATAAATTATACCAAGATTTGAATGATATTCATACTAGAATTTATATTTTCATTTATTATTATTTATTATATTTTTCTATTCAACCCGTGTAATACACGCCATATTAAGGTTTCTAAGAACACATGTTATATTCTTATAACACCTCACATTTTGTTTCCCTCTCTCTCTCATATTAAATACATTTTATTATGAATATACTTTTTTTTTACATTATTAAATTAAAAAATTAATACATTTACACGAGATATTAAGGTTTCTAAGACTGTCCACAGTGCCAGCCCCGCCCACCTCCGCGGCAACTAGCGGGAACAATGCCCCTCCCTTGCGCGGCTCCCGCCCGTGCGGCTCCACGGCTCCCGCTCCCCGTGCAATGCCTCTCATCCTATTGGTCCATTCAAAAATCAAGTGGAGAAGGGTTTTCAGTGGGGTGACCACTGTGGGGGTTTAAGGTTTTCAGTGGGGTGATGACGTGACAGAAAATTTCGGTAGGGAGGGATTTTCAGTGAGGTGACCGCTGTGGATAGTCTAAGGACACATGTCATATTCTTATAATACCTCACATTTTGTTCCTTCTCTCTCTCATATTAAATACATTTTATTATAAATATACTTTTTTTTTTACATTATTAAATTAAAAAATTAATGCATTTAAAATATATTTTTTAAAAACATACTTTTTAACAAAAATCAAATGATTTTAAAATATGCAATTTTTAATTTTTTTAATTAAAATGTTTAAAGAAACAAACTTTGAAAAATGTAATGTTTAAAAGTAATATAATTATTACTTAAAGTATAAATTATACCAAAATTTTAATGATATTTCATACTAGAATTTATATTTTCATTTATTATTATTTATTATATTTTTCTATTCAACTCATGTAATACACGGGATATTAAGGTTGTAACCATATAAATCTGTGTTTGCGTGCTTACGAGCCCTAAAGTCACTTTCGTAGTATTAAAACCTTCGCTCGGGGTTTTTATATTTTTGGATAGGCAAATAGGCAAAAATTTTAGTGAGTTGACTTTGTTTGCAACTTGAATCTGCTTATAAAATGGTTGTTATTCTAAAAATAATAATATATATAGTATTTGCATGTTTAATACATTTAATAATAACGTTTTTTTTTTCTGATAGGAAGTTTTCTTCTATTAAAGCAATAATGAATTTACATAAAAATGGAAGAAAGATGAAAAAGAGTTGCCCATTAGTATATTATTAAAAGAGTAAACTTCTCTTTTGCTCCATGTGGTTTGACAAAAGTAACCATTTTCATCCAAATTTTGAAATTTTGCAATTTTCCTCAATTAGTTTCAGAAAATTAACCATTTTAGTCCCTGTGGTTTGACAAAAGTAACCATTTTCATCCAAAGTTTAAATGGACTTTGGATGAAAATGGTTAATATTCTGAAACTAATGGAGAAAAATTGCAAAATTTCAAAATTTGGATGAAAATGGTTACTTTTGTCAAACCAAAGGGAGCAAAAGAGAAGTTTACTCTTATTAAAACAATAACATTTGGGTGTCTAGTGGATGTTAATATATGTTTTTAGTATTTGATATATTAAAACAATAAGAATTGGATTTTTAATAAATGTAAATATAATTAATTCTTAAACATAATCATGATAATCTATTTTAAATTGATATATTAATGTATGATTCATATTAAAGTTAAATAAAAAAAATAAGATTGTTTCAAATAACCATATAAACCCGTCTTTGTCGGTTTACGACCCCAAAAGTCACTCTCGTAGTATTAAAACCTTAACTTGGGGTTTTTATATTTTTGGATAGGCAATTAGGCAAAAATTTTAGTGAGCGCACTCTTTTTAAAGACACTTGTAGCATAATGAACCTTTAGATTCTTAGGGCAGTCACTGTGGAGAAAAGTGTTCTCCATGCCTTCGAACCATTGAATTAAGCCCGTAGCACCTTCAGAACCATTGTACTTTGGTTTTCAGCATCTCTTTTATATTAAATACATTTCATATTATATAATAATATTAAATATACTTTTTACATAATTTTCAATTAAAAATGACTTTTTAATACATTAAAAATATATTAATATTAAAAAACATACTTTTTAAAAAATCAAATAATTATAATATATATAATTAAAAAATTAATGAAATGTTTAAAGAAATAAACTTTAAAAAACTTCGTGTTTAAAAAATAATATATATAATTATTATATTACTTAAAGTATTACATTATACAAAATTTTAATAATATTTCATATTAGAAAATTATTTAGTATTGTTTAACTTTTCTGATGAATATTTATGATATTTTTTTATTCGGTTTGTATAATACATGAATACTAATCTAATTTTTTTTAAACGACTTCAAGATGAAGGACTTATTTAAGTCCAAACATACACACATATAAAGACAGACCCAATCACCACCCCTCCACCAACCATATAAGCAGAAACGGATAAATTCGTAGACCTTTGCCGTAAACCCGATAGTAATCTAATGATAGAATATATGATTTGACCCTTTACCTAAACCTCAAAAGCCAAACCCACCAACCCTCCTTTAATTCCTCTGTCTCCTATATATAAATGCTTTAATTTTCTCACTATCGGCAACCAATTAACTCATCTTCTTTCAACCAAATGGAGGCCAATCTATTGCGATTCCAATCATTTCCGGCTATCTTCACCATTTCCCGTACAAAATCTCAAATTTTTGCCGTACAAATTGCCCCACCATTGTCCAAAAACTGCAACTTTTTGGCCATTTCTGGGATTCAAAAGAATCGCACCCACTCTGTTATGGCCTCTGCTTCCACTGGGTACCCTTCAATTTGATCATTTTGAAGTTTTGTGATTCAGTTCCTCTTTGATTAAGCAAATTATGCAACCAAGCCCCTTAATTCGTTTACCCTTCTATGAGTTTGTTTCAAGAATTCAACTTGCAAGACAATCTACGATGATAAGGGAAGAATTTATCACATGCATCCTAATCACCATGTCTCCTTATTTCTTCCAAATTATTATTTCTTTTTCTAATTTTCTTTTAAATATATCTTATTTTTAATGTACACATATATTTAATAAATAAATATAAAAACCTATTAAGTAAATAAAAATATAATTAAAAATAAAGTTCATTACTTTAAAATAAGTTGCATCAAATAAAAACAACAATAAAATAAAATCAAAAATAAACTATAAACTTAATGTGCATTAAAAAACATTTTTTACAAAAAAGACACTAAGCTTGTTTTTTCCTAAATTGTTTTTTATGTTTGTTGGCCTCACAAGTCACATCACCGTTTCGTCACATGCAATCCCTCATGTGCACCCTCTTCTCTTTCCGCCCTATATATTGTGTCCCTCTCACGGTCTCCTTCCATACCAACAAGTGCATCCACCCACCCTTACTGTCGCATTGCGGGTGGTCTAAGTAAAGTTCGTATTCATAGCATAATCGATGCATTGTTATAAAAAAAGATAGATGCAAGAACTTCGTGTCCATATATATACAACCAAATAACTTAAATTAAAAATAAGTTGTATATACAATCAAAAGCTGCAAATTTCTCTTCTTTCTAGACTTATAAGCCTTCTTTGTTGAGTAATAATTGACAATCTTATTATCCTTTTGATCAGTTTTACTATTAGTCTT
Organism: Mikania micrantha; assembly: GCA_009363875.1. Lineage (NCBI taxonomy): Eukaryota > Viridiplantae > Streptophyta > Magnoliopsida > Asterales > Asteraceae > Mikania > Mikania micrantha. The sequence goes on along the minus strand of CM018685.1, from coordinate 45,354,810 downwards.
CTTCATACCTGATTTTGACCAATTTAAACTCACATGTGCTTTCTCAAGAGCTTGAAGCGTTTTCAATCGCCCCGCATGCCTCATGCCTAATTAAGGTGCTTGATCTATTAAAACCAAGAATCTAAGATCAACATCTATTCATAATTTTCAAAGGTGTAAGACATACTCAATGTGCAAAGGACGAGCCTTGGCATGAGGCTCATAGAAAATGAGTCACATAATATAAAGTATCATTTCGAGGGGCTTTACACATGTTTTAGCTAGTTTAGGATGTTTTAGGCTGATTCCAAACTTGTTTAGGCTAATGTAATTGTTTCAGTCTCTCAGATGATTTTTGGCTGTAACATGACTTGAAAATACACCCGAGTGCCTGAAAATGAGGCTTTTGAGACAAGGCGGCAAGGCTACAATGGGTTACACCTTAATAATGCCTATGCATGTGCCTTGTGAGCCTTTGACAAGAGAATATCTATATGCTTAATTTTCTAGTTTGATGATAATTTTGATATTTTGTGGCATGTTCTGCTGCATTATGCTGATTGAAACCTATCATAGATTATGTTATATTAATTCTTTCTTTTAACTTTTAGTTTCATCCATTTGCCTATTCTTGTAGATTTAAGAATGCAAGTAGAATAGACGAGAGTGAGATGTACAATCTTGATGGTATACGAAGTTCTTTGATTCGACTAGAGGATAGCATTATATTTAGCCTTGTTGAAAGAGCTCAATATTGCTTCAATAAGGATACATATAACCGAGATGGTATCCTCAAAGAAACCGAAAAGATTAATGCTAAGGTAACTTCTTTGCAATTTGGAGTTGTTTAACATTCAAAAAAAAAGTAAGATAATATTTGTGGCTGGTTTTGAAACAGCTTGGAAGATACAAGAGCCCTTATGAACATCCTTTTTTCCCAAATGACTTGCCTGAATCTATTTTACCCCCTTTGCAATACCCAGAGGTAAAATGTCATATTTATTTATGTCAATTATGTCAGAATGCTCATGTTGTGTTTTGGGTTGACCATAGGTATTCATTTGCCACTATGAGTAAACAACTGGCGTGTTACTCGAGCTTATGTATTTTTTAGGGGTAACTTTACACAAATATAACCAAATTATATAAGTGTCCCAATTAAGTCAATGTAACTTTTTTTTTGTCTCGAATAGGTTATTGAATTGGTCTTCTAACCTATGTAATTAACCTGAACAACATGTTAATGCTTTACAAAAGTAAAAGCTAGCAACTTTCATAACTATTCCAATTAAGTCATTTTAACTTTTTTGTTTCAATTTGGTCATTGAACTTATTAATAATATTATAATCATTTATATGCAAGTAAAAGTTATATATAAATGCTATTTAAAAATATTAGATTAAAGAAAATATTAAACTAAAAATTATTTAAAATATCAACATTTACGCAAGTTATTTAAAAAAATAAAATTTTAAAAATTATCTAAAAACTATTAAATTTCAATAACTTTAATTTAATATTTGCTTTCTAAATTTTAATATTTATTTAAGTTATTTTTTAAATGATAAAATCACCACTTAACATATTAAATAAATTAAATATATAGAAATATTATATTAAAGTGTTATTCAGGTTATTTACATAGTATTAGAACACTATTTACAAGTTTAATGACTTAATCCAAACAAAGAATGTTTCAGTGACTTAATTAGAAAAATTTTGAAAGTTTGTTATATTTGTGATAAGTTATCATTATTTTTTCTAATTTGTCCCTTTAATTGTTTTTGTTCAGCGTATCTCATTCCTAGTTAACAAATTAACTTGAGTTAATCCATACTATATAATAAATAAAGGTTTTGATATGGCACTTGTCAACATTCTAAGACACTTAAAAAAAATTTCTCTCATCTCTCTCATAATAAATATTTCAATGTCATGTTTTTATTAAATTTTGATTTTTTCTATTTTCTTTCTTCTATTAAATATTAATAATTTTATTTAACTTAGTAAATAATATGATTATGAATCAATTTTTTAATTTTTTATAAAACGTCTTTGAAAAATATGTATTATGTTATTTTAAACAATTAATTTTAAAATTCAAATATTTAACATGTGTAAATGTTTAATACGTCTATGTAAAAAAAGGTATAACTAATATTATTAGTATTAATATAATCATGTAAATTTAAAAGGTTGTAATAAAATTATTTTAATTATGTAAATTCATGAAAACATAATTATAAAATAACATTATTTTTTATTCGCAAACCCGTGTATTACACGGGTCTATAACCTAGTCAGAGAATAAGGTAATGTGAATTAGTAGTTGGGAGTAAATGAGTAATGAAAAAATTAATTTCATTTATGGAAATGAAAAGTATGTTAATCAAAAATCAAATTATTAAACTTTAAATATTAACGTGTTTAAATAAAAATCACTAAAATCTAAATATGACTTTAAAAAAACACTTAGAGCTTGAATAATTAAGTTAACAAGTACGTGGTGTTTTGGTTAACAGATCGTATTTAGGTTAACTCATTTATTATAACACAGTTTTTTTTGAGTTAACCCAGTTCGCTCATGGTTATATCTGCCAACACAAAACCTGATTAGTTAGATGCCATATCAAGAATTTTTTTTTTTTAACGGCCAACAAACAATTTTATTAAAATATGTCAAGCAAGGAGCTAGAGACAAGATACGGGACATCAAGAATGAGATTAAACAATAACTCAACACCCTAGAAAGAAAATTCGAATTGACATCATTGGTTCCATGCCATGTCAAGAATTACTAGCCCTAATTTAAATCTTAAATATATCATAGAAAATGGCATTTTAAAAATGTTTTCAACGTCTTAATGTATATAGGTGTTGTTAAAACCCACGATCGACAAGTGATTGTATGTGTAGAAAAATCAAAGTCGCAGACAAATGCTTTATATTTTTGACTTCGCGTACTATGTTTGTTCTTTACATTATGAGGCTATTTATAGCCATACAATGACAATTATGTTAATTGGTAGTTAATTAACTAACTTAACTGTCATCTAATCCACGGGTTTATTAACTAACATTTGACCCGCTTTTAGACCTATACATACACGGGGATGGTTGAAAACCACCATTTTGGAGAAAAACTAAGAAAACTAATCACAGTTGTTATTAACCAATTTCGTTTTTCGTTTTTTGTTTTATATTTTGTTTTATTATAAGGTTATATTTGTTAACAAAAAGAAAAAAATAAAAAATATATGCAATTCATGTTATTGCATATATGTAACTCATTGATTACATATATGTAACTTGTAAGCTACATATATGAGTTACATATATGTAACTTTATAGGTTACCTATACGTAACTTCGTGATCTGCATGTTTTTATTAAAAAAAATTGTTTATAACATTTTTAAGCTAATAATAAAAAATTATGAATTTTTTTTTCTAAAATTGATTTGTTAATAAGAGTTTTCTTAGTTTTCTTCAAAATGAGCAGTATTTTTTTGAACCATCCCCATGCATACATAACATATACATACACATATGACATTAATCCTTAAACAAATTAACCTAACTAACATAGTTTGTATTCCAACAGGTGTTGCACCCTTGTGCCAATTCGATCAATGTCAACAAGATTGTATCGAATATGTACTTTAATGAACTTCTCCCTGGACTGGTCAAGGAAGGAGACGATGGTAATTACGGGTCAACAGCAACATGTGACGCAATCTGCTTGCAGGTACTGTAAATTACCCAAATAAGTTACAATCTTTTTTCATGTTAATCAACTCGAACTCCATGTTTAAAAATGTAATCTTTACTTTGCAGCTCCTCTCTAAACGAATCCACTATGGTAAATTTCTAGCAGAAGCAAAGTTCCGAGCTTCACAAGTTGAATATGAAACTGCCATTAGAGCACAAGTAAAGATTCTATCATATGTCATGTATGAACATATGTTTTTTTTGAACGGCGATGATCATACATACCACCTATGTTGTTTTAACAAGGCCCACCGGGCAGAGGTAAGATGCGGCCACACCAAATGCGTGGGAACCCCTGGAATGGGTAAACCCTGGCCCCCATGGTCCAGAACCCGAGATTAAGCTCAAGATTCCTTTCCTCACCTATATGTCCTTTAAATCGTCCCTGACAAGGCTTGAACCATGACCTCTCGGTCACTTGATGAAACCGCAACTAGTAGTCTGAAATGTTTATTAAGAAATGCTTTCAGGTTTTTATAGTCTATTAATCTTAAAACGGTTGTTTAATGGTGATCATATGCGCAGGACAGTAAAAAGCTGGAAGATTTGCTGACATATACTGATGTGGAGAACGCGACCCTAGAAAGGGTTAAAAAGAAAGCTGAGACTTATGCGCAAGTGGTTTATGAGGGGCCCTCAGAAGTTGAATCCAAGCCGGTGAACAAGCTTAATCCGGGTTTTGTTACTTCTGTTTATGGGGAATGCATTATGCCTTTGACTAAGAGAGTAATTCAGGTTATGTATTTGTTAAAAAGACTTGATTAAGTAGAGCATTTGTCGCATCATACACGGTAAACGAATGTTCGCAATATGGTATATGATTTACAAATCTGTTGAGAATAATTCAACGATAAAAGATTATGAAGTTTGTTTGTTTTGAATAAACCGGATTGTTAGGGTTTGTTAAACAGTCCGATTCTTAAGTTTGATTAAGTCTTGTTTCTGTTGTAATTCTCTGCTATATAAGCAGTTTTATGAATCAATAATGTTTATCCGTTTGTGCTTGATATTCACCAACATTATGGTAACAGAGCTAGTTATTAAACTCTTATTGTCATGCATCAAAATTCAGTGACCAACCCTACTCCTCCTGATGAATTTTTTGTTAAAATAAGTGATTTTTGAGATGTTAAATGTTTTTAGGTGGTTTTTTTTCATAATTGGTGTTTCTAGGTAAGTTGCAATGGAGGGAGCGACTTCCACTTTTTTGTACCAAAGTCGTAAGGGGGTAAGCGACTTTCACTTTTCTTACACCAAAGTCGCAGCCCCCCTAGCGACTTTGGTATATAAAAGTGGAAGTCGCTCCCTCTATTGCAACTTACCTAGAAACACCAAGATTTAAAAAAAAAACCACCTAAATATCCTTTAACATTTAAAAACCCACCTATTCCAACAAAAAATCCCTCCTGACACTACAAGAATTCTTTTTTGATACGACGCCCTTTCCCGACAGTCGGCACAGCCAGTGGCGAATTCAGAATTTTTTTTCACGGGGGCAAAAAATGAGTGGTAAAAATGGGTTTGGATAAAAAGTGGGTTGTCGGGTTAGTTGAAAACACAAAACAAACCTATTGTTCCGGGTAAAAAGTTGGTCGGGTTAGTTGAAACCACAAAACAAACATATCAAAACTATTTAAAAAACAATTGTTTAAGTAATCAATTTCAATGTTACATCACAGATTTATATTCGTATAAAATCTATGAAAAGAACGCATTTTTCATTATTCACTTCCAATTATGCCATTTGTAATCAAGTTTGTACCACTTGTAATCATATTGATATCCCTTGTAATCAGATTTGTGCCTCTTTTGATAAGATTTGTGCTCCTTATTATAACATTTGTGCCCCCTTTTGTTTCAAAATTAAGCAAAATTATTTAAAAACAATACGTTTTAACATACGCTCGTGAGGTCCTACGGGGGGCCTATCCCCCCTCCCATTGCCTTGTATCCGCTACTGGGCACAGCCTATCCCAACGACATGTCGTCGCCACAACTTTTGACGCTATAGCTTTGTCGCTATAGAGTTTTTAGGTCGTCGGCAAAAGGTTCGTTGGCATAGATTGTTTTTCCCGACGACATGTCGTCTCCCAAAGTCGTCAACAGAAATTAATAATTAATTTAAAATAAATAAAAAAAATAAAAAAAAATTTTAATACCATTTCCCGACGACATGTCGTCGGCAAAGGTCACATTCAAAAAAAAAAATTCCCTGTTTTTGTATTTTCCAGTTTATAGCAACAAACCCTGTATATTAAAAATATATATATTAAAACCTAACCAAACACAAAATACAAATAATCAAACAAAATGCAAAACATAAACCACCCAACAATTTGCAAAGTGTCAAATACATCCGAACAGTTACATAATATAACTAAATGTTTTCCAAACCATCATAATATAATATTCAATGTTTCCAAGCACATTAATCTTCATCCGAGTCTGTTGATGTGGTATGTTTCTTTGATTTAAGTGCATCAATCTCATCTTGCATTCGTCACATGTTCTCATTCATGATACGAATTGTTTCTTGCATGTCAGATAACTGGGACTGTGAGTTTGACACATAAGAAACATCAGGGGCTATATTTCTAAGTCTTCTTCCAACACCCCTGTTCCAACCATGCCTGTCACCTAAGACACATGACAAACTTTCTTCTTCATCAATTTGTTCAGCCCCAGATTCTTTACGCATCCGAGCAGCTTCTTCCTCAAGTCTTTCCTATATTTAAATAGTACAATAAATACAAATTAGTTTTAAAAAAACGACAGCATAACTGCTATAAATTAGATAACCGACCTATTAAATTTACAACAAAATAGCATAAACAAATCTCAACATAAGGGGCAAAATGAGCCAAACAAGCTTTAATTCACTAAGTTCACCTTAATGTGTTCAAGTCATTTTGACACAATCGAAACAATAACTTGCATATACTTTATTTGACAAAACATATGCAAGAGTTTGTTTAAATGGGTCAAAATGATTCAGTAAATCTAAAACAATACACGTAGTTTCTAAATTCTCTATCTACTTGCACAAACATGTGGAATGTAAGATACTTTAAATTATCTATTTACTTGCAATATACTCTAAATTATAACATAAAATCAATATATTTACCCAGTCATCTTCTGCTGTTTTATTCACCCATGCACCTCGTTTCTTCAAGTGCTTCTTCCAATCCTTGAGCATGCTTGAAGTTCCTGTATCTCGCATCTGTAAACAAGAAAAATATTCATCATTTAAATGAATTGTGAATAAATATGTGATAATAATAATTATTTTTCTTACATCTTCATGTCGCATCTGAGCATACGACCTACTTTCACCAGCAGTTGCGTAAAGTTGTTTTGATCTGTTTGATGCATTTTTTACAGATCGTTTCATAAAGTCAGCGTAGAGGAACAATTCATCAATAATTTTCTCCCAAGCTTCTTGAGTTTGTGTGTCGGGCGGGTGATTCTTTGCATTTTCAACATTATCGTAACCACCATAGGCATCAAAATACCTTTTTAATTCATTTTTTTCTATCTCGATATCTTCGGGCACAATCCTGACGACATCACTTGTCCCGACGACAGGTCGTCGGCAAAGATAACACCAAAACGACAGTGTTCAACTAAATGAGCAGCAAAAAAAAATTATTTCCTCTTTCCCGAAGACTTGTCGTCGCGAAAGACTTAACCCAGAAATTTTTTTCTTTTATTTAATGGCGAACTATTAATTTATTTTATTAATTAATTGGTTTTAATCTTTGCCGACGACGTGTCATTGCGACAGGTCTCCGAGAAGAGGGAAAAATTTTTGGCAAACGCGTGCTGCTATGTGAAAATCCCCGGGGTTTATCTATGCCGACGACCTGTCGTCGGGAAAAGTGGAATCCAGAAAAAAAATAAAATGCAACTTGTGCCGACGAGGTGTCGTCGCGTAATTTAGTCTATGCCGACGTCGGGAAAGCCTCGACGTATCAGAATAACTTTCTTGTAGTGTGATCCATCTCGTCCTTTACTTCCTTTGTTTAAAGGAGAAGAATATGAGTTTTTGAATACTCGAGTTAAGACTATGCTTCTATCTTATGATCTGTGAGAATGTGTTGCTAATGGCTACAATGATAAAGATAGCGATGCCAATCAGTCGCTAGAGAATGAAAAAAAGGATGCATGGGCTTTGACGATTATCCAACACGTTGTACATGATTGTGTATTTTCAAGAATAGCAGCGGCTACAACTGCTTCTCAAGCATGGAATGTGTTGCTAAGTGTATACCAATGTGATTTAAACGTAAAAACTGTAAAGTTGCAGAGTCTTTAAAGAGAGTTTGATACCATTCAGATGTTGACAATGAATCAATTGCTGATTTTTTGTCCAAAGTCATGTCGATTGTCAATTAACATAGAGCATATGGCAAAAATGTCTCTGATCGAAAGTCTATGAGAAAGTTCTGCGTAGTATGCCCACCAAATGGGATCACGTGAATAGACCGAAGAGACTGCCTACTTAATGCAATACCAAAGTCTTTTCTTCAGATTGTAACTTCAATTGAACAATGTTTCGATTTGGACTTAATTAATACTCTTTGATGAAGCGGCTGGAAGGCTTAAGACGTATGAAAAAAGAGTAAAAAGTCATGGTGAGAAAGAAGGAGAACAAGGACAACTCTTTATAGCCGAACAAAAATATGGTGAAAATAGTGGACGATTACAGTTTTATTATTTGTTTTAATTGATTGTTTGCATGGAATAAACTAAGTCCACTTAATGTTTACATGGATTTGGATGTTGAAGGATTAGAACAAGTCTTAGTTGGACTAAGTAATGAGCTTGATCGAATTAGAAGAAAAGACACGTTGAGATATACGTTGGTAAAAGTCATGGGTTTATCAGTTTTTTTGATAAGTAGTTAGCTGGTTTCTTGTTTCTCATGATGTAGTGTGTACGCCTATTTATAGCCGTTTATTCTATTGAATAAAGCAATCCTATTCCCTGCAATATTTACTTTTATTGTTCACATTTTGAATACAAAGAAACAGGTACAACATATCATTTCTTAGTTTTCTAGTTCGTTCGTATTTTGCTTTGATATCCATCAGCCAATAGGGATAATTGATTAGAGATAAGATGTCAAATATAAGGAAACATACATATCAGTTCAACAGGTGGCACTAGAAACATTTGAATAATTAGTTAACACTATCTGCTACGAGTGGGATCATCTCAATATAATTAGTTGGTTGGTAGTTTATACTATCATATATGTTCCACTACACTTTTAAGTGTGAAATTTTTACTGTGTATCATAAGGTAACTAAAGTTGTAGTACTAAGATGTCACACGCCCGTTTCCTGGGATGCATATTTTTATCGAAAACATAACCTATATCATATTTGCAAGCATTAAAGGATGAGTTGTAATGTTTTTTAGAATTTTTTATATGAAAGAAATAGGCTAAAATGGGTCAAAAATAAACAAAAAATGTTTTTAATGTGTTGCGGTCGGGTTTTGAGCCCAGGTCACCACCCTAGCTCGGCAGCTCCATACCACTAGGCTAGGGGTGATTCACTGAAAGTATATCATTTGTTTTTAATATATATTGAATTTGAAATCGGTCGCAATTGCTCATGAACACTAACTTTACTTTCAATTTAATTCGTTCATTTCCGCGTTTGACAATGCAATAATTAACCTTAGGGTTAATCATCCTAAACATATACATATATATACAGAGGATGTATAAAATGTAAATTCTCTTGAGTTGAAAAAACCTTAGAAAACCCTATGTAAATGTAGGTCTCAAACCGGATCAAGAACGAAACTTTATCTTCTAAATCATCATCAATGATCTCTAACAAGTGCGGAATCCAAGTTAGAATCAAGAAAGCAAGTAGAAAAATGTAATCTTTGTATAAATACTGAAAATTCGAGTACAAGTGCCTCAATACGTCTAGAGAGCAAATGCCTCGGGATTCCAACCTAAACCTGTACAAAATATGTCTATTTATACTAGGCCTAGGTGTACTCGAACCTGTAGTACTCGAACCTGCTGTACACGAAAATAATCAAAATCTGACTTTGACTCTTCTTAGGTTGACTTTGTCAGTCTTCAATGCTTTCAGGGCTCTACAAACTCCCCCTAGACTGGCGAAGTCATCCAATAGGAAGAGTGACATTGTGTGGTCCAGCTCCGGCATAAAGTTTCAGCTCGACAGCATAAGCAACTATGCGAGTGAATGGCTTAGCTTCATCATCATTCCCAGAGTATACTCGTATTGGAGACTCATGTAACTTCATCATGTCTTCCTTTCCGTACTTCAAGAGATCCATAGGGTCAAGAATGATATCAACATCATCAACATTGTCTTTGTTCTTGATGATGACTGCTGCAAGATTGAGATCGTCATAGTACCAAGATAAGAAGTTGGCCAATGAATTGTCTGGAACTCTAGGAGACACAGGAACTGCTATCTCAACATGAGGTGGAGGATACTTATAGTATATCCAAGGCTTCTTCGTCTTCGGATAGATAATGCAAGTTGAAACAAAACGCCTTCCCTTGGCTGTGCGCATCACAGGAAAGTCCTTCTCACATTGGTTGCTAATAAACTTGGCAAACAGATCAGCCTGAGAGTCTTTGGAAGGATTGAAGAACATAGCTTTGTTGATGCTTCGAATATCAACTTTTGGCATTGTGCAGAAATCTCTCGGCTTCTTATAGAATTCAACCTTTCCATTCATCCTCTTTACCAGATAAATGTCCCTTACTTTGTCATACATCCAGCAGCATACGTTGGACCTGTCATTGCGAACAGCGAACATGTTTCTATCATCGGAAATAAATGTGTGCTCTGAATGTTCTTCATTTATCTCCTTGAACCAAGCAGCTTTATCCACAGGAGGAGACGGTGTCCAATCCTTCTTCTTGTCAAACCAGCTGACAATTACTTCATGGAGAGAGGTAACCTCATGTCCCAATGCATCAATGTATTTGTGGGCATACAAATAATCAATACAACGATCGGAGGAGACGTTGCCAAGGATAATGTTTTCAGGTTCCTCTTCGACATATGCCCCTGTGGAAGACTCAGCTTCTCCTTTGGCTTATTTACCGATTCCATCAAAAAGATAATCATCAGGAAGATCCTTGAAGAAGTCATCAAGCCCGGTATTCTCCATATCAGCTCCTGGAAGACTTTCACCGAATAGAATGTCATCGGGAATATCTCCAAATAGATCATCATAGTGACTGGTGGGCTTTCCTGAAGAGGATGGATTTCCAGTGGCTCCTCCTTGATCTTTGTCGTCTGGAGGTCCTTGATCCTTTCTTTTATCATCTCCACCATTATCATCCTCCTTGTCATCCTTCTTTTCAGGCGAATCCTTCTTATTCTGATCATCACCATCATCATTATCATCACTATCATCATTATCATCATCATCCTTATCCTCATCATCAGACTCTGGGACTTCTTCTCCTTTCAGTCTTTTGATTTTTTTTTTCTCATCTTGTGGTTCTCTGAAGATAGGAATTTGATAGCCCTTTGGTGTGCTTTGATTTTCCCATGATATTTGTTCAACTTCTCACAGATCTTAATCATTCCCTCCTGCAAATTTCTGATAAGACTATCCTTGCGCTCAGAATCCTTTTCAAGCAAGAATACTCTGTCTTGTAAATCCATAAGATCAACAAGCACTTCTTTCGGCTCATATGGTGAATCTGAGTGCAAAGGAGATTTTTCTTTGTCATTGCTTGAGCGAGGCGGAGATGAAGCAGTTTTGGTGTGAGGATCAGAGTTAGTAGATCTGGCTGGGATTTTGATAACTAAGTTGGGCTTGGCTGGTTTGGTTGGAGGTTTTGGTTAAGAAGGTGTTGGTTGAGTAGATGGATTGGGTAGTGTAGGTGGAGGTGGTTGTGTAGGTGGAGGTGGTTGTGTAGGTGCCTGCGATATGATCGATGCAGCCGAAGAAAATGATAATCCTGAGAACATCTTCTGCAGACGGGGATCTCTGGTCTTCCTAGCCATTGTCTTCTGTCTCTTTTTCTTTGGAGATGATTCAGGAGTAGGTGTGTAATCTACATCCTGTGCCTCTTCTCTTTCCTGTCTTATAGGAGGTGGCTTTTCAGCAACAAAATCCTTACTTGATGAGGAGGATTCCTTAGATGAAGGTTCCTTGTTAGTTGCGCCAGCCTGTGAGCTTATGGGAATGTCATGCTCCTCAGCGACGACTGCAACAGGAGTACCTTGACCTTCTACTACATCTTCGTCTCCCACGAATCGTCCAAACTTTATCAGAGGCCTCTCCCCAGTATACTGTTTCTTTCCCCGCTTATTCATCTTCATATACCCAAAAATGTCGTCCCTCATCCTCTTGATTTCCAGAATACCAAGTGTGGGAGTCATAGAGGAGTACTTTCTATTGATGATGATCTGCAAAAACCGGGGGAATGCCAAAAACCGTTCTTTTCTTTGTCCTTTGATATTTGCGTGCATGTCAAGGAAGACCATCTTTGAGAAATTAAAGTCAACTCCAAGCGCAAGAGCTACCAGACAGGAACTTAGAGTCTGATTCAGGACATCGTATCCTCCTTTCCGTCCGGAGAGACACTGTGTAACTACGTGCGCCAGATACCTCCAGTAGGGATGTAGCAGTTTCTTCTCTGTTGGAGGGTAGGCACCTTCATGTCCCATCTGAAATACAGTTCGGTTCACTAATGCTTATCAAGCTCAACTGGGTCAGACTCTTTATCTCCGAACTGTAGACATTCTCTGATAATCTACTCAGTGATAACGATGGGATGACCTTGGATCTTTCCAACGATACTAACATTCCCATCTGCATCAGTACTTTCTTCTACTGTGCTCCAAAAACTCTGAATAAAGTCGGTCACAATAGTTGGATGTTCCATGATGGCATAATTGACCGGCGACATGATCAATCCTTTAATGAGAGTCTTGAACTCAGAGTGCCTCTGAGAGCCCCAAGCCCCTCGGTTGGCAAACATCATACCCATAGTCCTTAAACCATATTTACATTATCATAGCAGCGGAATTTAAGGTGATTACATAAAATATTATACAAACCTAAACAAACATTAATACACAGCCCATATCATTATTAGGTTTATAACATAGCCAGTCTATGCCAGGGGTAGTCTTCAACATATGCCATGAGTTCTCCTAGTCTCCATTCTCAAATTATTCAACCTGATATGCATGTAAAACAAGTCAGCTTTATGCTGGTGAGTTCTAAGTTCATTTCTTAGAAAAATCCTTATTCATTCATGACGTCATATGTCATAATTCAAATACATAGCACACGTGTTCTCATATCATAATTACATTACATACATAGCATCATAACATAATTCATACAGTGAAGGAACTTCACTGACAACTACTGACCCTGAAGTCAAACAGGCTTGTGCAGCACAAGGCTCTTAAACTATCAACTCGCAGGTGATAACTCATACATGTATAAGATTTCTTTAACACTATCAACGCGCAGCTGATAACTCAAGCATGCCTAAGATTTCTTTAACTGAACTGGCGACACACAGTCGGCAGGCCTATGTTTCCACAGGACTCTTTAACTATCAACCGAAATTGACGGCTCATACCGTTACAAGACTTCTTAACATACATCATAACATGGTTTAAATCATTCAAACCATCATACACATAAGCGGCTCCTTTCACCGCAGTGCGCATATTTTGCCCAACCGCAGCCGGGACTTTCATAACACATTTCCTCCTCGACCTCAGCTGAGTGTCTTACAAAAATCATTTCTTTCTCAACCGCAGTTGAGACTTAAAACATTCTTTTCTTTAAAACATTCATTATCTATAAACATTCTGTATCTGTAAACTTTCTTTATCTGTAATCATGTTTTACCTGACCATAATCAGGTTAAAATCACTTTCATACAATACTTTATACATACATACATACAATCATTTTCATAAAAGAACTTTATAACATGCATATCAGCCCAAAATGATAAAACATTTAAAACAGGGCTTTAAGAACTCACTTGATATCTTACGGTTGCAAGATTCCTCGTAAATTGGTACTAATGGTGTAACTCTGCATCAGTTTACACTTAATAAGTTATTTATGTTTTAACCTACTGATTAAATCTTTTCTGAACGTTCAATGTCAAAGACATTGCCTTGAAAGTCATCAAACCGAAATTAGATTCTTAAGTATTTATTTTTAATATCATATCATACAGTGTATGATAATATAGGAACCTAGATTGATTCAGGTTCCTAATAATAGATTGATGACTCACTTGACAAATCAGAATAATCTCGGATTAATCAAATAGTTGATGTTGTTGATTATAGTGCTAAAACAGTTCTTAAACAGATTAATGGCTTAGAAATGATCAATCCTTATCATTGATTACCCAGATATCATGAAATTCACAATGTAGTCTTAGAATAGGTTTAATAACCATGTTTAACATACTAATCTGACTGTTATCATAAACATCAGATAATCGTTCCAATGAGTATGTTAATGATTGTGATTAGTTTGAAACACTTAGATTTAACCTTTGCATTTCAAAGATTAACCAAGCTAATCACCTACATTGTCATAATCAAATGGATTAAACCATTATAACCGTAGTTGTGATTTCATGCAAATCGAGCATTACAACGGATCAAAACAAGGATTTAACCGTTAGAACATCGTGTTCTTCATTTCTAATCAATCCTAGCCATCATCTAGGCAATAATCAACAATCCTAACTATGTCATTACGTTCAAAATCAAGATCTAATCAATCAAAATTAAACTAGAAGGTTAGAACGAATCATTACCTAATCTGACGGAGTTCTACGGCTAAAACAACGATCAGGACTTGTAAACACGTTCCCTGGCTTCAAATATGCGATCAGATGGCTTTGATTTGGTGATTTGATGAGAAAAGTTCGTCTGATTGTGTTCTTGAGCGAATATGTTCGAGATATGTATAAAATTAACTTTCTGCATGCAAATCTGATGAAGTAGTCAACTTTCTCCACCGCCTCACTCGTCGCGTACCGCGACGAGGAGCCAAATAGGGCTTCGCGTACCGCGACGAAATCCGGAAAATTTCAGATATTTTGGACCATCGCGTACCGCGAAGGATCCTCAACCTTTTCGTTGCGTACCGCGACGAGTCCAAAAATTCTATACTTTGAGATTTTTCTTCGTTTCGCGATTCCGGACAATCCGTAACTCCGTTTCGCGCACGGTTTTCGCCCATGTTCACCATTTCCCGCTTACTATCATACTGTAATAATTTCATTTGTCAAGTCCACGTGGATTTCATACACGATCAAATATGCTAATTTTTTGGTTGTTACAAATCTACCCTCCGATCCTTACAATAGGTTTCGTCCTCGAAACCTGTTACGTTTCAAACAAATGTGGGTAGAGTCGTTTCATTTCGTCTTCAGTCTCCCATGTCGCCTCAGATCCTTTTCGGTGTTTCCATTGAACCTTAACTTGTCTAATCGTCTTGTTACGTAATCGTTTTTCCTTCTTGTCAACAATTGCAACTGGTTCTTCTATGTAGTTAACCTTTCATCAACTTCAATATCATTTAAAGGCACATATGCTACATCATCCGCTAGACATTTTCTCAGATGTGAAACGTGAAATGTTGTATGAATTCCACTCAGTTCATCTGGCAGATCTAATCGGTAGGCTACCTTACCTACCCGTGCCATTATTCGAAAAGGTCCAATAAATCTCGGACTCAGCTTTCCTCTTTTCCTGAATCGAATAACTCCCTTCCATGGTGAAACTTTTAACAATACCTGATCACCTACTTCAAACTCTATTGGTCTCCGTCTTTTATCGGCATAAGACTTTTGTTGATCCTGTGCAGCTTTCATTCGCGCTTTAACTAGTTGAAGCTTTTATGTCAAATCTAATATTGCAGCTTTGCTTCCTACTTCTTTCTGTCCTACTCCTCCCCAACACACATGTGTCATACAACGCCGTCCATACAATGCCTCATATGGTGGCATTCCAATACTAGTATGATAGCTGTTGTTGTACGAGAATTCCACCAATGGTAAATGATCATCCCAGCTACCACCAAAATCAATAATACAGGCTCTGAGCTTGTCTTCTAAAGTTTGGATAGTCCTTTCAGACTGTCCATCTGTTTGAGGATGATATGCAGTGCTGATATTGAGCCTTGTACCCATCAATTCATGAAACCGTTTCCAGAATCTTGAAACAAATCGCGTGTCACGATCTGACACTATAGAAACTGGAACTCCATGTCTGGTAATTATTTCTTTCACAAATAATTCAGACAGTTTCTCCGAAGTATAAGTCTCACGTATAGGCAAGAAATGAGCACTTTTCGTTAACCGGTCTACAATCACCCAAATAGCATCATGACGTTTCGCCGTAAGAGGCAATTTAGTAATAAAATCCATGGTGATGTGTTCCCACTTCCATTCTGGGACTTCTAAAGGTTGCACATAACCATAGGGTTTCTGATGTTCAGATTTTACTTGTGCACATGTCAAGCATTTGTTTACGTATTGCATTACATTAAACTTCATACCTGGCCACCAATAATCCTTTCGAAGGTCTTGATACATTTTTGTTGCACCAGGATGAATAGAGTAACGTGACTTATGTGCTTCATCTAGAATCCTTGACCTGATGTCCCCGTTTCGTGGAACCCACATTCGACCAAATCGAATCTTAACACCAAATTCATTTTCTTCTAGATTCTTAACTTGACCAAAGATTCTTTCGAATCCCACATTTTCTTCCTTTAATCCTTTCTTCTGTGCCTCCTTAAGCTCATTCAGGAAATCTGGTGTTATTATCAAACTATAAGACTTAATTTGTATAGCAGAGTGTTCTGTCTTTCGACTTAAAGCATCGGCCACCACATTGGCCTTGCCCGGGTGATACAAGATCTCACAATCATAATCTTTGAGCAGTTCAAGCCATCTTCTTTGTCTCATATTCAAATCTTTCTGTTCAAAGAAGTATTTTAGGCTTTTATGATCTGTGTAGATTGTACATTTAACTCCATATAGATAATGCCTCCAAATTTTTAAAGCAAATACCACAGCAGCTAATTCCAAATCATGTTTTGGATAATTAGCCTCGTGGGTTTTCAATTGTCTTGAGGCATATGCTATTACCTTTCCCCTTTGCATAAGTACACAACCCAAGCCTAGATAAGACGCATCGGAGTACACAACCATGTCTTCATTACCATCCAGTAATGCTAAAATAGGAGCTTCAGTTAATCTCCTTTTTAATTCATCAAAAGCTTGGACCTGAGTTGGACCCCAGTCATATTTTACTTCCTTCCTAGTCAATTTTGTCAACGGTGTAGCAATCCTAGAGAAATCCTGGATGAATCTTCTGTAATAACCTGCTAATCCAAGAAAGCTACGAACTTCCGTTGGTGTTTTCGGAGGATTCCATTTCATTATCGCTTCTACTTTAGCTGGGTCCACCATTATGCCTTCTGGACTAATAACATGACCTAGGAACTGCACTTCTCGTAACCAAAAGGCACATGTGGAGAACTTAGCATAAAGATTTTCTCTTCTTAACATTTCAAGTACTTCCCGTATATGACACGCATGATCACCTTCACTCTTTGAATATATTAAGATATCATCAATGAACACAATCACTGATCGGTCTAGCATAGGTCTGCACACCCGATTCATCAAATCCATAAACGCCGCAGGAGCGTTTGTTAATCCGAAAGACATCACAAGAAACTCATAATGTCCATAACGTGTGCGAAAAGCTGTCTTCAGAATATCTTGTTCTCTCATCTTTAGTTGATGATATCCTGATCTAAGATCTATTTTAGAGAACCAACTTGCACCTTGTAATTGGTCAAATAGATCATCAATTCTTGGTAACGGATACTTATTCTTTATTGTGAGCTTATTCAATTCCATATAATCAATACACATTCTCATGCTTCCGCCCTTTTTCTTTACAAACAACACTGGTGCACCCCAAGGTGACACACTTGGTCGTATAAAACCTTTATCTAGAAGGTCTTGTAGTTGGGTCATTAATTCTTTCATCTCTGTTGGAGCCAGACGGTACGGTGCCTTGGCGACAGGTTGAGCTCCTGGCACAACATCAATTTGGAAT
Organism: Mikania micrantha; assembly: GCA_009363875.1. Classification (NCBI taxonomy): domain Eukaryota; kingdom Viridiplantae; phylum Streptophyta; class Magnoliopsida; order Asterales; family Asteraceae; genus Mikania; species Mikania micrantha. The sequence continues at coordinate 45,336,908 of CM018685.1, read as the reverse complement.
TCAATTTCCCGATCAGGTGGAATTCCTGGCAAATCCTCAGGAAATACATCAGGAAAGTTACACACCACAGGTACGTCTTCCAATTCTTTTACTTTAATTTCTTTATCAATAACATAAGCCAGATAAGCCCCACACCCTCGCCTCATAAATTCACTCGCCTTAATCATTGAAATGACTTTAGGCGCGTTAAACACTTTATCCCCGTAAACCGTTACTGATCTCCCATTGAGAGCTGTTAAGAAAATCATATTTCGTTGACAGATAATGTTAGCCTCATGTTTGGCCAACCAATCCATGCCCAAAACTACATCAAAACCTCCTAACGTAATCACAAACAACTTAACAGGGAATCTATGACCTTCTATATCAATGTAACAATCATCATCAATGGCCTCCGTTACTCTAGTAGATTTACCAAGAGCAGTTTCAATATTAAAGGCATTTTCTATCTTTTTAACATTAGCACGCAATTTATCACAAAAAGTAATAGCCACAAAGCTCATACTTGCACCAGAATCAAATAGCACTAAAGCAGGGATATCGTTAATCAAGAATGTACATGTCACCACATCCGGGTCTTTATCTGCCTGATCCTTAGTCATAGTAAAGGCACGAGCTTTTGCCTTTTGCTTATCACCTCCCTTACTACTTTCAGGTTTGCTGGTTTCAGCAGGCATTATCTTTGGTTTAACACAATTCTTGCTCACGTGACCAATTCCACCACAATTGTAACACTTTAGTATTGTTGGACAATTATACGAGAGGTGTCCAGTTTTTCCACAACGATAGCACAACGTAGTCCCCAGGCGACATTCTCCCCCATGCTTCCTTCCGCACTTAGTGCATGTTTCAAATTCTTCCCTTCTAAACCTTTTTATAGGGGGCCCTGGTTTGTCGTTTCGGTTTCTTTTAAATCTAGATGACCACTTTTGCTTAGGTTCTTCCTTTATTGGTTCAGCTTCCAACACATCATCCCAGACAATGCCGCTAATCTCTACGGCTGATTCAAAAGTTCTGGAGCATGCGCCTTTACATGTGTTCGGACTTTAGATGGTAGTCCTTCCACATATAACTTCAACCTGCGTTCCTCCGTGTTTACCAAATGAGGAACCAGTCTTGACATTTCATTAAATTTTGACGTATATTGCCGATGATTCATACGTCCAGCTTTCAAAATCAGGAATTCCCGCTCGATTTTATCAATTTCATTCTTCGGACAAAAGTGTTTCATAACTAATTCCTTTAAGTTCTCCCATTTCATAGCCTCCATATCAGTAGTGGTCTTTGACTGCTTGACCGTATTCCACCAGTGTAAAGCTTCTTCAGTAAATGAATGAGCTGCAAATTTCACAGCTTGATCAACCCGACATTCACTGATCTCAATAACCGCTTCCATAGCCGAAACCCAATGGCAGGTAGCCACCGCATCTTTCTTACCATCAAAGGGTGGAGGATTGCACCCTTTAAAAGCCTTGTAATCACATCCTTTGGGTCCCTTAGTACTTGAACCACTGCCTTTATTATTAATAACACCTCATCTTCATCGTGCTCTATGTTAGAGCTGTTAGCTTTCTCTCCTTCCTCAGTAGCTCCTTCTTTAGTAATTTCCTTTTCGGCTTTGGTTCTATCTGAAGGTAATAGATCTTTTAAAATTTTACGAACTTCATTAGATATTGCCTTTACCACTACCAGTTCAAGCCTAATTTCTTCCTCTTCATTTTCTTTTTCAGTGTTGACTTCAGTTTCCGCATTATTCACTGGTACTTCCTCAGCTTGCTTCTTGTTTTTAGGTGGTCGGCCTCGACCTCTACCATGTCCACCTTCTTTCTTTTCTCCTGCCATTTTAGTTTTCTATACATATTGCAAACAATCACGTGTCAATCAAGGTAATAATTCAGGACATAATAAGCATTGTAAATTGTTAATGACGTTGATCAAGTGTAATTAACTATTTACCTCACTTATAAGTTCTAAACATTCCCAATCATGAACACATTATCATTCACAACATCATACCACTTTAATCTATATCTTAAACATAACAAAGCTCTAAGGTCATATGCTCATGGCATCAAACTACCATTGACTAGCATTCATTCTGTCCCATTTTCAGTCTAAGTCCAGCCATTAGGGATGACCGGATCTCTCAAACTATGGCTCTGATACCAACTTGAGAGGCCCCAAGCCCCTTGGTTGGCAAACATCATACCCATAGTCCTTAAACCATATTTACATTATCATAGCAACGGAATTTAAGGTGATTACATAAAATATTATACAAACCTAAACAAACATTAATACATAACCCATATCATTATTAGGTTTATAACATAGCCAGTCTATGCCAGGGGTAGTCTTTAACATATGCCATGAGCTCTCCTGGTCTCCATTCTCAAATTATTCAACCTGATATGCATGTAAAACAAGTCAGCTTTATGCTGGTGAGTTCTAAGTTCATTTCTTAGAAAAATCCTTATTCATTCATGACGTCATATGTCATAATTCAAAAACATAGAACACGTGTTCTCATATCATAATTACATTACATACATAGCATCATAACATAATTCATACAGTGAAGGAACTTCACTGACAACTGCTGACCCTGAAGTCAAACAGGCTTGTGCAGCACAAGGCTCTTAAACTATCAACTCGCAGCTGATAACTCATACATGTATAAGATTTCTTTAACACTATCAACGCGCAGCTGATAACTCAAGCATGCCTAAGATTTATTTAACTGAACTGGCGACACACAGTCGGCAGGCCTATGTTTCCACAGGACTCTTTAACCATCAACCGAAATTGACGGCTCATACCGGTACAAGACTTCTTAACATACATCATAATATGGTTTAAATCATTTAAACCATCATACACATAAGCGGCTCCTTTCATCGCAGTGCGCATATTTTGCCCAACCGCAGCCGGGACTTTCATAACACATTTCCTCCTCGACCTCAGCCGAGTGTCTTACAAAAATCATTTCTTTCTCAACCGCAGTTGAGACTTAAAACATTCTTTTCTTTAAAACATTCATTATCTATAAACATTCTATATCTGTAAACTTTCTTTATCTGTAATCATGTTTTACCTGACCATAATCAGGTTAAAATCACTTTCATACAATACTTTATACATACATACAATCATTTTCATAAAAGAACTTTATAGCATGCATATCAGCCCAAAATGATAAAACATTTAAAACAGGGCTTTAAGAACTCACTTGATATCTTACGGTTGCAAGATTCCTCGTAAACTGTTACTAATGGTGTAACTCTGCATCAGTTTACACTTAATAAGTTATTTATGTTTTAACCTACTGATTAAATCTTTTCTGAACGTTCAATGTCAAAGACATTGCCTTGAAAGTCATCAAACCGAAATTAGATTCTTAAGTATTTATTTTTAATATCATATCATACAGTGTATGATAATATAGGAACCTAGACTGATTCAGGTTCCTAATAATAGATTGATGACTCACTTGACTAATCAGAATAATCTCGGATTAATCAAATAGTTGATGTTGTTGATTATAGTGCTAAAACAGTTCTTAAACAGATTAATGGCTTAGAAATGATCAATCCTTATCATTGATTACCCAGATATCATGAAATATCACAATGTAGTCTTAGAATAGGTTTAATAACCATGTTTAACATACTAATCTGACTGTTATCATAAATATCAGATAATCGTTTCAATGAGTATGTTAATGATTGTGATTAGTTTGAAACACTTAGATTTAACCTTTGCATTTCAAAGATTAACCAAGCTAATCACCTACATTGTCATAATCAAATGGATTAAACCATTATAACCGTAGTTGTGATTTCATGCAAATCGAGCATTACAACGGATCAAAACAAGGATTTAACCGTTAGAACATCGTGTTCTTCATTTCTAATCAATCCTAGCCATCATCTAGGCAATAATCAACAATCCTAACTATGTCATTACGTTCAAAATCAAGATCTAATCAATCAAAATTAAACTAGAAGGTTAGAACGAATCATTACCTAATCTGACGGAGTTCTACGGCTAAAACAACGATCAGGACTTGTAAACACGTTCCCTGGCTTCAAATATGCGATCAGATGGCTTTGATTTGGTGATTTGATGAGAAAAGTTCGTCTGATTGTGTTCTTGAGCGAATATGTTCGAGATATGTATAAAATTAACTTTCTGCATGCAAATCTGATGAAGTAGTCAACTTTCTCCACCGCCTCACTCGTCGCGTACCGCGACGAGGAGCCAAATAGGGCTTCGCGTACCGCAACGAAATCCGGAAGATTTCAGATATTTTGGACCATCGCGTACCGCGAAGGATCCTCAACCTTTTCGTCGCGTACCGCGACGAGTCCAAAAATTCTATACTTTGAGATTTTTCTTCGTTTCGCGATTCCGGACAATCCGTAACTCCGTTTCGCGCACGGTTTTCGCCCACTTTCACCATTTCCCGCTTACTATCATCCTGTAATAATTTCAGTTGTCAAGTCCACGTGGATTTCATACACGATCAAATATGCTAATTTTTCGGTTGTTACAGCCTCTCTGGTGGATCTCCAAGATAGGCTGTCATATTGTGATCAGGCATGAAACGTAGGTCAGCCATCTGAAATACACAAACAGATTAAGTTAGTTCAAGTAAAAAAAAAATTTAGAATTACTGAAAATTTACTAAGTTCGAGTGGGTGAGTTCTTGAAACCACAGACATACTCGAAATAACATATCTTGATTAAAAGTACAGGTGTACACGAAATACAAGTTGTACACGAAATACAAGCTGTACACGAAGTACAAGCTGTACATGAAATACAATCTGTACACGAAATGAATCGTGTATTCGAAATACATTGTGTACACGAAGTGTTAAATTTCGAGTACACAAAAGTCCTTTAAAAATTCATCATTTTGGCTCCTTAGAACTTCCAGTTCCATTTGACGTGCTCAGAATTGCTAGGCGACCATCATATCTTGTAATCGCCTTCCAATTTTATGTGTTTCATGGTCAATTTGACCAAAGACTTTCTGTGTTCGAAAATTGCGTATTTGAAATGCATTTTTGACCATAACATTCGAATCCACGGTCAAAAATTAACAAAACTCTATACCTAAGGTCGCCTATTGATGATCTACAAGATGGCCGGATTGGATTTTCGAAAGAAGCTCTAGAAAACGAAATCGCCTAATGGCACCAAGTCTGTACTCGAAATTTAATACGGTTGGGCTATTTATAGGGTCATTTCGAATACAAGATTTCGTGTACTCAATTTCGAGTACACACACTTAGCTAATTTCGATTAAAATAAAATCCAACTTTTATAAAACAAAACAAAATAAAATAAAATAAAATAAAAAAATAGGAAACTTTGGACAAGTTTAAGGTTTTAGTCGGGTCAAATTTGTGGGATCAAATCTGTTGTCAAAATTTTACCAGCTTAGTTAATTACTTAACGAAGCACAACTTTTAAACAGCTATTTTCCACCAATGATTTCCACTCGCTATTTCATTATTTAAAAATCAGTCATATGATCATGGTTTTTGTAAAATATCTTATGGGAAATTTGTGAACAGTCAGATGGTAAAACCAGATTATCATGCAACCTATCAGTTCTGATAAATCTTGTGTTTCAAACTTTGATTGTGTATCAACGAACTTAAAATGTTTTGACAGAGTTTAAGGTGAGAAAAGAAAAGAACAGATCTATTAGATTAGAGTCAAGAACAAGAAGGGGTTCTATCATCTTGTGCTCATTGGCATCTTTTATTGACTGATCTGCAGACACATAGGCCTTAACGTCACACATCCAGGTCTTTGCTTACGCAAAACAGAGGATGCTTCAGTAAATATTTTCCGCTCTTTGTTTGCACAAAACATAGGAAATACCCAAGTTTTTCAAAACTTTGTCAAGTTTATTGAAACGCAATCTTGTTTTGATTCAAAGATTAAACAAAAGGTCAAATAGTTGTCACACATTTCTAGTTGTCTAATGATCACAATTTCACACTTATTTTATTTATATACTTATTTATTTTAATTTGATCAAGTCTGATTCTTTCATTTTGAAAACTAGTTTCAACTTCTTAGTGTATAATAGATATTCAAAGTTGTTATTCTTTTAGAAATCTCATTAAGATAGTGAAATTTTGATCTTTAGAAATTATTTCACTTCCCAATTTGTCCGATTCACTTTGCTTGTCCACATAAACTCTTTTTGTATTTTCTTAAACTTTTGAAAAGAAAAGAAAAGAAAAGATAAAATATTTTTGTAATTTTCTTAATTTAACAAAAGGCTGGATCTCCTTTTCTTAGTTTTTCAAAGACCTAACTCCCCCTAAACTTGTAGATCATTTTAGACTGACTCAAAAAAAAACCGAAAATCTTTTTGTGTTTTCGTAAATTTTCTCCCCCTAAATTTGTGAACAAATTAAGACACAAATTTTAACGTATTTACAAAAGATGTGTTTAGTTAAAGCTTATTAGTTTGAGAGAGGCAAGCATGTGATGAAAGCGTGCTGTGAAAAGGTCCGCTAGATTATCGTCTGTGTGGACCTTTTCAAGATGAATTAGTTTCCGTTCGAAACAGTCACGGATGAAATGAATCCGGATGTCAATATGTTTAGTTTTGGAGTGTTGTACCGGATTTTTGACGATCTGTAAGGCAGCTTCATTGTCACAATAAATAGGAGAGTCAAGAAAGTTCAAACCGTAATCGAGTAGTTGTTGTTGCATCCAGATAACCTAAGAGCAGCAACTGGAAGCAGCAACATATTCGGCTTCCGCAGTAGATGTGGATACGGTCGTTTGTTTCTTGCATTGCCATGAGACAAGGCGATCTCCCAGATACTGACACCCACCGGTGGTTGACTTCCTCTCCAGGTTACATCCACCAAAGTCACTGTCTGAGTATGCAAATAAACTAAACTCAGAGTTCTTTGGGTACCAAAGACCAAGACGAGGCTTCCCGACAAGATACCAAAAGATTCTCTTGACAGCTATAAGGTGAGATGCTTTCGGATTCGCCTGATATCTGGCACACTGACAAACTGAAAACATGATGTCTGGACGAATAGCAGTCATATACATCAGGGAACCAATCATCGAGCGATAGAGGTGTTGATCAACATCTTCACCCTCCAAATCCGAAGTTAAGACAGGACGAGCAGCCATGGGAGTGGATGCCGACTTTGATTCCATCATTTTGAAGTTGGTCAAAATATCTGTGACATACTTTCCTTGGTGAATCAGCACACCCTTTGAATCTTGCTTCACCTGCAGACCCAAAAAGAAGGTCATTTCTCCCATCGCACTCATCTCAAACTTCTTCTTCATCACCCCTTCAAATTCCTTGCACAACGCCGAGCTTGTGGAGCCAAATATAATGTCATCCACATAGATTTGGACGAGAATCAAATCATCCTTATCTTTGCGAACAAACATAGTTTGATCGATGGCTCCACGGGTATATCCATTTGCAAGCAAGTGATCAGTAAGCGTAGCATACCATGCTCGTGGTGCTTGATGAAGACCATAAAGTGCCTTATCTAACTTGTAGACGTGGTCTGGATACTGAGAATCTTCAAAGCCTGGGGGTTGGCACACATAGATTTCTTCCTTTACCTTTCCATACAAGAAGGCGGTCTTCACATCCATCTGACACAGTGAAGTTCATGTATGAGGCATAGGCCAAGAAAATTCGTATGGCTTGAAGTCTTGCAACTGGTGCAAAGACTTCCTCATAATCTATCCCTTCCTGTTGATAGAAGCCCTGAACTACCAATCGTGCCTTGTTTCTGATAATGACTCCTGAGTCATCTCTTTTGTTTCTGAAAACCCATCTGGTTCCTATAGGCAGTTTTCCTTTGGGTAGGGGAACCGGATTCCATACTTTAAGTTTCTGAAACTGCATCAGCTCCTCCTGCATCGCCTCAACCCAGCTAGATTCCTTGAGAGCCATTTTGACATTTTTGGGCTCAACCTGCGAAATGAAACATGAGTATAAACAAGAATTGATTGGACCTTATTGGCTTCGTGAAGGAGTGCTTTCAGACAAGACATTCTGAGCTGGAATTGATCGGCTCCGGGTAAGAACTCCTTCTGAAAGAGGTCCAATGATGTTTTGCACAGGATGATCCTTGTTGATGTTAAGAGTTGGCACTTCTTCCACAGCTAAGTTGTCAAGTAAATTGCTGAGGTGTGTCAGTTGATTGTCATTTGAGGAAGATAGATCATCAGTAGGAGCAGCTTCATTTGTTGGAGCTCTTTGATCCACACAGTGTTCCTCAGGAATGTTATCTGAGAACAGTGGATTGTCAAAGGTCTGATGAGAGGAGGACAAAACTTGATCAATTTCTGGAAGTTGCTGAACAGACTGAGAAGTGTCTGGTTCTGATGGAAGAACTTCATGTATTGGAGTGGGTTGTTCTGGAGGGGCATGATTGTACATGCCTGGAGGGTCAACTGTCAAGAGATTAGGATCACATGGAACATAGTCAACCCTATAGTCCACATCATCACCTTTGTAGAAATCATCAGTCTGCTTGGATGATTCTGTGTTCTCAGATGGATTGTTAAAGGGCCTGAAAGTAGAATCATACTCAAATAACCAGTTTGGACAGGAACCAGCATCTGTAGAATTCAACTCTTGCCAATCGATGTAATATGATTCCACGATCATCCGAGTCTTCTTGTTGTAAACTCTGTAAGCTGCTTTCTCTGATGAGTAACCCACAAAGTAACACTCATCTGCCTTATCATCAAACTTATGGTTAGGCTCTGTATGAAGAAGAGTGCAAGGGCATCCAAATGACTTGAAGTGACCAACTTTAGGCTTCTGATTGAAGAGAATCTCATAAGGAGTCTTTTGATGGCGCTTGTTTAGGAGTGCTCGATTTTGAACATAGCAAGCAGTGTTAACGGCTTCGGCCCAGAAGAAAATCGGCAGCTTCGATTCTGATAGCATTGTTCGTGCGGCTTCTATAAGTGTTATGTTTCGCCTTTCTGCAACTCTATTTTGTTGAGGTGTTCTGGCTGCGCTATATTGCCTAGCAATCCCTTTTTCATCGCAGAAATCTATAAGGGTTTGATTTCTAAATTCAGTGCCATTATCAGTTCTAATTACCTTAACAGTTAGATTCTTCTGATTTTCGATCAAGGTAATAAACTTCTTTAGGATCTCTGGTGTTTCATCCTTCTTGGCCAGAAAGAATACCTAAGTAAATCTGGAATAATCATCTGTCACAACAAGGCAATATGATTTCTTTCCGATACTCATTACGTTGACTGGTTCGAAGAGATCCATATGAAGAAGTTGAAGAACTGAAGAGATAGAATTGAATAATTTAGGCTTATGGGGTCTCTTGTGTTGCTTCCCCTTAGCACAAGCGATACACTTCTCAATAGTGGAGAAATCTTTAGAAGGCAGACCGATGACATGATCTCCCTTAGCGAGTCTGTTCAGATTCTTAAGATTTATGTGACCCGGTCGCCGATGCCATAGCAGACAATCATGCTCCGATGCCTTTGAGAACAAACAAGTGTTCTCTGTGAATGAATCTGAGTTAATGTTGATAATATATGCATTGTTTATCCTTGGAGTTCTCATCAGAATCCACTTCTCAGGCACTACAAAGCCAGGCTTCAGAATAAGACACTCCTTGTTTGTGAAGTGAGTTGAAAAACTCTTATCACATATATGAGAAACACTTAACAGACTGTGATTGAGTTCTTCAACATAATACACATCTTCTAAACTAAGAGTTCCATTTGTCACTATGCCCTTCATGCTTATCTTTCCTCCCTTGTCTCCAGCAAATGAGACATATCCGCCATTAAAAGGCGTGACCTCGTGTAACTGAGAGAAGTCCCCAGTCATGTGCCGGGAGCAACCACTATCAACATACCAAACATTTTTAAGCTTGCTTGGTTGTCCCTGCATAACACACAATCAATTATAAGAGACCTGTACCCAAATCATAATAGACTTAGGTACTTTGGAAATCGCATAGACTTTGTTTCTGGGTTTGGGTCTATTCTTGGGTTTGTCTGAATTGTTTTTAATGTATCTTGACTTGCTTCCACTGCCAAGGTCAACTAGTTTTACCTTAGGTTTTTGAAGAGAGTTAGCTTTATTTTTAAAACTCTTTGGATTTTTCTTATGTAAGCCACGCTTAGTTTGGTTTGATTTCTTGTTCCTTTTGGCAGTGGAAGGAATCTGAGTCTGAGTCCCCTTTTGAGAGGTTACCTTAGGCTTGGAGGATGGAACTGTCCTCAAATATTTGCTAACCAGTTTAGCCTTAGGTGTGACCTTCTGATTCTTCCCGTAGAAGAACTTAGTAGGTCGGTGCAGACAATATCGAGCAATGTGTCCTGGTTTCCCACATGCAAAGCAGCAGACTTTCTGGTGAAATTCAATTGGGTCAAAGGGCTTTACATCACAGTTACTTTGGCCAGAGGATAAGTTTGAAGAAACTTGTTCCAGGGACCCAGTTGGAACATAAGGTTCACAATTAGGATTTAATTGTGAACCTTCCTCCTTGGTAACTGTGGAATGAGCCAGTGCTGCCTGCTTTGTTAAAGGAGAGGAAGTTGATTGTGAGACGTGATTTATAGTAAAAGTCTTCTGAAAACTTTTTAACATATCATTAGGCTTAATGTTAATTTCATCAAATTTTCCAACAAAATTAGTTTTTGGAACAAAAGATGATTGACTTGTAGATGTTGAACAATCTGTGCTCCTCCTAGCACTTCTTTCTACCTCCTTCTCCTCTGAACATGTAACACTTAGTTTTTCTGCACAAACCTCAGAATCATTAGTCATAACAGGGTCAACTGTGAGTATAACAGGTTTGGTGGGAAAATCACAAGCACGATCATAATCCAATTCCAAGTCATCAACTGATGTGTTGATCCTTGGCATGCTTGAGTAATTATGGTTAAACGGTGGTTCACACTCATTAAAACTAAGACCCTTACCCCTCTTTTCCCTGTATTGTATGCTTACCATGTTTTCCAAAGCTTTGCTTGAATAATCAAATTTTTCACATTTTACCGAGGTTTTAGAAAGTTGAGTTTTGACTCGGTCCAACTCCAAAGTGAGTTCATCGATTTTGCATCTAGCATCACGATAGTTTGACTCTTTGTCACTCAAAATTTATTTTAGCCTTGCCACATCCCGACCCTCGGCTTCAAGTTTTCTTTTAAAAACTCCCTCATTTTTAAGAAATTCTGAGTTAAAATATTTAAGTTTAGTTACTTCTTTGATTAATGATTCATTGTGTGACCTGTACTTAAATACTTTATCTATGCATGAGGTTGAGCAAAGATTTTCAGTTACCTCCTTTTGCTTGTCATCCACCTCAGCCATGAAGGCGTGACTCAGAGTTAGTTCCAGTTCCTGCACTTGATCACTCCAATCATAGGAGTCAGTCTCTTGAGTTACCAGTGCTTTAGACGTGCTAGCACTTCCTCCTGCAGCTGCAATCACAGCTTTCTCTTCAGACTTCTTTTCTCCTTCCTTGTCTGTCTTAGGCTGCTTACATTCTCTAGCAAAGTGACCTGGTTGATCACAGTTGTAGCACCGCAGATTTGACTTGTCAAATCCAAGTTTCTTTCCCGAGTTATTTCCAAAACTATTCCTTCCATATCGCTTGATAAACTTCTTTGCCCGAAAAACAGCCATTGCCATCTGCCAAGAGATATCCATTTCCTCAACATCAGCTGGATTTATCTGCTCTAAGTTGTCCTGAGTTAGGTTGGTAGGTGCCAATTCTCCTTCAATGAATGCATTGTAGCTATTCATAAAACCTTTAAACAACATCAGATTTTCTTCTCTTTCTGGATTGATCTTGGACACTGATCTGGCTTGTCCAGATGATAGGAATGCGGTCTCAAAAGGAATTGACTGAGATGAGGAATGCTGATAGTGTTGCATCCCTGAAGCTTGAAGATTGATAGCTGTTGGACTAAAAGAACCAATGAGCCTGATCAGAAAAATCTCTAAGTCTCACAGCACTTATAACAACTGAAGAAGAACACAACGGCTGACATTCAATGTACAGAAGATACAAGATCTGAAGAGATATACAACAGCTGAAGTGTAAGTCATCAGATGTTGTAGTGTGTAGTTTAGTCTTCAGTAGTTTTCTTTCAGTTCTTGTAAAAGTCTGATGAGTAGTTTACTCATCAGATGTTTTAGTTTATTACTTCAGTAGTTTTATTGTTTCAGTAGTTGTAAGAGAATGTCTTCAGATGTTGTAGACATTCTCAGCAGTTTAGTTATTTCAGTTGTTTTGTTTTGTCTGTTAGGTGTCAACATCATGTGACATCATCAGACGTCACTGTCTTTATATAAGGGCAGTTGACAATTTTGTAAGGTAACGAAGTTAGCGAATTGAATGAAATATTCCTTTTACAGAAACTCTCTCTCTATAACAAAATTGTGCGATTACTGTTTGATTGAATGAACTCTGTTCTTGCTATTATTGTGCTAATTCAATTTTGAATTCCGCTGCTATACTTTAATATTGAATCAATTGAGAACATCTGATCCTACAATTGGTATCAGAGCAGGTTAATCATTGATCGATTAAACAATTGATCTCTGAAACTGCTCAAATTTGTTCTCTAGTTGATCGAATTAGCTGATTAGTAAGAATTTGTTATAGATTGAAGTTTTCTGTTAACTTCTGTTGATTTGTCTTTCGATATAGATCTGTTTTGATTCAATTGATTGAAATTTGCATTAGTTTGTGTGTAATTGTTTGAATCTGTGATCATGACAACTCCAAACAATGATCCGCACAATACAGGCTCCGCAACCAAGCCTCCGATGCTTGTGCGGAGTGAGTACAACATCTGGCAACGTTGAATGCTACATCACCTGTCGATTAACATCGCAGGATGTTGGAAATCTGTAGTGCATGGTCCGTATAAACCCATGATCACTGATCCTGAAACTAAACTTATGATTCCGAAACCTTCGGATATGTATTCGGATGAGGATATTAAATTGTTTGAAATTGATGCTAAAGCTCATGGTATTCTGGCCATGGCCTTGCCGAATGAGATTTATTCTGGCTTGATGCATCATGATACTGCTCATGATCTCTGGGTTGCACTGAAAGAACAATTCGGTGGAACGGATGAGGTTTTAGCAAACACTAGAGAAATCCTTGCTCAGCAGTATGAGACCTTTTCGCATAGAAAGGGTGAATCATTGACTCAACAATTTGAGCGGTTCTCATGTTTAATTTCTGAGTTGAAAATGGTTAAGCAAGAATATACTAATAGTCAGATGAATAACAGATTTCTCAGATCACTGCCTGAGAGATGGGACACATACACAATTGTCCTACGCTCTAATGCTAATCTGGAAAATCTATCTCTCACCCAATTACATGGGAAACTCTTAACTTTTGAGAGAGAGGTAGAACAGAAGAGAAAACTGTCTTCATCTGGAAAACTTGCTGATGATTTTGTTCCTGGTAACACTGCTTTGATAGGTCAGGAGTCAGAGTTTAATGGGTCTGAATGTTCTTATGATGAACATATTGATTTCTCTACTAACAATTCTGAACATGCTTTTGTTGGAGTTGATGGTAATGCAGGAAATCATGGTGATAACTTGTGTTTTGTGATGGATGATTTGAAAGGAATTCCGGATGATGATCTAGAGGAGATGGACATTTTGAGTCAAATGGCATTAATCAACATCAGATCACAAAAGTTCTATAAACGAACAGGAAGAAAGTTCCCTGGATTATCTGGCAAAACCAAAGTTGGATTTGACAAAGGGAAGCTGAGGTGCCATAAGTGTCACAGACTTGGTCACTTTGCTAGAGAGTGCAAATCTACTGGCTCTAACTCTGCTGCACCTTTTGTGACTTTTCCAAGCAACAACACATCAAGCAAAGGACCACAATCTTCTGGTACTAGTCAACAACAATTCTATCCAGCTCACTTTGTTCCACAAAATCCTATGCCATATCCATATCCTTGTTTTTACATGCCTCAACCTACACACACTCCAGCATTAATTCCTTCACAATCACCTGCTCTTCCTGATCCCAGCAAATCACAAACCAATCAACAGCCTCAACAACAACATCATCAGAGTTTCTTTACTCCTGGAGTAGTTGATTGGAGTAGCCTACCTGATGATTTATCTGACTTCAACATGCAGCCTTACTCTGAAAATGGTCCACATGGTGGAGACAATCCTTTTGGAAATCTTGCATTGATGGCTATTGACTCAACTGACAACTCTTGTCAATCTTCTTCAACATCACAGGTATCCTCTGAATCCAAAGCTAAGTTGTGTTCAGAGTCTTGTGTTTCAGCATTTGCTTCCATTAGAGAAATCAATGTTGAGTTAATCAATGAGAAGTTGGCTTTAGAAAGGGTCATGACAAAGAACAAAACTGCATTTGAGAAAGTTTTGAATGAAAAAGAGTCTGAAATTTACAAACTCAAGTGTCAATTGTCTGATGAAAAGGCAAGGGTGGAAGTCATGCTTGTAAAACACAATGATTTGAAACAAACACTTGCAGCAACCCAAGTAGAATATTCAAAATGGGTTGAATCTTGCAAGGGGTTTGAGTTGCTGTTAAACAAGCAAACAGCATCCAATGTGAAGTTTGGTATTGGATACAATCACACTGCCCCCCAGCTGATTATACACCAAAGAATCTTAACTGTGATTCTGAAGGGGACAGTGTATACCAATTCACCAAGTCCTCAGCAAAGTCTGATGCTGATGAATCATTTGAAAGTGATTCAAGTGCATGCAAATCTGAATCTGAAATTATGGATATTGAAACCTATTCTTATTCTCTTGGATGTACAAATGTTATCCAGGATGACATAGGTCAGGATAGTGTTTTAATTGAGATTGATCCTGATGAAAATGTTTCAAATGAATTAAATTTAAAACTGGTTAAGTCAGATGGGCATGGCACTGGAGAAAATGATGCACGACTTTTAATAAGTCAAAGTCACTCATCAGCAGTTGTTGAAAAAGCTGATACTGCAACAACTGATGTTGGTGAATGTGTTGATACTCAAGTGCTGAAGCATAACTCTTCAGATGTTGTCAACACATCAGCTGTTGTCAATTTGTCTACAAATACTGATGTTTCAAATGTACTGAAGAACAAAAATTCAGTCTCTAAGCCATCAGTACTTGTAGACAATCACAAGGAAAAGAAAAAGAGGGTGCCTTGTGAAATTTGTAGGCTGTTTAATCATTCAACTGATGAATGCTGGTACAGAAAAGGTTCTAAATTCAACAAAATCAAGCATAAAAACAAGAACATACTCAAAATGAAACATGAATTCAGTTCAAAGTTTGTACCAGAATCATCAGTAGTTTCAAAATCTGGAAAATCCTTACAAGGAAATAACTCAAGTACATCCAAGAAAGGAAAAGGGATTGTTCCAGATTCAGGGAAACAACACTTGACAGCATCTCATTTGATTAAAGACACTAAAATGATCAAACACAAAAATAAAAAATCAAGTTCTGATGTGTCTGATGAAATCAAAATTTTAACTCAAAATCATAATCAACTGATGCTAATGATGCAACAACTGATAGGAAAAGTCAATCTGGCAGAGGCATCTGTTGATTCATTTCATAAAAAGAAATCAAAATCAAAAGTCAAAGCAAAATCTTCTGATAAGAATGCTTCAAGTGTTGCTTCAACTGACAATGTTACTTTTGTTTCATCATGTGTTAACAGACCCAAAACCAAAATGGTTTGGGTCCAAAAGTCTAACTAAGTGTGTTGTTGTATGCAGGGTCCTTCAGCATGCCAAAATAGCATCTGGTATGTTGATAGTGGAGGATCCATGCATATGACTGGGTGCAGATCTCTCCTTCATAATTATTTCACTGGAAGGAAGGGATTTGTATCATTTGGAAATGATGCTAAGGGTTGCATTATAGGTAAAGGTGTGGTAACAAATGGTGAGATTAGGTTTGATGATGTGAATCATGTTGAGAATCTTAAGTATAATCTTCTGAGTGTTAGTCAAATGTGTGATAAGGGTCATGTTTCTTTGTTCACTAAGCAAGATTGTAGGATTTTATCTTCTGATGTGATGCCTTTGATTGGCAAAGTCTTAGATGAGTATACACTCCTTAAGGCTAACAGAGTGGGAAAGGTATATGCCTTTGATTTATCTAAGAAAATCTCTGTCAAGGGTCATCCTTGTTTATTTTCTAAGGCCTCTTTCCAGGAGTCCAATCTGTGGCATAGAAGATTAGGTCATGTGAACATCAAAAACATGAATCAATTGGTGAAGCATGGATTGGTTAGAGGTCTTCCCTTAAAGGATTTTAGCTGTGATGAGAATTGCACTGCATGCTTGAAAGGAAAGCAACACAAAGTCTCTTTTCCTCCAATTGGAGATTCCAAATCCACCAGTTGTTTGCACATGTTGCACATGGATTTATTTGGGCCAGTTCAGATAATGTCTATGGCAAAGAAGAAGTATTGTCTAGTCATTGTAGATGACTACTCAAGGTTTGTCTGGACTTTCTTCTTGCACACAAAAAGTGAGGTTGCCAAGGCTATTATGAACTTTGTGTTGTATGTTGAAAAGCAATATTCTATACCTGTCAAGTGTGTAAGGAGTGATAATGGCACAGAATTTAGAAATCACATTTTAGATGAATTTTATCTATCAAAGGGAATTCAGAGGCAGTACAGTATTCCCAGGACTCCTGAACAAAATGGAGTTGTAGAAAGGAAAAATAGAACCTTGATTGAAGCTGCCAGAACAATGCTGGCTGACTCTGGTCTGCCTTTGACCTTCTGGGCAGAAGCCATCAACACAGCTTGCTATGTGCAAAACAGGGTTCTAGTAAATCAAAGATGGTTGAAAACTCCATATGAAATACTTCACAATCTAACTCCTTTGATTTCCTTCTTCAGAGCTTTTGGGTGTCCATGTTATATCCTTAACACCAAAGATCAACTCACAAAGTTTGATTCCAAAGTTGATGCAGGATATTTTGTTGGATATTCTTCCACTTGCAAAGCTTATAGAGTGTTCAATTGTCGAACAAAGATTGTTGAAGAAACTCTTCATGTTAAATTCAATGAATGTCCCAAAGATCCCATTCCTCAAAATCCTGCTGAAATGTTTGATCTTAACATCTTGCAACATGAATTTCAAGTTGAGCCTAATGTTGAAGCACATGAGGTCCTTACTGCAGATCCACCACAAGTCTCTACAGAAACCACACAAGGAAGTCCTGATGATGAAGATGAAAGCACTCATCTGTTCAGATTTAGTGATAATCTGCCACTATCTGCTAAATCTGATGCTCCTCCTGCTCCAGTTGCTGCTCCACATACAAATGCTGATGAAATTCTGGCATCTTCTAAATCCTTTGAAATTCCTGCTGCTGTATTTCCTGAATCTTCTTCAACTGCAGCATCTGTTCCTCCAGCAAACACTTGCACTGATCTTATTCCATATCAAGAACTGAAGGATCATCCATTATCTCAAGTTCTTGGTGATATTTCTGCTGGTGTTTCCACAAGAAGTCAATTATCCAACTTTTGTCTTTATGCTCTATTTGTAAGTCAACAAGAGCCAAAGAACTATCACATAGCACTTAGAGACATTGGCTGGGTGGAGGCAATGCAGTTGGAGTTGTTGCAGTTCAAGAAACAACAAGTTTGGGAGCTGGTTTCTCTACCTCCAGGTAAGTGTGCAATAGGCACAAAATGGGTGTTTAGGAATAAAACAGATGAAAATGGTCAAATCATTAAAAACAAAGCTAGACTGGTTGTACAGGGGTTTTCTCAGGAAGAAGGTATTGATTATGATGAAACTTTTGCCCCTGTAGCCAGACTAGAAGCAATTAGGTTGTTCTTAGCATATGCTGCCTTACATAAACTTAAAGTTTTTCAAATGGATGTCAAAAGTGCTTTCTTATATGGTAAAATAAAAGAGGAAGTGTATGTGTGTCAACCTCCAGGCTTTGAGGACAATAAACATCCTGATTGGGTGTACAAGCTTGATAAAGCTCTTTATGGGCTGAAACAAGCACCTAGAGCCTGGTATGACACTTTATCCACTTTTCTACTTCAAAATAATTTCACTAGAGGCTCCATTGATAAAACCTTATTCATAAAGAATGTAGGACAGCATAAGCTACTTGTTCAAATTTATGTTGATGACATTATATTTGCTTCATCTGATCTAAAGTTGTGTGATGCTTTCACTGAGCTTATGACCAAAAATTTTGAAATGAGTGCCATGGGGGAACTACAGTTTTTCTTGGGTCTTCAAATTAAACAAAAACCTGATGGAATTTTCATTCACCAATCAAAATACTCAAAAGAGCTGTTAAAGAAATTTGATTTGCAAAACTGTAAACCATGTTCTAACCCCATGAGCAGCACCACACAACTTGATGCTGATCTAAAAGGTACTTCAGTGGATGAAACTCTTTATAGATGTATGATTGGCTCTTTGATGTATCTAACTGCATCAAGGCCAGACATTATGTTTGCCACATGTGTCTGTGCTAGATTTCAGGCTGCACCTAAAGAATCTCATTTGATTGCTGTAAAAAGAATTTTCAGATACTTGCAGGGTACTCAATCCCTAGGAATATGGTACTCCACTGGACATTCCTGCAAGCTGGTTGCTTTTTCAGATAGTGACTATGCAGGATGCAAATTCTCAAGAAAATCTACTTCTGGTGGGTGTCAGTTTCTAGGAAATTGCATGGTTTCTTGGCAAAGTAAGAAACAAACATCTGTAGCCACCTCCACTGCTGAAGCTGAGTACATTGCTGCTGCAAGTTGTACTTCACAAATTCTATGGCTTCAGAATCAACTCTTGGATTATGGCATCAAAGAACTGAAGACACCATTGTTAATGGATAGTGCTTCAGCTCTTTGTATTGTCAAGAATCCAGTTCAGCACTCTAGGACTAAACACATTGAGATCAGACATCACTTTATAAGAGATTGTTTTGAAAAAGGTCTGATTGATCCCAAATTTGTTCCTAGTGCTGATGAGCTTGCAGACATTTTTACTAAGCCTTTAGACACTTCAACTTTTCAAAATTTAGTTCTAAGGCTTGGTATGCTGCAACTTGAATAGGTTAGTGTTTCTACAAATAAAATTTTAAATATCTTTTCAAAACTCCAAAAATATTTTCACTTTTCTCTTCTCAAATAAATTGTTTTAACCTTGAACCATTTTGATATTTTCAGTATATACTGATACATATCAAAAGTACTGATTCAAGGAAAGATATGACCTTTTCTAATACTCTAAGTTACAAGTACTGATGAGTATTGATTCACTAAGTACTGAAGGGTCAAACAATGTTTACAAGTTCTGATGAGCAACTTGTTTACAAGTGCTGATGAACACATTGTTCACAAGTTCTGATGAACAAAATTTCCACAAAGTCTGATGAACAACTGATGAAAACAACTGCTGAACAAAATTGTCGACAACACCTGATGAGTAATTTTAACTCTTCAGTTGTTTTAACCTCTGTTGTTTTCTCTATTCAACTCAACCTTCTTCAGTTGTTTCATTATCACTTTCTCAGAACTTTCCATCTTTTTCAAAAACCTATTTTCCCTCTCCAGTCTTTGCATCCATGGCGTCAATCACCTTGAAACCTCGACACAATTCCGTTGCTTATCTGACCAAATCCTCCTTTTGGTCAAAGTTTGATGAAGCTGTGGACTTGATGACCTCCTCTCCATTCAAAACTGCCTTTCTTATCAATCCAACTCTGTATGTCGACTCCATTCATCAATTTTGGATGAATGTTGAACTGATCAACGTGGGCACAGGAGTCATCTCCCTTCGATCCACAGTTAATGGTCATAATGTGCACATCAGCCCCGCTGAACTCAGGGAGGTTCTTCAGCTTGATGATGCTAACCTGGTCACTCAGTTTCCTAAGAGCGCCACTGACCTCTGTTTTACACGTCATGAATACCAGGGTGACTTGAGTGACTCAACTCTTTTCAAGAAGCACTTCAATGACCCAGAGCGCCTGATATTCCATATGATCAACATCTGCTTGGCTCCGAAGTCTTCTTCATGGGACCAAATGTCCTCTCGATGGCAACAGGTATTGTATTCTATCCTTGAATCTCAAAAGCTAAATTTTTCTCAAATACTATTTTCTGAATTAACTGAACATGCTGCTAAGCCTGTTTCCTCTAGATGGCTACTCTATCCACGTTTTATCATGGCCATCATAGAGAAACAGCTTCAGCAAACTGGCCTCGTTGGTCAGGGGATCCCTGCTCCAGCAGTTTTGCTGGAAGTATATTCCCGACACAACTCTAACCTCACTCTAAAAGAGGCTGCCCGAAAGCTCAAACCCAAGCAAAGGGAACCCACAGCCTCCTCCTCTAAATCCAAATCCAAATCAAAGGTCCCCACTAAACCCAAATCCACAAAGCCCAAAAAGGCTGCTCAGGGAAATGAGTCCCCTGAGTCTGCCCATGCCTCACCAAGGCATGATATGGTCACTGGGAGTAGTCAACCAGTGGTCCATCAGACTCTACCAGCTCAAACCGCCCAGGTTTCCTCTCAACAGGATCCTGGAGCAACCATTGTAGGGGCAGACACATCTCTAGAACCTCTTTCATTTGAAAAGGTTTCTATTGAACAGCACCAATCTCCCCGGGTGCATTCTCTTTCAAAGCCAATTCCTATGGAAACCACCCCAGATAGCCCTACTTTTGTTATTGACAACATCCTGAATCAGTTGAACACTCCTATCCCCTCCCAGACACCTATCACTACTGGGATTAGCTCCAACATTGAGGGGGAGGATCAAAGTGTCTCTGATATCCCACATGATTATGACTACCACATCAGATCTCCTAGTGTGGAAAGAGAGATCTTGATATCTGACAAGGCTGCTACTTCATCACCTCCATCATTTGGAGTGATTGATAGTGGTACCATTACTAAGACCTTGTCAGAGGCAACAACTGATGAAGGGGTTACCCCTGAGGTTGGAAGTCCCCAGTACCAAGAAAAAGGGGCACCTGATCATGTTGAGCCACACTCAACTCAGGAAGATCATGATATTCTCAGGAGGTCAGATGATTCAGCTAAGGCTGATGATGACCAAAGCACACTTGCTGAGGTTCTGAAAAAGAATCAAATCCTTGAGGCTGAGGTTTGTAGACTCAATGAGCTACTCACCAAAATGTCCAAGGACAAAAGTCCATCTTCCCCAATTACCCCACAGATGGCACCTTCTCATTCTGAAGGTCACCCAAACACTTCAACCACTACTATACAATTTGCCAAGCCTCCAGCCACTGCTTCAGGCACTAATCCTTTGGGTTCTAGCCCCCCAGAGGCATTAGCTGCTGCCTTTCTAAATATCCTTCCTCTCATCACTCCATTACTGAAAACAATTATTGTTCAAGCCCTTGATGAGAGGCTACCCTCCAACTCTCAAATTCAACAAATGGTTGATGAGGCTGTGACTGCCAGACTTACCACTCTACATACTCCTTCTTCCCCTGCAGCCAAAAAGGGGGAGTTAGGAACAGAGTCAGTCACAACTTCAGCTTCCAAAAGGCCAAGATCTGAAGATGTTGCTTCTGAAAGGTCTCCTGCAATTCAAGTGACTTATAAGAGACAGAAGAAGAATAAATCTGTTGAGGTTATCAACAGAGCTGATGAGGAGGTTGAGCAGGAAATGACTGAGAAAGTAATTGAAGCAAGTGCTGAACAAGTGGAAGTTACAACATCTGATGTACAAAAACAGAATACAACCTCTGATGTACAAAAACAGGCTACAACCTCTGATGTACAAGAAACTGAACCAGAGGAGATACAAAATCAAGAGGTTCAAACTCAGGTTGTTGAGGTAAGGGCTCCTCCAAAGAAGAGAAGGCAACTTAGAATTCAAGAAGAAGAAGATTCAGATGAGGAAGACAGGATGCCTATCTCTGTAGTCATTAAAACAAAGGTTCAAAAGCCTGATTCAGCAACAACTGGGTCAGATCTGGCCATTCAAAAGAAGAAAGTAACTTTACCTGCCAAATATGTGCCTGAGAAGCCACTGGTGTTTGGTCAACATCCAATGATCACACCAGAGTCTAGAATGTTGGCAGTCAAAGTGAAGCTTGAAGAAGAAGAGAACCAAAGGAAGCATGATGAGCAGATCTTAAAGTTGGTTGACAAAGATTATCCTCAAACATCAACAATCACTGCAATGAAGAAAGAAGCTCAAAGGTTGCATGCTCTGAGATGCACTTTTCAATATATGAAAGAATTGATTAGGATGTGGCCTGACCCAAGAGTCATTCATAGGATTCACAAGAAAGAAGCTCCAGCATCTTATGCCAGAAGAATCAGAAGGGTCTTAAGTGCTGACATTATGCTTGGGTCAGTACTTGATCCTTGGGAGATAATCAATGACTTCAAGAGTGTGTACAACTCTGGCTCAAAAGCTCCAAAGTTTATAGAAAACAAAATGATCAAGAAAGGCTTGGTATATAGGAAACTTGAAAATGTTCAACAAAATGAGCTTTCTCTGTTTTTGGAAGGGAAGCATCCTGATGAGTTTGTTTACAGGGAAATTACCAGAGTAGAGCTGAAGGATGGGACAACGGCCAGGTACTTGTCTGAGTATTATGGACCTGAGTCCTTCTTTGAAGGTGAACCTGAAAAACTGACTCCACAAGAGAAGATGATATTACTTGAGGCTTATGTCAGGGAGTCCTTCAGGTTAGTATATAATCAATAGCTTTAATGAGAGGGGTTAATGCTCATAGTCCATTTCCCCAATGGAGTTCCCTCTCATATTTTGCTTGTTAGATTTTTTGGAAGCTGTTGATTATCAGGCATACACTTTAACTGGTCATTTTGATACTGATCTCAAAGAAAAAGACTTATCTTTCAGCCTGGGAGTAAATAAGTGAGACCATAAATAAATTAGAGGTTTTTGGCTGCATTGGTTCAGGGGGAGTTTGTTGGACTAAAAGAACCAATGAGCCTGATCAGAAAAATCTCTAAGTCTCACAGCACTTATAACAACTGAAGAAGAACACAACGGCTGACATTCAATGTACAGAAGATACAAGATCTGAAGAGATATACAACAGCTGAAGTGTAAGTCATCAGATGTTGTAGTGTGTAGTTTAGTCTTCAGTAGTTTTCTTTCAGTTCTTGTAAAAGTCTGATGAGTAGTTTACTCATCAGATGTTTTAGTTTATTACTTCAGTAGTTTTATTGTTTCAGTAGTTGTAAGAGAATGTCTTCAGATGTTGTAGACATTCTCAGTAGTTTAGTTATTTCAGTTGTTTTGTTTTGTCTGTTAGGTGTCAACATCATGTGACATCATCAGACGTCACTGTCTTTATATAAGGGCAGTTGACAATTTTGTAAGGTAACGAAGTTAGCGAATTGAATGAAATATTCCTTTTGCAGAAACTCTCTCTCTATAACAAAATTGTGCGATTACTGTTTGATTGAATGAACTCTGTTCTTGCTATTATTGTGCTAATTCAATTTTGAATTCCGCTGCTATACTTTAGTATTGAATCAATTGAGAACATCTGATCCTACAATAGCTGATAGAAGAGCAGAGTTTTCAGACACGGGTGCAATGCCCATTGAGCTGGCATGGTTCAGTGCTCTCTGTTTATCATCCATGTCATAGGAGTTGATGATTGAGATCAGCTCACTCAGAGAGGTCTTGTACATATCCTTTGTTCTTTTGATTGTTGTGCAGTTTGAGTTTCAAGTGTAAGGTAGTGAATTCAGAAGCTTCTTGTTCACTTCTCCCTTAGTCATCACAATTCTAGAACTTGTCATCTCGGTCATCAAATGGGTGAATCTATTCAGCTGTGCTTCAAGGGACTCTCCTTTAATATGGTTAAACATGTTGAACCTCTGTCTCAGCATATCCTTGCGACTCTCTCGCATGTCTTCATTTCCTTGAAACCGTTCTATCAAGGCATTCCATAGTTCCTTTGCGGTCTTGTGCTCTTTAAAACCATGAGCTACTTCAGTTGATAGAGCCATTGTGATTGATGCATATGCCTTTTCTCCTTTTACATCATAAGGATGTCATTGTCAGTGTACAATTCAGGATCCTTAGCAACAAGAGGACCGTTGATTTCACTCTGGTATGAAGGCACAAAGGGACCCTCTTCAATGGACCTCCAAAGCTTTGGATCAGTGTACTTGATAAAGGATTGGAATCTGAATTTCCAATCTTGGAAGTTATCTCCCGACACGAGCCTCGGTGGCTTTGTTCCAGTGCCGATCTCATTGTCCAGATTGAGTAGATTGGACAAGTTAGTCAGATTCTTAGATGCCATTACTGAAAAATTTCTAAGTGTAGTTCACGAAATTCCTGTAGAACAGATCACCAAACACTGCCCAAAGATAAGACAGTAATCGAAATTCTCTTGTATACGAAGAAAAGTCTGTACTCAAAGAAAAGCCTGTATTCGAAGCTCTTCTTGTACTCGAAAAGGAACCAGTATTCTAACTCAAATTTGTACTCGAAGTTAACTTGTACTCGAAGATAGCTTTGTAGTCGAACTTCTTTTGTACTCGAACTGTACCTATCCTTCGAACACTCTATCTATACTCGAAATAGCTGAACTCGAAAATTTTGAACTCGAAAATACTTAAGAAAAATTTTATAAAAATATTTCTTAAGATTTGGAGTCCCAAATTTACACAGTAGCTAGATGAAGTAGAGAAGAATGATAAAGTATTAAACATGCTTCAGAAAGTTGTTACCTTGATGATGAAAAGAGCACTCAAGCTCTGATACCACTTGTAGGTTTCAAACCAGATCAAGAACGAAACTTTATCTTCTAAATCATCATCAATGATCTCTAACAAGTGCGGAATCCAAGTTAGAATCAAGAAAGCAAGTAGAAAAATGTAATCTTTGTATAAATACTGAAAATTCGAGTACAAGTGCCTCCATACGTCTAGAGAGCAAATGCCTCGGGATTCCAACCTAAACCTGTACAAAATACGTCTATTTATACTAGGCCTAGGTGTACTCAAAATCTAATACAAAATAGTTCGAGTACACGAACACATGGTGTACTCGAACCTGTAGTACTCGAACCTGCTGTACACGAAAATAATCAAAATCTGACTTTGACTCTTCCTAGGTTGACTTTGTCAGTCTTCAACGCTTTCAGGGCTCTACAGTAAAAGAAGTTTTTTTTTTATTTTTTTTTTTTATAATTTTGTAACATTGTTATGGTCATTTTTATAAAAAAAATATATAAAAAAGCGTCGACTAGAAATTTTTTTAAAAAAATAATAATAAAACAACAATGTAACACTGACCTAATTCCTTCTTCTAGGCCTATACAACGGTATTACGTCTGTGTTACATCAGTTTTATATTATTTTTTAAAAAAATCTAGTCGATGCTTTTCTATTTTTTCATAAAATGACCCTAATTATGTTACCAAACTGGAAAAGAGTTGAAAAAAAATATTTTTTTTGATTGTTTTCAAGATTTTCTCAACTAAAAGAGGTTTTCAAAATAATCCTCCCTATATGTATATATATATATATATATATATATATATATATATATATATAAAGGGATAAGTTTCCTCAAGATACAACTCTCTCTCTCTCTTTATATATATATATATATATTCTT
This sequence comes from Mikania micrantha, assembly GCA_009363875.1. Classification (NCBI taxonomy): domain Eukaryota; kingdom Viridiplantae; phylum Streptophyta; class Magnoliopsida; order Asterales; family Asteraceae; genus Mikania; species Mikania micrantha. The sequence goes on along the minus strand of CM018685.1, from coordinate 45,311,224 downwards.
CATAAATATTATTTAAGTATTTTCTTTAAGGAGAACTTATGTAAGAATTAAATGTAATTATATGTAATTGTAATTATATATAAATATATGTTTTACGTCGTTGTACAAAATAATCATTTTAACAATCATCTTGATGCTGTTTCAATTTTTTATAAAAATGTGTTAAGTAATGCTACATACTTTTAAAAAACTAAAAAAAAAACTTTTTTTACATGGTTTTTAGTTTTTACCATGGTTTCCAAAACAAAAAAGGTTTTCAAATTATCATTTCCCTGTATATAATATATATACACTATCTACATGTTTAATACATTTAATAATAATGTTTTTTAATATGAAGTTTTATTTATTAAAGTGGTAATGAATTTACATAAAAATAGAAGGAAAAAAAAAGAGTTTCACGTTGATATATTAAAACAATAAGATTTGGATGTTAATAGATGTAAATATATGTTTTTAGTATTTATATATGTTTAATAGATGTAAATATATGGTTTAAGGATTTAATATGTTAAAACAATACGAATTGGATGTTTAATATAAATAAATATAATTAATCCTTGAACATAATCATGATAATCCATTTAAAATTTTTAGAATAATGTATTATTCATATTAATTGAATAAAAAAATCTTGGTGGATTCAAATAACCATATAAATCTGTGTTTGCGTGTTTACGAGCCCTAAAGTCACTTTCGTAGTATTAAAACCTTCACTTGGGGTTTTTATATTTTTGGATAGACAAGTAAGCAATATATTTTTGGATAGGCAAATAGGTAAAAATTTTAGTGAGTTGACTTTGTTTGCAACTTGAATCTACTTATAAAATGGTTGTTATTCTAAAAAAACAATATATATAGTATTTGCATGTTTAATGCATTTAATAATAACGCTTTTTTTTTTTTTTTTTTTTCTAATAGGAAGTTTTCTTCTATTAAAGCAATAAAGAATTTACAAAAAAATAGAAGAAAAACGAAAAAGAGTTGCCCATAAGTATATTAAAACAATAAGATTTGGATGTCCAGTGGATGTTAATATATGTTTTTAGTATTTGATATATTAAAACAATAAGAATTGGATTTTTAATATATGTAAATGTAATTAATCCTTAAACACAATCATGATAATCTATTTTAAATTTACAGAATAATGTATTATTCGCATTAAAGTTAAATAAAAAAATGAGATTGTTTCAAGTAACCATATAAATCCGTCTTTATCCGTTTACGACCCCAAAAGTCACTCTGGTAGTATTAAAACCTTAACCTGGGTTTTTATATTTTTGTATAGGCATAGTCAAAAATTTTAGTGAGTTGACTTTGTTTACAACATGAATCTCCTTGTAAAATGGTTGTTAACTTGTTATTCTCAAAAAACAACCATCATATATATATATATAGAGATGAAGGTTCATAAGAAAACAATCTATTTTTAAGAAAACTAAGAAAACCTTTTTAAACCAATCAGAAAATTTCAAATATATTTTAAAATTTTTATACTAGAGGTTATTTTGGTAAAATCACTATTACCTATTTATAGAATTTATATATTATCTAACTAATTTATTTTCTTTCTCCTTAATTCTCTCAAATCTTCACAAGAAAGCCATTATATCACTTTTCTTTCCTCTAATTCTCTCAAAGTTTACAATCATCATCCCATCTTTATTCAAAATTATTATCTTTGTTAAACACTTGTTCTTCACGACCATCAAGATCATCTCGGTGTTGGCTAGGGTTTTTCTAGGACACGAATCGTAACCGTTTTGTTAGGTCTTTGATGATGATTGGACCTCCGTCATTTGGTTTTAAAGATTATCTTCGGCCTTTCATTTTAATGATTAGTAACAAGTTGTTATACGAAATTCGAATAATTAAAGATTTTTTTATTCGTGGAATCTTCTTTGGTATTATGAGTTATTAATTATTTAAAAGGAAAAATATTACTGGCTAAATATTCTTGGTACTGCACCATTGGGGAACAGAACTATTGGTTAAAAAGGAGTGAAAACATCATTTAAGCTTGAAAAATGTTAATTTGATTTTTTAGATTTGAATTGTTTTTGGTGAGATTTTAGGTGTGACCCATTCAACATACTCCACTCCCATTGTACACGTTAATCTTAGACATGTTGTTGGGAGTGTTTTCGAAAAATGAAAGGATGTGGTGAATATGTATGACGTGCGTGCTAATCATGCTGGCTTTTTGCACTCAAATAAGTGTAATGAAAAAAAAATCAAAGGTGGTTCTCGCAACTGCAATGTTAAAAAAAGAAATATGGATGCCTCGTTATCTAAAAAGCATCAAGAAAGATAAGATGAAGATGACGATTGATTTGTAGATAAGGAAGATGGATTTCTTGTTAATGAAGTATCCGACAAGGGTGAAGAGGATAAGTTGAAGATTCAGAGGAAATATTGATTAATGATGATGATACAACATTAGATTAACATATGGATATTTAATAGTTTGATATAATATTTTTTGTCACACCCCCAAATTCTCACGTGCGGTGTCAGACCGCTAGGTGTGACGTGGTCAAGATCATAGCTCTCGGTCATATAGAACGACTCTATATGAGTTGTACAATCACACAGTTTTGTAAATAAATCCAAGTTTTATAAATTAAGCAGCGGAAATATAAATTAGTTATGCAGCGGAAATGTGACACCCCGGTTGTGACATCCAGTACCAGATCGTTCTGCAAGTCCGTACGGTATGTGTACTTTCACTATTTACTATGTGTAAATACATGTTTGTGAACAGTGCTTGTATTAACAGAATTCAAAATACAAGAAACAGTTGTATGTAGTTATGTGAAAACTTAAATACCGTAAGTACAACAACTTATGATAAACAATAGTTGTATGTATTTAGGTTAAAACCTAAGTATAATTAATACAACGAATCAAGAATGACAATAGTGTTCAAGTAAATAACAAGAACATGTCGGTTGCGATCTGATATCCATAGATGAAAGGAATCAGATGGCCGGCAAATCAGTATGAAAACAGGATGTTTAGTTGAGTCCGTCAGTGAGGAAACACAATTCAAACATAATTGCAGTGTTATTTCAGAATAACGAACTGACAGTGTGTTTGCGTGGGTGACGATTCACACAAACATATCTGTGAGCTTAACGTTCTGAAATAATGACTGGAAAGTAGAAAACAAAAGTTAGGAAGCAAAGCATCGTCGTATTCGTTCGATTGACGATTCGAACGAATACGCGCGAAGGTGACGCGTTCTGACGAAACGAAAACGAAAACGACACGATCGAAAATAAATTAAAGAAAAATAATAAATTATGTTTTACAATTTTGAAACTCATCAAAATTTACTTAAAACAACTCTTTTTATTTAAACTACGTAATATGCGCGTTACGTTCCGGAAACGTAACGAAAACGCGAACCGAGCAACAAAAACAAACCCGAACACGCCCGGAGTATAAATACACTAAATGAAGCCATTTTCCTCATTTTTCTCATCTTCTTCTCTCTCACAAAACCCTAATTCCGAAATTCTCCTCCCACCACCATTTTCAAGCTTAAAAACTCCATAACTCACTCAATACTCCATCAAATAAGCTCATTCTTGAACCAAATCAAAGCTCTCATCATTCTCTACATGAAAGTACAACCGATCTAGAGCCAAACTCACTGAAATTCGAGGTATGAGAGTTAGAACACCACGAAAACTAGGGTTTTCGGTACCCTTTGTTTGAATACAAGCCCTAGCCGGTTTAAAAACCGTTTCTCTCAAACTCCATAACCACGATGACTAGTCCTAGTATGCACCATCGTTGAAACACCATGGGACCATGAGATGGGGGCGGAACTAGGTCCAGAACTGCAGCTGGCCGAATGGCCAAGGGCCGCATGGCTCGCCTGACCGAAACAGCCCCAGACCGAATGGCTCCTTTCGGTGCTACCCCATTCGCTCTGCTTGAGACCCATTCCATTCGGTTGCTAGCCAAGTTCCCATGCGCCTGCCTTCATTCGCTTGACCAGTATTACCTTCCTTCGGCCAACATAATCCTCATTCGGCCAAGAACCCTAAGCCATGAAGCTATCTGGGTCCAACAACAATTATTCAGGCCCAAACATAGTTCAATTCGGCCCAATGTGGCCTAGATCTATTGAGGTGGCCCAACTAAACTGATTAGGCCCAGAGGGCTGTGTTGGCCCAGGAGACCCTTTTCAGCCCAAAGGACTTAGCCGGCCCAGCATGTGATTTGGCCCATGGCTACTTACTCGGCCCAACAGCCTACTACTTCGGCCCACGGCTTACTTGTTCAGCCCATCTGTTTGGCCGAGACACTGATTCGGCCCAACTCTACTTGAATCAGCCCATGAAGTTACTTAGACCCAAGAAATCTGATTTGGCCCATGATATAAATTCGGCCCACATTCAGTTGTTCGGACCACATAACAAAAGATATAAAAACATTGTTAAAACAAAGTTCACGAATATTAACTTAACTTACTACAAAGGTGATTATGGCTTTGATCTAAGGAACTGGATCATCTCAAAACATCAAGTTTATACAAGGGTTATTTCCTAAGTTTATTCTTGGAATTATTTACTAAATCTCATATCAAAACAAATGATTAACACATAACGACAAGGTTTATAAATTTCAAGGGTGAACTAAGACTAAGCACACAACATAAAGACACACACACACACACACACACACACACACACATATATATATATATATATATATATATAGGAGTATGTTCAGATACAAATAGAAGTTTTTGTAAAAATGGTAGGAACCAATAATGTGTTGACATGTGGCATTTTTATTAATTAATAGAAAAGGGTAATATAGGCAATTGTATTTAAATGATTTTTAAATTTTGCATTAAAATAGGGAAGTGGTTAATCAGTTTCTTGATTGAACATATTCCAAAATTAATATTATATCACGTATAATCTTAAAACCATTGAATTCGTAACATCAAATATGTGTGCATGCATGAATGATAAAATAATTATTTAGCATATTTTTAGTGTTGTTGTGTGCTGACATGTTTTAATTTTAAACGCCAAAGCACATATTTTGTAGTGCTATTATATGTTCGGGAAGGGCTTAAAAGCGCCTTCATCATGTCAAGCTGATATATATATATATATATATATGTACTGATATGTGCTAATATATCATGTATTAATATCACATATTATGTATACGAGCTGATATATGCTTACATGTATTAATAGCATGTATTATGTGAATGTGCTGATACACGCTTCATGTACTAATAGCACATATTAGCACATCGCGAAAATGAAACCGACTTATTCCTTAAAAATAGTAACTGCTCCTAATTTAATAGATATCATGATATCTGCAAATATGGAAATTACTTTTATGCCCTTATTTCCATTTTAAACAATATATTAATTACAATCATGCCACTAGTTCTTTAATAGCCATTGATGATAACACATCAAAGGTTCAGATCATTTCTCACTGTTTTTACAAAATTATTGTTTTGTACAATAACCTTACTCTATATATATATATGCACACAACATTCCAGTTGTGCATCATATTTCCCAAAGTCAACATTAACAATTTGACTCTTGAATTTTTAAAGGTCTACACCCTTGTAGGTCACCTTTTGTTCACACACCCTGTGAATCAATTACATTGGAATTGCAAGTCTTAAGTTCACACACCTTGTGAATCAGCATGCACATTTCCAGTCCACCATTTGTTCACACACCTTGTGAATCAATTACATTGGAATTGCAAGTCTTAAGTTCACACACCTTGTGAATCAGCATGCACATTTCCAGTCCACCATTTGTTCACACACCTTGTGAATCAATTACATTGGAATTATGTTGGTGCACTAAATGTCCCTAGTTCGATTTTGTATCATTCATCATGTAAAAATCAAGTTATATTAATGGAAGTTGTCTTTCTATATTGTTCTTAATGTTTATATTTTAGTTAATTGATTATATGATTGGGTGATTTGGTTTATTAAGTAATTGAGTATGAGTATTGTTCATTCGGCCGAATGACTCTAACGTATGAAGTCATTCGCCGAATGAAACTAGAGTATGACTATAGTCAGCGAATGAGTCATTCGCTGAATGACTCATTCGACTGAATTACCTATTCGACAGAGTCATTCGCCGAATGAGTTGTTTCAGCCACTCATTCGGCCGAATGTCTACTGCGTATAAATACAAGTTGAAATCATTTTAAACCTAACTTCTGAGAACCCTCATTCTTCCCAGTGTGCTCCAGTGTCAAACCCCTGAAGATTTGAGTATTTCTTGCTGTCCAAGTTCGATTCATAGCTCGTGGTGTTCGATTCTCACTCAAACGTTCATCTCTTACCTTCGAATCACCACGGTTGCTGTTGGTTTCGATTGGAAAACCCTGGAATAGGATTCCGCACTATTCCAGAGGCTGTAGAGCAGATTTCCCTTGATTTCGGGCTGTTTTCGAGATCAACCTTGGTCCTACAAAGTGGTATCAGAGCTTTGGCTCTTGATTCTGCTCGATTTCCAATCCAAATCATCATATCTTTGATTTTTTGTTCGAGATCTGCAAAAACCCTAAGCTTATTGTCCTAAAAGTTACTGTTTCATTGCAAATCCGTGGATTTTTGTGGTGTTTTTGTCAAATCTTTTATCCCAATTTGTTCATTATCATCCCATGATGTTCTGTACCAAATTTGGTACTTAGATCTGGTCAAAATCTCAAGTTATCGTGATTTTTGTTGCCAAAACCCTCAGATCGGCCGAATGAGCATGGCGGTCGAATAGTTTGGGCCGAATCTCTCTCATTCGCCGAATAGCTACATTCGACAGTCTCATTCGCCGAATAGCTCCATTCGATCAAGTCATTCGGTGAATAGCCCTCATTCGATCAGTCATTCGGCGAATAGCTTCATTGAGTCAACTCATTCGGCGAATAGCTCTCATTCGAATTCTCATTCGGCGAATAGCCTCATTCGACCCTTTCATTCGCCGAATAGGTCCATTCTCTTTACTCATTCGCCAGACAGTCATACTCAGCCTCTCATTCGTCAGTTCTATCTCATTCGGCCCCCGTCATTCGTCCTAAGGATCTTCATTCGGCCATCAGTCTGAAAAATTTTCTAAGTGTTGAATCTTGTTGTTCTTGACTCTATGGAGGATTTAGCATTGATGGCGAACCAGAATCATCGTATTCAGACTTTGTTACTGGCTGAGACTGAGACTGGAAACTCTAATAAAGCTCCAAAGTTGTTATCTTTAGACGATTATCCACACTGGAAGTATCGGTTTGAGATCCATATCAATGGGGTGGATACAAACTTATGGATGGTGATTGAGGGAGGTTATCTGAGGCCCCTGAATGAAAATGGAACTCCTATGCTAGTCACACGGATGACTGAGCCTCAGAGGAAGCTGTATGATTATGAGAAGAAAGCCTATGCTATTCTATCCCAGTCCATTGCCACTGATATTTTCCATCAATTTAGACAGTTTACCTCTGCAAAGCTACTGTGGGATGCACTGCAACAAAGATATGAGGGTAATGATGCTTTGAAGAGCATCAAGTCAAAGGCATTGAGAAAGGAATTCAATAGCTCATGTATGTGGGAAATGAGTCACTGGATGAGTTGATTGCTAGATTTTATCATCTTTTGAGTGAGTTATTCAATCATGAAGTCAAGACAACTACTCAGGAAAAGATCCAGTGTTTGGCAGATGCACTACCTCCAAAGTGGGAGTCATTTTTGAAGGTATTAAAGCAGAATCAGATGTTGGCTCATATGGACATAAATGATTTCATTCAGAAGCTGAAAGAGCAAGAAATAGAGAACAAATGGAAGGCCAAGAGAGTTGCCCAAGTCCAGGACCCATCATTGTATTATTCTACTCCTACAGTTGAGAAATCATCTTCTCATGCTCCAGTGAAGACAACATTTGTTTCTCAGACTACTGAAGCTCCATCATCTACTCAGATTCATTTTAGTCAATCATCATCTTCATCCAATCCTCATAAAGAACATCATCAGCCTGTAACCAGTTTGAAGACAGAAAATTTTGATAAAGTGACTGTAGAGATTGCCAAGGAGCATATGGGACTGTTATCTACTCTAGTCAGTTCTTATGACGGTTTAGTAGCCGGACAGATTGGCAATCCTTATCTGACTAATGATGATTACTCTCAGATAGATCCAGATGACATGGAAAGGATTGATATTATGTGGGCTTTGGCTAGTGCTGTCAGAAGAGCAAAAGAGTTTGTGAAGAGAACTGGAAAAGACATCAACTTGAACAAAGATTCAAAGTTTGGATTTGATATGGCTTCTGTCACTTGCTACAATTGTGGAGAAAAGGGTCACTTTGCTAGACAGTGCAAGCATCCTAAGAAAGCTGGAAACAAGAATCCTTTTCAGCATCAAAAGTCTTCTGCAGCAAATCCAGAGAGAAGACTTGTTCCTATTGATTCTCCTGCTCAGACTAGTTCTTCAAATGCAGGCAAAGCTTTGATGGTACAGCAGGATGAAGGTGAAAATTGGGATTTCAGATTTAATTCTAAACAGGGGGCAAGATCAAGCTTGTGTTGCTGAGATCCAGAAGATGGATGATCAACTTGATGAGAGTACAGCCAATGGAGCACAGCTTAAGACAGAAGAAACATCTGGATCAGAGTCTGAAAGCTTGACTGATTCTGACACTCAATCTGAGTCTGATGCTGATGTTGAAGAATCTCCTATTCAGTTTGCCTTGATGGTAAACTCATCTGCTACTCCTGCTGCAACTTCTCAGTCAGATCAGGTATCTGATGATTGTTCATCTTCTGTTTCTAATTGTTTTAATTGTGTTGACCTTAAAAGCAAGGTTCTTTCCTATCAAAATCACAATGCTGCTTTGATCAGTGATCTCAACCAATGTATTGATGCTAACAAAGTTTTATAAGCTAATGAAAAGGATTTTCAAGCTAAAATTGAACTTTTAAATAGACAACTTCATGAGGCTGAGATTGCTGTTCTTAACAAGCAAGATGCTATAACTTCTTATCTCAATACCATTAATGAGGTAAAGAAGAAGTTAGCAATGGTTGAGTGTGATTATGAGACCCTGGGACAGAAGCTCAAGAGCTATGAGAGTGCATCTTATATCATTGAGCACATGATCAGCAAAGAAGCTGATCATAAGGGTAAGGGAACTATGAGTTATCAAAGATGTCCTCTACCAATCTTAAACAACTTTGTCAATTCACCAAATGACAAGGATGTTAAAGATTTTCAAGTGATAACTCCTTTAGTAATTGATCCGATTGGGATGATTACTGATGAAGGTTCCTCTTTGTCAAAGGAATCTTCAGTGGATGGACTTGTAGAGGATTGGGTTTCAGATTCTGAGGATGAATCTGATGATTCATCTGATTATGTTACTGCTCAGAATCCACTCCCTGTTATCATAAAGGGTGACCCAATCTCATCTTCAAAAATATATCAAGCCTTAGGTTTTGTGAAAGCTTCAAAAGAAAATGAAGCTTGTGTGTTGAACAAGTTTGACAATCTTGTTCCAAATGGGAAAAAGGGTTTGGGTTTTAATCAGAACATGCCTAAAACAAATGTTTTCAAACCAAAAAGGCAATCTTTTTCTGAGTTAAAACATTTTCATAGAAAAGGCGAACCGGTTTGTTTTGAGTGTGGTGCACCTGGGCACTTTGTTAGATCTTGCCCTCAGTTCATTAGACCAAAGGTTGCACCACCCAGAAAACAAAATCAGAATTTTGTTAAACCTGTCAGATCTGAGTCCAAGTCATTTCTGACAAAACCCAAACAACCAAATCAGGTTAAATCTGTGGCAAGGGTAAAGGGAAATTGATGAACTTGAATGTTCTCAAGCCTGTTAATGTTGATCAATCTAAATCATCATCCATTTATCTGAAAAACTCTTTCAGTAAAAATGAAGTCTGGAAAGTAAAGTCTGAGACTACAGTTCCACCCACTTCAGACAAGACTGTTTCAGATGGTAAATGGATCGATGTTATGATCTGAGACTCATTGGGTCAACCCAAGACTGTAAAGGCTTGGGTTCCCAAATTAAACTAATTGTCTTATTTTTGTGCAGAATGCCCCAACAGCTGCTTTAAACAGTTCTTGGATTGTCGATAGTGGGGCTTCAAGGCACATGACTGGAAACATCTCTTTGCTCTCCAACGTTCAATCTGTTCATGGTGGTTATGTAGCTTTTGCTGGTGACAAAGGTGGTTTTATCACAGGAGAGGGAATCTTATCAAATGGGCAAGTTTCATTTGACAAAGTCAGATATGTCAAGCAATTGGAGAATAATCTGCTTTCTGTATCACAGATCTGTGATAAAAACTACAAAGTTCTTTTCAATGACTCCAAATGCTACATTCTAAAGCAAGGTGTAGTTATCCCTGAAGAATGGATTTTGATGTCTGCCCCCAGGAAGCAAGACTTGTACTTACTCAATATGGCCATAGCTTCAACTACATCCTCCACAGCTTCATGTTTTATGTCAAAGGCAACAGAAAAAGATTCAATTTTTTGGCATAAGAGGATGGGTCATTTGAGTCTACGCAAGATGAACCACTTGGTACACAACAATCTGGTTGAGGGGGTAAGTCTAAAGAATTTCAAGCTGTCTGATGTCTGTGTATCTTGCAAGAAAGGCAAGCAAGTCAAGCAGTCTCACAAACCGAAGAAGTATCACTCAATCACTGTTCCACTTGAGCTGCTCCATATGGATCTTTTTGGTCCTGTTAACCGCAAGAGTATTGCTGGTGATCAGTACTGTCTTGTTATCACTGATGAATATTCCAGATACTCTTGGGTTTTCTTTCTAAAGGAGAAGTCTGAAACGTTTGACTGCATTCAAGTGTTGGTTACCAAACTTGAATCTCTCTATAAGCTCAAGATTCGCATACTCAGAACCGACAATGGGACAGAGTTCAAAAATCACAACATGGAGAAATTTTGTAATGAACGAGCTATTGTTCAACAATTTAGTGCTCCATATGTTCCCCAAATGAACGGTGTTGCTGAGCGAAAGAACAGGACTTTGATTGAGGCTGATAGGACTATGCTTGCAGATTCGTCTCTTCCAGTACAATTCTGGAATGAAGCTGTAGCCAATGCTTGTTACACTCTAAATCGATTGTTGATAGCGAAGAGACATGGGAAAACTTGCTTCGAATTGCTTCATAACAGAAAGCCAAATCTTAAGTATCTTGAACCATTTGGTGCACCATGCACTATGCTTAAGAAACATGAGCAAGGAAAGTTTAATGAAAAGGTGGAAGAAGGGTATTTTCTTGGGTATAGCACTCCAAATAAAAGAGTTTATAACAGATCAACTCAAAATGTGGAGGAGTGGTACCATGTTGATGTTCAGAAGTATTCCATGCCCCCACCTGGGAAGGGTCCTGATTGGATGTTCAACTATTCTGATCTGTTTGACTCATTCAACATGCCTCCCATGTACACTGATGAAGATGTTGCTGTTCAGATGCTGTATGATGCACAAAATGCACCTGAAGAACCAAAGCAACCTTCATCTGTTTCAACTCCTACAGCACAGACACATGATGACAGCTCAGACACAGACGACAACTCAGCTCCTCCAGATGCCCCTGAACCAGCTGTTGACAATCTTGTGCCAGGACTTGAGGATCTGAATCTGAATAATCTTGATCCACATGTTGAATGTAGGATCAGATGTTCTCATTTGATCAATATTAGGTTATAGCAGCGGAATTCAACGATGAATTAGCTCAAAATTAGCAAGAACAAAGTTAATCTGATAGAACAGTAAAGCACAAGTTGTTATAGAAAGAGAATTCTGCAAAAGGAATAATCTCATTCAATTCGCACTAACTTCGTTAAAGATACAATATGTCAACTGCCCTTATATAGAAGTAGTGACGTCTGATGATGTCACATGATGTTGACACCTAACAGACAAAAGATAACGACTGAAATAACCAAAACTACTGAGGATGTTTACAACTACTGAAGACAAACTCTTACAACTACTGAAGAACTAAAACTACTGAAATTAAACTTCAACATCTGATGAGTAAAATACTCATCAGACTTTTACAAATATTGAAAGAAAACTACTGAAGACAAAAATTAACATCATAACATCTGAAGACTAACACTTCAGCTGTTGTGAATAACTTCAGATCTTGTAACTCTGCAAAGTGAATATCAGCTGTTGTGTTCTTCTTCAGTTGTTGTGTGTATTGTGAGACTTAGAGGTTTTTCTGATCAGGCTCATTGGTTCTTTTAGTCCAACAAACTCCCCCTGAACCAATGCAGCCAAAAACCTCTAATTATTGACTGTCTCACTTATTTGGTATCCCAGGCTGAAAGATCTGTCTTTTTCTTTGAGATCAGCTTCAAAATGACCAATTTAAGTGCAGGCCTGGTAATCAACAGCTTCTGAAAATCTGACTGTCAAAGTATGAGAGGGAACTCCATTGGGGAAATGGACTATGAGCATTTACCCCTCTCATTGAAGCTATTGATCATAGATAAGTCTGAAGGACTCCCTGACATAGGCTTCCAGCAAAATCACCTTTTCTTCAGGAGTCAGCCTTTCGGGTTCACCTTCAAAAAATGACTCAGGTCCATAGTACTCAGATAAGTACCTGGCCGTTGTCCCATCATGTAGCTCCACCCTTGTTATCTCTCTATAAACAAATTCATCTGGATGCTTCCCTTCCAGAAATAAGGGAAGTTCATTCTGTTTAACCCCTTCAAGTTTTCTGTACACCAACCCTTTCTTGATCATCTTGTTTTCTAGAAACTTGTGGGCTTTTAAACCAGAGTTATAAATACTTTTAAAATCTCCTATGATTTCCCAAGGATCAAGCACAGATCCTAACATGATATCAGCACTTATTACCTTTCTTATTCTTCTTGCATAAGCAGCTGGAGCATCTCTCCTGTGGATCCTGTCTATTACTCTTGGATCAGGCCACATCCTGATTTGTTCTTTCCTGTACTGATATGTAAACCTCAGAGCATACAACCTTTGTGCTTCTTTCTTCATTGCTATAATGGTTGATGTCTGAGGGTATTCCTTGTCAACCAGTCTCAGGATGTTCTCATCATGTTTCTTCTGGTTCTCTTCCTCTTCAAGTTTAACTTTTACTGCTAACCTCTGAGATTCTGGTGTAATCTTTGGATCCTGTCCAAACACCAATGGCTTTTCTGGCACATAATTGGCAGGTAATTTTACTACCTTCTTCTGAACCATTAACTCTGATCCAGTTTGTGAAGACTCAGGCTTTTGAACTTTTGTCTTCATCACAGTAAAAATGGGAAGCCTGTCTTCTTCATCAGTTTCATCTTCTTCTGGAATCCTCAGAAATCTCCTCTTCTTTGGAGGTGCATCATCATCAACAATTTGAGCAGATTTGGTAAAGGGAATGACTTTCTGCTTTTGAACAGCAGTTACACCAGTTTCTTTCTCCTTCCCAACTCCACCCATCTGAACTTGATCCTCCTGTGCTTGCACTTCCTCTGTTTCAACTTCTTGACTTTCTGTTTCATTTAGTTTCTCAACATTTATCTCAACTTCTTTTTCAACATTTTCATCAAGAACTTGCTCAACCTCCTCCTCAGCAATGGTAGCAACATCAGCAGATTTTGTCTTCTTTTGTCTCTTATATGTAACTTGAATGACTGGAGACTTTTCAGAAGCATTTTCTTCTTCTTCATTTCTTGGCCGTTTAGATGCTGTGCCTGAATCTTTTCCTAACTCCCCCTTTTTGGCTGCAGGGGAAGAAGGAGTATGAAGAGTGGAAAGTTTGGCATTCACTGCATCATCTATCATTTTCTGGATTTGAGATTGGGAGGGAAGCCTCTCATCAAGGGCTTGGGTTATGATATTCTTAATCAAGGGAGTGATGAGAGGTAGGACTGTGATAAAGGCAGCAACTAATGCCTCTGGGGGGCTTGAACCCAAAGTATTAGTGCCTGAAGCAGAGGCTGGTGGTTTCTCATGTTGTGGAGTAGATGTGGAAGTGTTTGGGGGACCTTCAAGAGTTGAAGGTGCCATCTGTGGGGTAATAAGGGTAGATGGACTTTTGTCCTTGGACATCTTGGTGAGCAGCTCATTGAGCCTGCAGACCTCAGCCTCAAGAAGTTTGTTCTGGTGTAGAACATCAGATAGAGTCCTTTGGTCATCATTAGCCTTGGCTAAATCATCTGACCTCCTGATAGTATCAGGATGTACCTGAGTTGAGTGTGGCTCAACATGTTCAGGTGCCCCTTTGTCTTGGTATTGGGGACTTCCAACCTCAGGGATAAACCCTTCATCAGTTGTTGCCTCTGGCAGGGTCTTAGAGATGTTACTACTATCAATCACTCCAAATGATGGAGGTGATGAAGTAGCAGCCCTGTCAGAAATCAGAATCTCTCTGTCCACACTAGGAGATCTGATATGGTAGTCAAAATCCTGTGGGATATCAGAAACACTTTGATCCTCCCCCTCAATGTTGGAGCTAATCCCAGTTTTAATAGGTGCCTGGGTAGGGATAGGAGTGTTTAACTGATCCAGGATTTGGTCAATTACAAAAGTTGGGCTTTGTTGGGTGGTTTCAGTAGTAATAGGCTGTGAAGCAGAGTGCACCCGGGGAGATTGGTGCTGTTCAATAGAAACCTTTTCAAATGAAAGAGGCTCTAGATGTGTGTCTACCCCTTCAATGGTTGCACCAAGTTCCTGTTGAGAGGATTCTTGAGCGGTTTCAGCTGGTAGAGTCTGGTGTACCACTGGCTGACTACTGCCAGTGGCCATTTCATGCCTTGGTGAGGCATGGGCAGACTCAGGGGACTCATTTCCCTGAGCAGCCTTTTTGGGCTTTTTGGTATTTGACTTGGTGGGGACTTTGGATTTAGATTTGGAAGTTGAGACTGTGGGTTCCCTATGCTTGGGTTTTAGCTTTCGGGCAGCCTCTTTGAGTGTGAGGTTAGTGTTGTGTCGGGAATATACCTCTAGCAAAACTGCTGGAGCAGAGATCCCCTGACCAACAAGGCCTGCTTGTTTTAATTTTTTTTCAATGATGGCCATGATAAAACGTGGGTAAAGAAGCCATCTTGTGGAAACAGGTTTGGCCGCATATTCAGTTAATTCTGAAAATAAGATTTGTGAAAAATTAAGTTTTTGTGATTCCAGAATTGAGTAAAGTACCTGCTGCCACCTTGAGGACATCTGGTCCCAAGATGATGATTTTGGAGCCAGGCAGATGTTGATCATGTGAAAAATAAGACGCTCAGGATCATTGAAGTTCTTCTTGTACAGAGTGGAGTCACTCAAGTCACCCTGGTATTCGTGACTTGTGAAACAGAGGTCAGTTAGGTTCTTTGGGAATTGAGTGACTAGGTTAGCATCATCTAGCTGAAGAACATCCCGCAGTTCGGCTGGACTGATATGCACATTGTGTCCATTTACTTTGGAGCGAAGGGAGATGACACCAGTGCCGACATTGATCAGCTCGACATTCATCCAGAATTGATGAATAGATTCAACATGAATTGTTGGATTGATAAGAAACACGGTTTGAAATTGAGATGCATTCATGAGATCAACAGCTTCATCAAATTTGGACCAGAAAGATGATTTGGTGAGATATGCGACTGAGTTATGACGAGGTTTAAGGTTCATTGTCGCCATGGAAGCAGAGACTTGAGAGGGAAAATAGGTTTTTGAAAAAGATTGAAAGTTCTGATGAAGTGGTAATGAAACAACTGAAGAGGGTTTGGGATAAATAGAGTATTGGAAGTTGGTCTTCAGATGTTATAAAGAGAAAACAGCAGTGGTTAAAACAGCTGAAGAGTAAAGTTACTCATCAGGTGTTGTTGACAGTTTTTGTTCATCAGCTGTTTTCATCAATTGCTCATCAGACGTTATGAAACATCAGATTTTCTCATCAGATTTTGTGAAAAATTTGTCATCAGAACTTGTGAACAAAAGTTGTTCATCAGACTTTGTGAAATATTTTTGACCTTCAGTACTTTGTCAACCAAAACCCATCAGTACTTTTAACTGATAATATTGGTAAAGGTTAGATGTTTCCTTGAATCAGTACTTCTGATACTTATCAGTATTTACTGAAAATATCAGGAGTTGCAAGGTGATACAAAAATTTGAGTTTTGATAAAGTGAATATTTTTGTATTTTTGAAAATTTTATCTGGTGGATGGAATTTTATTAGTGTGAAAACCAATTTATTCAAGTTGCAGCATACCAAGCCTTAGAACTAAATTTTGAAAAGTTGAAGTGTCTAAAGGCTTAGTAAAGATATCTGCAAGCTCATCAGCACTAGGAACAAACTTTGGATCAATCAGACCCTTTTCAAAACAATCCCTTATAAAATGATGTCTGATTTCAATATGTTTGGTCCTAGAGTGCTGAACTGGATTCTTGACAATACAAAGAGCTGAAGCACTATCCATTAACAATGGTGTCTTAGACTCTTTGATGCCATAATCCAAAAGTTGGGTCTGAAGCCAGAGAATTTGGGAAGTGCAGCTTGCAGCAGCAATATACTCGGCTTCAGCTGTGGAGGTAGCCACAGATGTTTGTTTCTTACTCTGCCAAGAAACCAAACAGTTTCCTAGAAACTGACAACCACCAGAAGTTGATTTTCTGGTAAGTTTGCATCCTGCATAGTCACTATCAGAGAAAGCAACAAGCTTGCAGGAATACCCAGTGGAATACCAAATTCCCAGTAATTGAGTGCCCTGCAAGTATCTAAAAATTCTTTTTACAACAATCAAGTGAGATTCTTTAGGTGCAGCCAGAAATCTAGCACAAACACATGTAGCAAACATAATGTCTGGTCTAGATGCTGTGAGATACATCAAAGAACCAATCATACATCTATAAAGTGTTTCATCAACTGATTTACCTTTCAAATCTGCATCAAGTTGTGTGGTGCTGCTCATGGGGTTAGAACATTGTTTACAGTTTTGCAAATCAAATTTCTTTAACAACTCTTTTGTATATTTGGACTGGTGAATGAAAATTCCATCAGGACTTTGTTTGATTTGAAGACCCAAGAAAAACTGTAATTCCCCCATGGCACTCATTTCAAAATGCTTTGTCATTAACTCAGTAAAATCAGTACACAACTTTGGATCAGATGAAGCAAAAATTATGTCATCAACATAAATTTGAACAAGGAGCTTATGCTGTCCTACTTTCTTTATGAACAAAGTTTTATCTATGGAGCCTCTAGTGAAATTATTTTGAAGAAGAAAAGTGGATAGAGTGTCATACCAGGCTCTAGGTGCTTGTTTCAGCCCATAAAGAGCTTTATCAAGCTTGTACACCCAATCAGGATGTTTATTGTCCTCAAAACCTGGTGGTTGGCACACATACACTTCCTCTTTTATTTTACCATATAAGAAAGCACTTTTGACATCCATTTGAAAAACTTTTAGTTTGTGTAAGGCAGCATATGCTAAAAACAATCTAATTGCTTCCAGTCTGGCTACAGGGGCAAAAGTTTCATCATAATCAATACCTTCTTCCTGAGAGAACCCCTGTACAACCAGTCTGGCCTTGTTCTTAATTATTTGACCATTTTCATCAGTTTTATTCCTAAACACCCATTTAGTGCCTATTGCACACTTACCTTGGGGTAAGGGAACCAGCTCCCAGACTTGTTGTTTCTTGAACTGCAACAGCTCCAACTGCATAGCCTCTACCCAGCCATTGTCTCTGAGTGCTGTGTGATAGTTCTTTGGCTCTTGCTGACTGACAAATAAGGCATAGAGACAAAAATTTGACAATTGACTTCTTGTTGAAACACCAGCAGAAATGTCACCCAGAACTTGAGATAATGGATGATCCTTCAGTTCTTGATATGGAATAAGATCAGTGCAAGTGTTTGCTGGAGGTAAAGTTGCTGCAGAAGTTGATGAAGATCCAGGGAACAGTTCAGCAGGAATTTCAAATGATGTAGAAGATTCCAGAATTTCATCAGCATTTGTATTAGGAGGAACTACTGGAGCAGGAGGAGCATCAGGTTTAGCAGACCTTGGCAGAGAATCACTAAACCTGAACAGGTGAGTACTAACATCATCATCATCATCATCAGTACTACCTTGTGAGTTTCCCATAGCAGCTGTTGATGAATTATCTGCCAGAATAACAGACTCAGCTGAAGGTTGATATGGAACATATTGCAATATATCCAAATCAAACATCTCTACAGGGTTTTGTGGGATGGGTTCTTTTGGTGATTCATTGAATTTTACATGGAGAGTTTCTTCAACAATCTTGGTTCTGCAATTAAACACTCTGTAAGCTTTGCAAGTTGAAGAATATCCCACAAAATATCCTGCATCCACTTTGGAGTCAAACTTTTTAAGTGTATCTTTGGTATTGAGGATATAGCAAGGACAACCAAAAGCTCTGAAGAAGGAAATCAAAGGGGTCAAAGTATGAAGCACTTCATAAGGTGTTTTCAACCATCTTTGATTTACCAAAACTCTGTTATGCACATAGCAAGCTGTATTGACAGCTTCTGCCCAGAAGGTCAATGGCAAACCAGAGTCAGCAAGCATTGTTCTGGCAGCTTCAATCAAAGTTCTATTTTTCCTTTCAACTACTCCATTCTGTTCAGGAGTTCTAGGGATGCTGTACTGCCTCTTGATTCCCTTTGACAGATAAAACTCATCCAGAATATGATTTCTGAACTCTGTTCCATTGTCACTCCTTACACACTTGACAGGAAGAGAATATTGCTTCTCAACATACAACACAAAGTTTATAATGGACTTGGCAACCTCATCTTTTGAGTGCAAGAAGAAGGTCCAGACAAACCTTGAGTAATCATCAACAATTACTAGGCAATACTTCTTATTTTCCATACTCATGACCTTCACTGGTCCAAACAAATCCATGTGCAACATTTGCAAACAACCAGTGGATTTGGGATCACCAATTGGAGGAAAAGAAACTTTGTGTTGCTTCCCTTTCAAGCAAGCAGTGCAATTCTCATCACAACTAAAATCCTTCATAACCCATGTTTCACCAGTTGATTCATGTTTTTGAGATTCACATGACCTAATCTTCTGTGCCACAGATTTGATTCCTTGAAAGAAGCCTTAGAGAATAAACAAGGATGACCTTTAACAGAGATTTTCTTTGACAAATCAAAGGCATAAACCTTTCCCACTCTGTTAGCCTTAAGGAGAGTATACTCATCTAAGACTTTGCCCATCAGAGGCAACACTTCAGAAGACAGTATTCTGCAGTCTTGCTTGGTGAAAAGAGAAATGTGACCCTTATCACACATCTGACTAACACTCAGAAGATTATACTTAAGATTCTCTACATGATTCACATCATCAAACCTTATCTCACCATTTGTCACATAACCTTTCCCTATAATATAACCTTTAGCATCATTTCCAAAAGACACAAATCCCTTCCTTCCTGTAAGATAGTCATTAAGAAGAGATCTGCTCCCAGTCATATGCATGGATCCTCCACTGTCAACATACCAGATGCTATTTTGGCATGCTGAAGGACCCTGCATTCACCAACACACTCAGTTAGACTTTTGGACCCAAACCATTTTGGTTTTGGGTCTTTTAACATATGAGGAAATAGAATTAGCATTTTCAGTTGAAGCAACACTTGAAGCATTCTTATCAAAAAATTGAGCCTTGACTTTTGATTTTGGTTTCTTCTTTTGAAATGAAGCAACAGATACCTCTGCTAGATTAACTCTTCCTAGCAGTTGTTGCATCATTAACATCAGTTGATTATGGTTTTGAGTCAAAATTTTGATTTCATCAGACATATCAGGACTTGACTTTTGATTTTTGTGTTTTGTCAACTTAGTTTCTTTAATTGATGAAGAATCTTTCAAGTGTTGTTTCTTTGAATCTGGAACAACCCCTTTACCTTTCTTGGATTTACTTGATTCATTTTCTTGTAAGGTTTTTCCAGATTTTGAAACTACTGATGATTCTGGTACAAACTTGGAACTAAATTCATTTTTCATCTTGATTATATTCTTGTTTTTGTGCTTAATTTTATTGAATTTAGATCCTCTTCTGTACCAGCATTCATCAGAAGAATGATTAAACAACCTACAAATTTCACAAGGCACCCTCTTGTGCTTCTCCTTGTGAGTATCTACAAGTACTGAAGACTTAGATGATTTCAGATTCAATCAATATCAACAAAATTCAAATGAATTAACACAAACTTCAACCAATTGATTCAAAACAAATTGATATTGAAAAACAAATCAACAGAAGTTATCAGAAAACTTCAAACTATAACAAGTTCTTACTAATCGGCTAATTCGATCAACCAGAGAACTGAATTGAGCAGTTTCAGAGATCAATTGTTTAATCGATCAATGATTAACCAGCTCTGATACCAATTGTAGGATCAGATGTTCTCATTTGATCAATATTAGGTTATAGCAGCGGAATTCAACGATGAATTAGCTCAAAATTAGCAAGAACAAAGTTAATCTGATAGAACAGTAAAGCACAAGTTGTTATAGAAAGAGAATTCTGCAAAAGGAATAATCTCATTCAATTCGCACTAACTTCGTTAAAGATACAATATGTCAACTGCCCTTATATAGAAGCAGTGACGTCTGATGATGTCACATGATGTTGACACCTAACAGACAAAAGATAACGACTGAAATAACCAAAACTACTGAGGATGTTTACAACTACTGAAGACAAACTCTTACAACTACTGAAGAACTAAAACTACTGAAATTAAACTTCAACATCTGATGAGTAAAATACTCATCAGACTTTTACAAATATTGAAAGAAAACTACTGAAGACAAAAATTAACATCACAACATCTGAAGACTAACACTTCAGCTGTTGTGAATAACTTCAAATCGTGTAACTCTGCAAAGTGAATATCAGCTGTTGTGTTCTTCTTCAGTTGTTGTGTGTATTGTGAGACTTAGAGGTTTTTCTGATCAGGCTCATTGGTTCTTTTAGTCCAACATTGAAGTTCCCGCTCATCCTGTTGGCAGAATTAATCGGATTCATCCTCAAGAAAATATTATTGGAAGTCCTTTGGATGGGGTTAAGACAAGAAATCAGCTTTCTTCAGGAGGACTTGCAGACATTCTTGACTTTGCAGATGTAAACTTTTGTGCCCATTCATGTTTCATCTCTCAAGTTGAGCCACGTACTCTTACTGAAGCTCTCAGAGAAGAATCATGGGTAGATGCAATGCAAGAAGAACTCCTTCAGTTCAAAAAGTTAGGTGTTTGACAATTGGTTGACAAACCTAAAGGTGTGAAAGTAATAGGCACCAGATGGGTTCTTCGTTGCAAGAAGGATGATCATGGTATCATTGTGCGAAACAAAGCACGTCTGGTTGTTCAAGGATTCAGACAAATTGAAGGTTTGAACTATAATGAAGTATTTTCACCAGTTGCTCGACTTGAAGCCATTCGTATCTTCTTGGCTTATGCATCCTTCAAAAATTTAAAGTTTATCAGATGGATGTAAAGAGTGCATTTCTTCATGGTGTGATAAATGAAACAGTGTATGTTAGTCAACCTCCCGGGTTTGAGGATCCAATGCATAGAGACCAAGTCTACAAGCTAGACAAGGCCTTATATGGATTGCATCAAGCACCGCGAGCATGGTATGAGACACTGTCTACTCACCTTCTGAACAACGGATTCAGAAGAGGTGTCATTGACTGTACACTGTTCATTCGAGAAAAGGATGGTGACTTACTCTTGGTGCAAGTATATGTGGACGACATCATCTTCGGTTCAACAAATGATGGTCTGTGCAAAGAGTTTGAAAAGGTTATGAAAGAGAAGTTTGAGATGAGCTCAATGGGAGAGATGAAATTTTTTCTGGGATTACAAGTGGATCAGTCTGAGGCAGGAATCTTCATTCATCAAACCAAATATGTTGGGGACATACTACGCCGGTTCAGTATGTTTGATGCAAAGCCTGCTGGTACCCCACTGGCTGTCAATCACGGGATTACTCCAGATGAAAAGGGGGAGTTAATTGATGCTACTTTGTACCGAGGAATGATTGGGTCTCTTATGTATCTTACTGCTTCTCGGCCAGACATCATGTTCGCCACATGCTTGTGTGCACGGTATCAATCAAAACCAAGAGTGTCTCATCTGATTGCTGTCAAAAGGATTATGCGTTATCTGAAGGGTACTCCTGATCTTGGTTTATGGTACCCTAATGATGATAATTTTGAACTTACTGCATACTGTGACTCTGATTATGGTGGCTGCAAAAGAGACTTCAAGTCAACATCTGCGGGATGTCAGTTCTTTGGAACCCGTTTAGTTACCTGGCAGTGCAAGAAGCAGACGTCGGTGTCTACTTCAACCTGTGAAGCTGAATATATTGCTGCTGCTAGTTGCTGTTCTCAGATCATCTGGATCCAACAGCAACTTAGGGACTATGGGTTACATTTTTCTAACACTACTATATATGTTGATAATACTGCTGCCATAGCTGTCACTAAAAATCCTGTTCAGCACTCAAAAACAAAACACATCGAGATTCACACCGATCACCAAAAAGCCGATCTTTTCACAAAAGCTTTTGATAAACCCAGATTTTTATATCTGTTATCGGCTAATGGTGTTTTCCAAAAGGATGAAGTCCTACCTTCATCTGAATCTAACAAATGATCATCATCTTTCTTAGATAATCTTTGTTATGTCTATTTCTTTTATTTCAGTTTTCTTGTCTAGTTTCTTTTCTTAAATCAAAAACTCAAAAAGATTTTCTGTTTTAGGTTTTTAGGGGGAGATAGTTGTTAATTGAAAAACCAAAAACATCTGAAAATTCAAAAATACAAAAACAGTTGAAAAAGTTAAAATTGAGATGGTCTTTCTTTGAAAAAATGACACATTAATCTATCATGATATAGAAGCTGAATTGAATGTGTAAGCTGAACACACAAGAAAATTATGATGTGATGTACTGATAGGCCAACTCTACAAATGAATAAACAGCTTGTGATAACTTAGAAAGTCTGATTTGTGGAATCTGTTTGGTATCACCATTTATGT
The DNA here is from genome assembly GCA_009363875.1 of Mikania micrantha. NCBI lineage: Eukaryota > Viridiplantae > Streptophyta > Magnoliopsida > Asterales > Asteraceae > Mikania > Mikania micrantha. The sequence goes on along the minus strand of CM018685.1, from coordinate 45,288,142 downwards.
GAGAAAGAGTTTTTGACTCAAATCAAGCATACACCGGTCATCATGGAATCAAATGAGGCTTCAATTAAAGAAAAACATAAACAAGCTGGTATTAAGCTTGAAGAAAAAGAAAAGCAAGCGGGTATTAAGCTTGAAGAAAAATAAAAACAAGCCGGTATTAAGCTTGAAGAAAAAGAAATGCAAGCTGGTATTAAGCTTGAGAAATACTTGAACAAATTAAGTTCGATTCCATACACGTGCCATATTGCTGGGACGAACCTAGCTGAAGCTGTCCATTTGGATAGAACAAGAAAAATACAAAAAGATAATAAATTTGAAATCTCATTGAATTTATGATGACTGGTATTAAGATATGCAGAAATGAGTTATAAACTGATTTTGATCATTAATGGTGAAATGAAATGGGGAACTCGATCAGAAAACATGAGTGATCATAAAGTTTGTTTAGTAGTTGTGTATTGTATGGTTTAAAACTGGACAAACATATCAGTAATCGTATCATAAGATAAATGTGTCTAAGGTGAAACATTCAATGAAGCTGATATGATATGATGAGATGTATGTGTTATTTTGTCAATAGACGTCTCACAAAACATGTGTTTCTTTGTCTTTAGTTACTAGTTGTACAGTCGTAATTGTTGTTTCAGAAAAATACAAAAAGATTTTCTATTTTCAATTTTAGTTTAGATGATCATTTGTAGGTTCGGATGTCTGTCACATCTGAATTCTGAAACAACCAGACATATCTTCATAAGTGTCAAAATTTTGATGTTCAAAATGTAAAATCTGAAAAAGTTTGTGTTTTGGGTGTTAAAATTCTTATTCACCCGAATAAGGTGTGAAAGTCACTCATTCAGCCGAATGACTTCATTCTGCGAATGAGTCATTCGACAGAATCAACTGTGACAGAGTATGTCTCATTCGGCGAATGATGTGTGTCGAATGACTCATTCGACATTCACATTCGGCGAATGAGTTGTGACGAATGTCTTATTCGCCAATTACATTCGGCGAATGTGTTTGATATTCAACCGACCTTTCGCCTTTCTCATTCAGCGAATGAGTAAACCTATTTAAGCATTCAATCAGGCGAAAGAGCTCATTCAACCATAAACTCTTTCGCCGTAACTGTGTGCTTACATTCGCCCGAACCCCATTTTTACTCAGTCGATTTCTTTTTCTTGATTTCCACGAACTCAGCCTCTGATAATCTTGTTCACTATCATTTCAGGTATACCAGGATCAAATATCATCAAGTTTCGACCATGAAATCATCAAAATCCGAACACCTGTTAGGGTTTTAGGGTTTTTGTAATCGCCTGTTAAATAGATGGTCAAAATGACATCTATATCACATGAGTCAAATTTTAAACTTGTTAGTCGGTGGTTTCTGAGTATGTTGGTACAATTTTTATGAACTGATTTGATTTTCTGATAAACCAGGGTTTGAATTTCAAAATGTAGCCGAATGACGCCATTCGGCGAATGTCTCATTCGGCGAATGAAAGTCATTCGGCGAATGAAACTTATTCGGCGAATGACTCATACTTTCACTGTCATTTGGCGAATGAGAACTATTCGCCAAATGAAGTTCATTCGGCGAATGACTCTTTCGGCTAATGTATTCATTCGCCAATTTACCTCTCATTCGGCATATCAGTCTGAATTGATTCTGAGTTCTGATTTTGATCTGATTTCAACATTTTAAGTTATGTGAACTGTTCTAACATGTTTTTATATGATTTTCAGAATGGCTGGATACAAATCTATGACGAAGAACAACATTTGTGCTCATTTGGATCTCGACACTCCGAACGCCAAGCACTACACTGAGATTATTACCTTTCTCAGGCGTTCGAGGATATTTACTGCCATCTCTACTGTACATGTGCCTTATAGGTCACATCAGCAGGATTTCTAGGCCTCTGCTGATATAGATTGCGAGGCTGAACCTCCAGTGATCAGAGGGAAAGTTCTTGGACATGATGTGGTTATCTCAGCAGAGCACATCAGGAGAGTTTGCAGTTTTCAGGATTCTCCAGATCAGCCTTATTTGCTAGATCGCTACTTGGTTCGTGGCTGCTTTATGAGATGCAAGTATGAGGGAGATCTCGGAGCTGGAATCCTCAACAAAGCCTTTATGAGTCCACAGTTCAAGTATCTTGCACACGTACTGATTCACTGTCTTGGATCCAGGAGAGGAGGATTCGATGACATGTGGGAAACTATTCAGTGTGCCTTTGTTGCATTGGTGCTTAACAGGCCATTCAACTTCTCTGAGATGGTTTTCTCTCACATGAAGGATAATGTGACACTGAAGGGAGACAAGAAGTTCCTGATGTATCCTAGGTTTCTGCAGCAGTTGATCGATGCTCAGTTACCTGATCTGCCAAAGATCAATGCTGATATTATCAAGCTGGAACATATGAATGACTTAACCCTCAACAGGGTGATGTCATACAGAGGCAAGGAAAGGAAGCCAGCATCTAGATCTTTATTTGGTCATCTCTCTAGGCCAGACTACAGAGCTCCTGTTGGTCGTAGATGGAGACATGATGATTCTGACTCAGATGTTGAGGATATTATTGTTCCTGATGATGGTGGAGATGATGATGATGGTGCTGGTGGTGCAGTTGAAGGTGTGAGTACTGCTGGTGGTGCAGGTGAAGATGTTGGAGGTGTTGGTGAAAGCTCAGTAGGTGTGAGCACTGTGGCTATGAGCACAACTGATGTGGCTCCTGGTGCAAGAGTTAGCACCTCTGTAGCTACAGAAGAGGAGGTTGATGTTGATTCACTGATGGAGCTGGATTTCTTGATTACTACTACCTCCACAGTGTCTATTCCTCTTGATACTCCAGTCACTCAATCTGCAGAAGGTGAAGATGAGTCAGAGGACTCAAGCGAAGATGAAGGTGAAGCAGGTGATGGTGATGGAGATAGTTCTGATTCGGAAGAGACTCAGAATGATGAGTTTGAGAAAGTGATGGTGGGAGGAAGGATGGAGATGAGAAAGAAGAAGAGGAGTGAAGCAGAGATAGAAGAGATTTCTGATCCTTTATTCATTCCAGATTTTGACATTTCTCCACCTCCTCGATCCTCTACTCCTGCTATTGCTGCCACTACTGTTGCTTCTCAGCCTACATCTTCCAGGGCTGGGAGAGGAAAGAGATCCAGGTTTTCTTTCCAGAGGAGGTCAGAACTGACGACAGTTGCTACAACTATTGTCACATCAGTAGCAGCTGTCTCAGTTTCTTCACTGACTAGATCAAGGGCAACTCATGTTCATGCTACTACTGCCCCTCTGATCACCACTGTGTCTCAAGCTCCCATATTTACTGCTGCATCTGCTGGTCCCTCCATCTCACGGGCTGACATGTCTATACCTACTGTTTCAGTTGTTGATCAGCTGAGTACACTGAACAGTATGGTACTGAGACTGATGGAGAGGAATATGGAGCAGGAAAGGAAGAGTAGAGAGCAGGATCTGGTTATCGCTCAACTTACTCAGAGGATAGCAGATCAGGATGCACTGTTGCTTCAAGCTGCGGATCAGAGAGCAGACCTCAGAGCCAGATCAGCTCAGCAAGAAGAACAGTTGCTGAAGTACATTGACGAGCATAATCAGTTGGCCCTTACTGCCACTAGTTTCAGTGATCGTATTCTTGCTCTGGAAGCTGAGAACGCCCGACTTGCTGAACTGGTTGAAGGTTCCAAGGAGGGCACACCTAGAATTGAGGGTTCTGCAGCAATTTCCGATGAATGAGACAAGGAAGAAGATGAAGAAGAAGAAGAGTCTGAGGAGGAACAGGTGGATTATGAAGACTCAGATAAAGATGATGAGTCTGATGATGAGGATAAGGACGGCCTTCTGATTCATCTAGTACTGATGATGATGATGACGATGATGATCAAGCTCCTCCCTCATCTGAGATCCGGTCCAAGAAAGCGAACGATAAGAAGACTCAGGCTCCTCCTCCTTCGTCTCCCTCAAAGACAGCTGAACCTGAAGCAACTAAGGAAGTAGAAGCTGTGCCTGTGAGACGTCAGCTGGACGAGACTCTCACTATGATTCTAGACGCTCAAGGCATTATACAGCACTCAGTTAGCTACGACAAGGAGGAGGGAGAGATCATTCATTGCCTTACTAAGGAACAAATAGATGAGCTATTCAGGTTAAATCCTGATGAGGTTATCACTGACGATACCTCTATTCCTGTTTTTGATGAGCCTGATCCAGAACCTTTTGATGACATTGATGAGGTTATTCTAGAGGATATTACAGATGAGGAGTATCCAAAGTATACATCGGCTGAGGATGAGCTGCCTACATTTACTAAGCAGTTTGATCAAGCCACAGAGGATCTTTTGGTCAGATACCTAGAAGAACAAGTTGAAGCAAGCAAGTCTGAAGCCGATGATCAAAAGAAGAGGAAAGAAGAATGGGAGGCCTATTGGGAGGTCCTGAAGAAACAGAGTACTGAGAAGATGCCAGCTACTCACAAGAAGGTTTACAGGACCAAAGGCTATAAGGCTGGAGGTCAAATTCTTAGCTGGGCATACTTCCACGACCTTGGATGTTATGCAGTGAAAAGACAGAGAGGAATAGATTACTTCAAGCATCCCCATGACTTTAAGACGTTTCCAGGCTTTGAAGTGAATCAATTAGCACGTCTAAAGATGCTATACAGTGAAGATTCGGGGATGTCTACTTGATTTTCTCGACAGATCCAGTACGAGTACAGAAAGCGATGGCTGAACTTCCAACCTCAACAGCCTGAACGTTACTATCTTCCAGAAATTGATGGAGACACCCGGAAACATAAAGTTATCCTGAAGTGGCTTCCTCCTAAAGTCTTGAAGAAGATTCCTTTACGGAAGATGCGTCAAGATTTTATGGAAGGCTTCCGATGGTGGTATTACGACGGACGTACTGGAGAGGCAGTGATCGTGCTTTGCAAAGACAAGAAATGGGAGACTGTGAGGATTTTTGAGCCTATGTGGTTGACTAACTTCTCCCACAAAGATGTTATAGCACTGTATCGTCATCAGATTTTCTTCGACGTACAGGATATGGAACAGGCACTTCAGTTCATGAGAGTGATCCGAATCTGCATATGCTTAAAGGTTCATGCTGGAGCTGACTGGAAAGCGATTTCTGAGAAATATTTCAAGAAAGACACTTCTAAGAGTTGAACTAGGTCCAAGGGGGAGTTTGTTGGTGCACTAAATGTCCCTAGTTCGATTTTGTATCATTCATCATGTAAAAATCAAGTTATATTAATGGAAGTTGTCTTTCTATATTGTTCTAAATGTTTATATTTTAGTTAATTGATTATATGATTGGGTGATTTGGTTTATTAAGTAATTGAGTATGAGTATTGTTCATTCGGCCGAATGACTCTAACGTATGAAGTCATTCGCCGAATGAAACTAGAGTATGACTATAGTCAGCGAATGAGTCATTCGCCGAATGACTCATTCGACTGAATTACCTATTCGACAGAGTCATTTGCCGAATGAGTTGTTTCGGCCACTCATTCGGCCGAATGTCTACTGCCTATAAATACAAGTTGAAATCATTTTAAACCTAACTTCTGAGAACCCTCATTCTTCCCAGTGTGCTCCAGTGTCAAACCCCTGAAGATTTGAGTATTTCTTGCTGTCCAAGTTCGATTCATAGCTCGTGGTGTTCGATTCTCACTCAAACGTTCATCTCTTACCTTCGAATCACCACGGTTGCTGTTGGTTTCGATTGGAAAACCCTGGAATAGGATTCTGCACTATTCCAGAGGCTGTTGAGCAGATTTCCCTTGATTTCGGGCTGTTTCCGAGATCAAACATGGTCCTACAAATTGCAAGTCTTATGTTCACACACCTTGTGAATCAGCATGCACATTTCCAATCCACCCTTTGTTCACACACCATGTGAATCAATTACATTGGAATTGCAAGTCTTACGTTCACACACCTTGTGAATCAGCATGCACATTTCCAGTTTATCATCTACACATTCGTAGATCACCACATGTTCACACACCTTGTGAATCATTCCACCACAATAATCACAATCAATTTATTTATTTCAATCAACTCAACTAATCATGTATGCTAAATGCACAAACACTTTTAGTGTGGACTCACCCCGTCCTACAACTACAAGCTCAATCAAATAGGTAACTTACCTCAATTTGGAGAGTTATCAACAATCTCCAATTCCTTTCTAGGCCTTCTATACTAGATTCACCTCCTCTTCCTATTATATATTCACGTATAACAGGATTTAACAACATGAACACACAACTTGTGTTATTTATGTAATCTAATTTATTTGACCTGTTTCACTCTTCATTTTCAATCAAACCCTCATCGAGACTTTTATCAACAACCCATGTGTAAAAATTAATTTACACATGTTCTTAGTCATATTTAAATTATCAAAACTTCATATTTTGAAATCCGTTGCTTGACTTCCTTTACCAACCCCTAGTTGTAAATCACACGTATACAACTAGTTTCAATGTGCTTAACACCCATACATACTGATTCAAACTCATTTGAATCTCATTTATTAGTGTGTGGCATTTAGAAGTCAAGTTATCATTTATAATTAGCAGTTTATGCTAAAACCATCAACTTCATATTTCAACATTTAATCCACATCTGAATTCGATTTATCATTCACAGGAATGATCCAAAACTATCACAACCATGATTTAATCATCCCACTGGTTATAATACCCAATAATATGAGTTTCATGACAATCGGACATTATAACGGATCAAAATCAAGATTTCACCGTTAAAACATCTAGTCCTTCAATTCTAATCACCCCAAACCATTATATAATACTCAAAACTCAATTTAATCCACATATTATCAAAATCAATGGAATAAAACAAATTGTTACCCTTCGAACATATTTCTGGTTGAAATACGACGATCCAGACTTGTAGAAACAATCCACGGCTTGATCCGGACGTTCTGGTGGCTTGAAAACTGATGCTGCTTCACAAAATTTCGTATATGTGTGTGTTTGTGGTGAGAAAGTTCGAAATAATCTCATTTTTTAAGTTTTCTGGCGAATTCTGATAAAAATAGGAAGCCGCCGCCTCAAAACTGTCCAGGCGTACCGCCCTGCGTGGGTGTTTGGTCTCAGGCGTACCGTGCGAGACCAAAATTCCCAGATATTTTCTTGACCCCACGCATACCGCCTAGCGTGGGCGCTTGGAGCTAGGCGTACCGCCTGGAATCATGAATTTTGATATTTTTGTATTTTCGTCGTTTTGCGATTCCGGGCAATCCGGAACTCCATTTCACGCTCGGTTTTCTCCCACGTTCATCATTTCTCGCCTATTTTCAATTTGTAGTAATCACAATCGTCCTATTAATGATTATTTCAAACGTGTGCGATTTTTTTTGAAATTAAAGTGTTTGCAGCGGAAAGTAAATAGTTTCAGACACTTCATTGTTTTAAGATATGTCAAAATAAAACATCAGCCTAGAATGGGAGTCTAAATGCATGCAATAATCAACAATCCTAACTATGTCATTACGTTCAAAATCAAGATCTAATCAATCAAAATTAAACTAGAAGGTTAGAACGAATCATTACCTAATCTGACGGAGTTCTACGGCTAAAACAACGATCAGGACTTGTAAACACGTTCCCTGGCTTCAAATATGCGATCAGATGGCTTTGATTTGGTGATTTGATGAGAAAAGTTCATCTGATGGTGTTCTTGAGCGAATATGTTCGAGATATGTATAAAATGAACTTTCTGCATGCAAATCTGATGAAGTAGTCAACTTTCTCCACCGCCTCACCCGTCGCGTACCGCGACGAGGAGCCAAATAGGGCTTCGCGTACCGCGACGAAATCCGGAAGATTTCAGATATTTTGGACCATCGCGTACTGCGAAGGATCCTCAACCTTTTCGTTGCGTACCACGACGAGTCCAAAAATTCTATACTTTGAGATTTTTCTTCGTTTCGCGATTCCGGACAATCCGTAACTCCGTTTCGCGCACGGTTTTCGCCCACGTTCACCATTTCCCGCTTACTATCATACTGTAATAATTTCAGTTGTCAAGTCCACGTGGATTTCATACACGATCAAATATGCTAATTTTTTGGTTGTTACAAATCTACCCTCCTTACAATAGGTTTCGTCCTCGAAACCTGTTACGTTTCAAACAAATGTGGGTAGAGTCGTTTCATTTCGTCTTCAGTCTCCCATGTCGCCTCAGATCCTTTTCGGTGTTTCCATTGAACCTTAACTTGTCTAATCGTCTTGTTACGTAATCGTTTTTCCTTCGTGTCAACAATTGCAACTGGTTCTTCTATGTAGTTTAACCTTTCATCAACTTCAATATCATTTAAAGGCACATATGCTACATCATCCGCTAGACATTTTCTCAGATGTGAAACGTGAAATGTTGTATGAATTCCACTCAGTTCATCTGGCAGATCTAATCGGTAGGCTACCTTACCTACCCGTGCCATTATTCGAAAAGGTCCAATAAATCTCGGACTCAGCTTTCCTCTTTTCCTGAATCGAATAACTCCCTTCCATGGTGAAACTTTTAACAATACCTGATCACCTACTTCAAACTCTATTGATCTCCGTCTTTTATCGGCATAAGACTTTTGTTGATTCTGTGCAGCTTTCATTCGCGCTTTAACTAGTTGAAGCTTTTATATCAAATCTAATATTGCAGCTTTGCTTCCTACTTCTTTCTGTCCTACTCCTCCCCAACACACAGGTGTCATACAACGCCGTCCATACAATGCCTCATATGGTGGCATTCCAATACTAGTATGATAGCTGTTGTTGTACGAGAATTCCACCAATGGTAAATGATCATCCCAGCTACCACCAAAATCAATAATACAGGCTCTGAGCATGTCTTCTAAAGTTTGGATAGTCCTTTCAGACTGTCCATCTGTTTGAGGATGATATGCAGTGCTGATATTGAGCCTTGTACGCATCGATTAATGAAACCGTTTCCAGAATCTTGAAACAAATCGCGTGTCACGATCTGACACTATAGAAACTGGAACTCCATGTCTGGTAATTATTTCTTTCACAAATAATTCAGACAGTTTCACCGAAGTGTAAGTCTCACGTATAGGCAAGAAATGAGCACTTTTCGTTAACCGGTCTACAATCACCCAAATAGCATCATGACGTTTCGCCGTAAGAGGCAATTTAGTAATAAAATCCATGGTGATGTGTTCCCACTTCCATTCTGGGAATTCTAAAGGTTGCACATAACCATAGGGTTTCTGATGTTCAGATTTTACTTGTGCACATGTCAAGCATTTGTTTACGTATTGCATTACATTAAACTTCATACCTGGCCACCAATAATCCTTTCGAAGGTCTTGATACATTTTTGTTGCACCAGGATGAATAGAGTAACGTGACTTATGTGCTTCATCTAGAATCCTTGACCTGATGTCCCCGTTTCATGGAACCCACATTCGACCAAATCGAATCTTAACACCAAATTCATTTTCTTCTAGATTCTTAACTTGACCAAAGATTCTTTTGAATCCCACATTTTCTTCCTTTAATCCTTTCTTCTGTGCCTCCTTAAGCTCATTCAGGAAATCTGGTGTTATTATCAAACTATAAGACTTAATTTGTATAGCAGAGTGTTCTGTCTTACGACTTAAAGCATCGGCCACCACATTGGCCTTGCCCGGGTGATACAAGATCTCACAATCATCATCTTTGAGCAGTTCAAGCCATCTTCTTTGTCTCATATTCAAATCTTTCTGTTCGAAGAAGTATTTTAGGCTTTTATGATCTGTGTAGATTTTACATTTAACTCCATATAGATAATGCCTCCAAATTTTTAAAGCAAATACCACAGCAGCTAATTCCAAATCATGTGTTGGATAATTAGCCTCGTGGGTTTTCAATTGTCTTGAGGCATATGCTATTACCTTTCCCCTTTTCATAAGTACACAACCCAAGCCTAGATAAGACGCATCGGAGTACACAACCATGTCTTCATTACCATCCGGTAATGCTAAAATAGGAGCTTCAATTAATCTCCTTTTTAATTCATCAAAAGCTTGGACCTGAGTTGGACCCCAGTCATATTTTACTTCCTTCCTAGTCAATTTTGTCAACGGTGTAGCAATCGTAGATAAATCCTGGATGAATCTTCTGTAATAACCTGCTAATCCAAGAAAGCTACGAACTTCCGTTGGTGTTTTCGGAGGATTCCATTTCATTACTGCTTCTACTTTAGCTGGGTCCACCATTATGCCTTCTGGACTAATAACATGACCTAGGAACTGCACTTCTCGTAACCAAAAGGCACATGTGGAGAACTTAGCATAAAGATTTTCTCTTCTTAACATTTCAAGTACTTCCCGTATATGACACGCATGATCACCTTCACTCTTTGAATATATTAAGATATCATCAATGAACACAATCACTGATCGGTCTAGCATAGGTCTGCACACCCGATTCATCAAATCCATAAACGCCACAGGAGCGTTTGTTAATCCGAAAGACATCACAAGAAACTCATAATGTCCATAACGTGTGCGAAAAGCTGTCTTCAGAATATCTTGTTCTCTCATCTTTAGTTGATGATATCCTGATCTAAGATCTATTTTAGAGAACCAACTTGCACCTTGTAATTGGTCAAATAGATCATTAATTCTTGGTAACGGATACTTATTCTTTATTGTGAGCTTATTCAATTCCATATAATCAATACACATTCTCATGCTTCCGTCCTTTTTCTTTACAAACAACACTGGTGCACCCCAAGGTGACACACTTGCTCGTATAAAACCTTTATCTAGAAGGTCTTGTAGTTGGGTCATTAATTCTTTCATCTCTGTTGGAGCCAGACGGTACGGTGCCTTGGCGACAGGTTGAGCTCCTGGCACAACATCAATTTGGAATTCGATTTCCCGATCAGATGGAATTCCTGGCAAATCCTCAGGAAATACATCAGGAAAGTTACACACCACAGGTACGTCTTCCAATTCTTTTACTTTAATTTCTTTATCAATAACATAAGCCAGATAAGCCCCACACCCTCGCCTCATAAATTCACTCGCCTTAATCATTGAAATGACTTTAGGCGCGTTAAACACTTTATCCCCGTAAACCGTTACTGATCTCCCATTGAGAGCTGTTAAGAAAATCATATTTCGTTGACAGATAATGTTAGCCTCATGTTTGGCCAACCAATCCATGCCCAAAACTACATCAAAACCTCCTAACGTAATCACAAACAACTTAACAGGGAATCTATGACCTTCTATATCAATGTAACAATCATCATCAATGGCCTCCGTTACTCTAGTAGATTTACCAAGAGCAGTTTCAATATTAAAGGCATTTTCTATCTTTTTAACATTAGCACGCAATTTATCACAAAAAGTAATAGCCACAAAGCTCATACTTGCACCAGAATCAAGTAGCACTGAAGCAGGGATATCGTTAATCAAGAATGTACATGTCACCACATCCGGGTCTTTATCTGCCTGATCCTTAGTCATAGTAAAGGCACGAGCTTTTGCCTTTTGCTTATCACCTCCCTTACTACTTTCAGGTTTGCTGGTTTCAGCAGGCATTATCTTTGGTTTAACACAATTCTTGCTCACGTGACCAATTCCACCACAATTGTAACACTTTAGTATTGTTGGACAATTATACGAGAGGTGTCCAGTTTTTCCACAACGATAGCACAACGTAGTCCCCAGGCGACATTCTCCCCCATGCTTCCTTCCGCACTTAGTGCATGTTTCAAATTCTTCCCTTCTAAACCTTTTTATAGGGGGCCCTGGTTTGTCGTTTCGGTTTCTTTTAAATCTAGATGACCACTTTTGCTTAGGTTCTTCCTTTATTGGTTCAGCTTCCAACACATCATCCCAGACAATGCCGCTAATCTCTACGGCTGATTCAAAAGTTCTGGGAGCATGCGCCTTTACATGTGTTCGGACTTTAGATGGTAGTCCTTCCACATATAACTTCAACCTGCGTTCCTCCGTGTTTACCAAATGAGGAACCAGTCTTGACATTTCATTAAATTTTGACGTATATTGCCGATGATTCATACGTCCAGCTTTCAAAATCAGGAATTCCCGCTCGATTTTATCAATTTCATTCTTCGGACAAAAGTGTTTCATAACTAATTCCTTTAAGTTCTCCCATTTCATAGCCTCCATATCAGTAGTGGTCTTTGACTGCTTGACCGTATTCCACCAGTGTAAAGCTTCTTTAGTAAATGAATGAGCTGCAAATTTCACAGCTTGATCAACCCGACATTCACTGATCTCAATAACCGCTTCCATAGCCGAAACCCAATGGCAGGTAGCCACCGCATCTTTCTTACCATCAAAGGGTGGAGGATTGCACCCTTTAAAAGCCTTGTAATCACATCCTTTGGGTCCCTTAGTACTTGAACCACTGCCTTTATTATTAATAACACCTCATCTTCATCGTGCTCTATGATAGAGCTGTTAGCTTTCTCTCCTTCCTCAGTAGCTCCTTTTTTAGTAATTTCCTTTTCGGCTTTGGTTCTATCTGAAGGTAATAGATCTTTTAAAATTTTACGAACTTCATTAGATATTGCCTTTACCACCACCGGTTCAAGCCTAATTTCTTCCTCTTCATTTTCTTCTTCAGTGTTGACTTCAGTTTCCGCATTATTCACTGGTACTTCCTCAGCTTGCTTCTTGTTTTTAGGTGGTCGGCCTCGACCTCTACCATGTCCACCTTCTTTCTTTTCTCCTGCCATTTTAGGTTTCTATACATATTGCAAACAACCACATGTCAATCAAGGTAATAATTCAGGACATAATAAGCATTGTAAATTGTTAATGACGTTGATCAAGTGTAATTAACTATTTACCTCACTTATAAGTTCTAAACATTCCCAATCATGAACACATTATCATTCGCAACATCATACCACTTTAATCTATATCTTAAACATAACAAAGCTCTAAGGTCATATGCTCATGGCATCAAACTACCCTTGACTAGCATTCATTTTGTCCCATTTTCAGTCTAAGTCCAGCCATTAGGGATGATCGGATCTCTCAAACTATGGCTCTGATACCAACTTGAGAGGCTCCAAGCCCCTTGGTTGGCAAACATCATACCCATAGTCCTTAAACCATATTTACATTATCATAGCAGCGGAATTTAAGGTGATTACATAAAATATTATACAAACCTAAACAAACATTAATACATAACCCATATCATTATTAGGTTTATAACATAGCCAGTGGGTAGTCTTCAACATATGCCATGAGCTCTCCTGGTCTCCATTCTCAAATTATTCAACCTGATATGCATGTAAAACTAGTCAGCTTTATGCTGGTGAGTTCTAAGTTCATTTCTTAGAAAAATCCTTATTCATTCATGACGTCATATGTCATAATTCAAATACATAGCACACGTGTTCTCATATCATAATTACATTACATACATAGCATCATAACATAATTCATACAGTGAAGGAACTTCACTGACAACTGCTGACCCTGAAGTCAAACAGGCTTGTGCAGCACAAGGCTCTTAAACTATCAACTCGCAGCTGATAACTCATACATGTATAAGATTTCTTTAACACTATCAACGCACAGCTGATAACTCAAGCATGCCTAAGATTTCTTTAACTGAACTGGCGACACACAGTCGGCAGGCCTATGTTTCCACAGGACTCTTTAACCATCAACCGAAATTGACGGCTCATACCGGTACAAGACTTCTTAACATACATCATAACATGGTTTAAATCATTTAAACCATCATACACATAAGCGGCTCCTTTCATCGCAGTGCGCATATTTTGCCCAACCGCAGCCGGGACTTTCATAACACATTTCCTCCTCGACCTCAGCCGAGTGTCTTACAAAAATCATTTCTTTCTCAACCGCAGTTGAGACTTAAAACATTCTTTTCTTTAAAACATTCATTATCTATAAACATTCTGTATCTGTAAACTTTCTTTATCTGTAATCATGTTTTACCTGACCATAATCAGGTTAAAATCACTTTCATACAATACTTTATACATACATACAATCATTTTCATAAAAGAACTTTATAACATGCATATCAGCCCAAAATGATAGAACATTTAAAACAGGGCTTTAAGAACTCACTTGATATCTTACGGTTGCAAGATTCCTCGTAAACTGGTACTAATGGTGTAACTCTGCATCAGTTTACACTTAATAAGTTATTTATGTTTTAACCTACTGATTAAATCTTTTCTGAACGTTCAATGTCAAAGACATTGCCTTGAAAGTCATCAAACCGAAATTAGATTCTTAAGTATTTATTTTTAATATCATATCATACAGTGTATGATAATATAGGAACCTAGACTGATTCAGGTTCCTAATAATAGATTGATGACTCACTTGACTAATCAGAATAATCTCGGATTAATCAAATAGTTGATGTTGTTGATTATAGTGCTAAAACAGTTCTTAAACAGATTAATGGCTTAGAAATGATCAATCCTTATCATTGATTACCCAGATATCATGAAATATCACAATGTAGTCTTAGAATAGGTTTAATAACCATGTTTAACATACTAATCTGACTGTTATCATAAACATCAGATATCGTTCCAATGAGTATGTTAATGATTGTGATTAGTTTGAAACACTTAGATTTAACCTTTGCATTTCAAAGATTAACCAAGCTAATCACCTACATTGTCATAATCAAATGGATTAAACCATTATAACCGTAGTTGTGATTTCATGCAAATCGAGCATTACAACGGATCAAAACAAGGATTTAACCGTTAGAACATCGTGTTCTTCATTTCTAATCAATCCTAGCCATTATCTAGGCAATAATCAACAATCCTAACTATGTCATTACGTTCAAAATCAAGATCTAATCAATCAAAATTAAACTAGAAGGTTAGAATGAATCATTACCTAATCTGACGGAGTTCTACGGCTAAAACAACGATCAGGACTTGTAAACACGTTCCCTGGCTTCAAATATGCGATCAGATGGCTTTGATTTGGTGATTTGATGAGAAAAGTTCGTCTGATTGTGTTCTTGAGCGAATATGTTCGAGATATGTATAAAATTAACTTTCTGCATGCAAATCTGATGAAGTAGTCAACTTTCTCCACCGCCTCACCCGTCGCGTACCGCGACGAGGAGCCAAATAGGGCTTCGCGTACCGCGACGAAATCCGGAAGATTTCAGATATTTTGGACCATCGCGTACCGCGAAGGATCCTCAACCTTTTCGTCGCGTACCGCGACGAGTCCAAAAATTCTATACTTTGAGATTTTTCTTCGTTTCGTGATTCCGGACAATCCGTAACTCCGTTTCGCGCACGGTTTTCGCCCACTTTCACATTGTCCCGCTTACTATCATCCTGTAATAATTTCAGTCGTCAAGTCCACGTGAATTTCATACACGATCAAATATGCTAATTTTTCGGTTGTTACAGCCTCTCTGGTGGATCTCCAAGATAGGCTGTCATATTGTGATCAGGCATGAAACGTAGGTCAGCCATCTGAAATACACAAACAGATTAAGTTAGTTCAAGTAAAAAAAAATTTAGAATTACTGAAAATTTACTAAGTTCGAGTGGGTGAGTTCTCGAAACCACAGACATACTCGAAATAACATATCTTGATTAAAAGTACAGGTGTACACGAAATACAAGTTGTACACGAAATACAAGCTGTACACGAAGTACAAGCTGTACATGAAATACAAGCTGTACACGAAATGAATCGTGTATTCGAAATACATTATGTACACGAAGTGTTAAATTTCGAGTACACAAAAGTCCTTTAAAAATTCATCATTTTGGCTCCTTAGAACTTCCAGTTCCATTTGACGTGCTCAGAATTGCTAGGCGACCATCATATCTTGTAATCGCCTTCCAATTTTATGTGTTTCATGGTCAATTTGACCAAAGACTTTCTGTGTTCGAAAATTGCGTATTTGAAATGCATTTTTGACCATAACATTCGAATCCACGGTCAAAAATTAACAAAACTCTATACCTAAGGTCGCCTATTGATGATCTACAAGATGGCCGGATTGGATTTTCGAAAGTAGCTCTAGAAAACGAAATCGCCTAATGGCACCAAGTCTGTACTCGAAAAGGAGAAAATGTGTACACGAAATAATGGTACTCGAAATTTAATACGGTTGGGCTATTTATAGGGTCATTTCGAATACAAGATTTCGTGTACTCAATTTCGAGTACACACACTTAGCTAATTTCGATTAAAATAAAATCCAACTTTTATAAAACAAAACAAAATAAAATAAAATAAAATAAAATAAAATAAAAAAATAGGAAACTTTGGACAAGTTTAAGGTTTTAGTCGGGTCAAATTTGTGGGATCAAATCTGTTGTCAAAATTTTACCAGCTTAGTTAATTACTTAACGAAGCACAACTTTTAAACAGCTATTTTCCACCAATGATTTCCACTCGCTATTTCATTATTTAAAAATCAGTCATATGATCATGGTTTTTGTAAAATATCTTATGGGAAATTTGTGAACAGTCAGATGGTAAAACCAGATTATCATGCAACCTATCAGTTCTGATAAATCTTGTGTTTCAAACTTTGATTGTGTATCAACGAACTTAAAATGTTTTGACAGAGTTTAAGGTGAGAAAAGAAAAGAACAGATATATTAGATTAGAGTCAAGAACAAGAAGGGGTTCTATCATCTTGTGCTCATTGGCATCTTTTATTGACTGATCTGCAGACACATAGGCCTTAACGTCACACATCCAGGTCTTTGCTTACGCAAAACAGAGGATGCTTCAGTAAATATTTTCCGCTCTTTGTTTGCACAAAACATAGGAAATACCCAAGTTTTTCAAAACTTTGTCAAGTTTATTGAAACGCAATCTTGTTTTGATTCAAAGATTAAACAAAAGGTCAAATAGTTGTCACACATTTCTAGTTGTCTAATGATCACAATTTCACACTTATTTTATTTATATACTTATTTATTTTAATTTGATCAAGTCTGATTCTTTCATTTGGAAAACTAGTTTCAACTTCTTAGTGTATAATAGATATTCAAAGTTATTATTCTTTTAGAAATCTCATTAAGATAGTGAAATTTTGATCTTTAGAAATTATTTCGCTTCCCAATTTGTCCGATTCACTTTGCTTGTCCACATAAACTCTTTTTGTATTTTCTTAAACTTTTGAAAAGAAAAGAAAAGAAAAGATAAAATATTTTTGTAATTTTCTTAATTTAACAAAAGGCTGGATCTGATGTGTTTAGTTAAAGCTTATTAATTTGAGAGAGGCAAGCAAGTGATGAAAGCGTGCTGTGTCGAACGGTTTTGTGAAATGGCCCGCTAGATTATCGTCTGTGTGGACCTTTTCAAGATGAATTAGTTTCCGTTCGAAACAGTCACGGATGAAATGAATCCGGATGTCAATATGTTTAGTTTTGGAGTGTTGTACCGGATTTTTGACGATCTGTAAGGCAGCTTCATTGTCACAATAAATAGGAGAGTCAAGAAAGTTCAAACCGTAATCGAGTCGTTGTTGTTGCATCCAGATAACCTGAGAGCAGCAACTGGAAGCAGCACCATATTCGGCTTCCGCAGTAGATGTGGATACGGTCGTTTGTTTCTTGCATTGCCATGAGACAAGGCGATCTCCCAGATATTGACACCCACCGGTGGTTGACTTCCTGTCCAGGTTACATCCACCAAAGTCACTGTCTGAGTATGCAAATAAACTAAACTCAGAGTTCTTTGGGTACCAAAGACCAAGACGAGGCTTCCCGACAAGATACCAAAAGATTCTCTTGACAGCTATAAGGTGAGATGCTTTCGGATTCGCCTGATATCTGGCACACTGACAAACTGAAAACATGATGTCTGGACGAATAGCAGTCATATACATCAGGGAACCAATCATCGAGCGATAGAGGTGTTGATCAACATCTTCACCCTCCAAATCCAAAGTTAAGACAGGACGAGCAGCCATGGGAGTGGATGCCGACTTTGATTCCATCATTTTGAAGTTGGTCAAAATATCTGTGACATACTTTCCTTGGTGAATCAGCACACCCTTTGAATCTTGCTTCACCTGCAGACCCAAAAAGAAGGTCATTTCTCCCATCGCACTCATCTCAAACTTCTTCTTCATCACCCCTTCAAATTCCTTGCACAACGCCGAGCTTGTGGAGCCAAATATAATGTCATCCACATAGATTTGGACGAGAATCAAATCATCCTTATCTTTGCGAACAAACATAGTTTGATCGATGGCTCCACGGGTATATCCATTTGCAAGCAAGTGATCAGTAAGCGTAGCATACCATGCTCGTGGTGCTTGATGAAGACCATAAAGTGCCTTATCTAACTTGTAGACGTGGTCTGGATACTGAGAATCTTCAAAGCCTGGAGGTTGGCACACATAGATTTCTTCCTTTACCTTTCCATACAAGAAGGCGGTCTTCACATCCATCTGACACAGTAAAGTTCATGTATGAGGCATAGGCCAAGAAAATTCGTATGGCTTGAAGTCTTGCAACTGGTGCAAAGACTTCCTCATAATCTATCCCTTCCTGTTGATAGAAGCCCTGAACTACCAATCGTGCCTTGTTTCTGATAATGACTCCTGAGTCATCTCTTTTGTTTCTGAAAACCCATCTGGTTCCTATAGGCAGTTTTCCTTTGGGTAGGGGAACCGGATTCCATACTTTAAGTTTCTGAAACTGCATCAGCTCCTCCTGCATCACCTCAACCCAGCTAGATTCCTTGAGAGCCATTTTGACATTTTTGGGCTCAACCTGCGAAATGAAACATGAGTATAAACAAGAATTGATTGGACCTTATTGGCTTCGTGAAGGAGTGCTTTCAGACAAGACATTCTGAGCTGGAATTGATCGGCTCCGGGTAAGAACTCCTTCTGAAAGAGGTCCAATGATGTTTTGCACAGGATGATCCTTGTTGATGTTAAGAGTTGGCACTTCTTCCACAGCTAAGTTGTCAAGTAAATTGCTGAGGTGTGTCAGTTGATTGTCATTTGGGGAAGATAGATCATCAGTAGGAGCAGCTTCATTTGTTGGAGCTCTTTGATCCACACAGTGTTCCTCAGGAATGTTATCTGAGAACAGTGGATTGTCAAAGGTCTGATGAGAGGAGGACGAAACTTGATCAGTTTCTGGAAGTTGCTGAACAGACTGAGAAGTGTCTGGTTCTGATGGAAGAACTTCATGTATTGGAGTGGGTTGTTCTGGAGGGGCATGATTGTACATGCCTGGAGGGTCAACTGTCAAGAGATTAGGATCACATGGAACATAGTCAACCCTATAGTCCACATCATCACCTTTGTAGAAATCATCAGTCTGCTTGGATGATTCTGTGTTCTCAGATGGATTGTTAAAGGGCCTGAAAGTAGAATCATACTCAAATAACCAGTTTGGACAGGAACCAGCATCTGTAGAATTCAACTCTTGCCAATCGATGTAATATGATTCCACGATCATCCGAGTCTTCTTGTTGTAAACTCTGTAAGCTGCTTTCCCTGATGAGTAACCCACAAAGTAACACTCATCTGCCTTATCATCAAACTTGTGGTTAGGCTCTGTATGAAGAAGAGTGCAAGGGCATCCAAATGACTTGAAGTGACCAACTTTAGGCTTCTGATTGAAGAGAATCTCATAAGGAGTCTTTTGATGGCGCTTGTTTAGGAGTGCTCGATTTTGAACATAGCAAGCAGTGTTAACGGCTTCGGCCCAGAAGAAAATCGGCAGCTTCGATTCTGATAGCATTGTTCATGCGGCTTCTATAAGTGTTATGTTTCGCCTTTCTGCAACTCTATTTTGTTGAGGTGTTCTGGCTGCGCTATATTGCCTAGCAATCCCTTTTTCATCGCAGAAATCTATAAGGGTTTGATTTCTAAATTCAGTGCCATTATCAGTTCTAATTACCTTAACAGTTAGATTCTTCTGATTTTCGATCAAGGTAATAAACTTCTTTAGGATCTCTGGTGTTTCATCCTTCTTGGCCAGAAAGAATACCCAAGTAAATCTGGAATAATCATCTGTCACAACAAGGCAATATGATTTCTTTCCGATACTCATTACGTTGACTGGTCCGAAGAGATCCATATGAAGAAGTTGAAGAACTGAAGAGATAGAATTGAATAATTTAGGCTTATGGGGTCTCTTGTGTTGCTTCCCCTTAGCACAAGCGATACACTTCTCAATAGTGGAGAAATCTTTAGAAGGCAGACCGATGACATGATCTCCCTTAGCGAGTCTGTTCAGATTCTTAAGATTTATGTGACCCAGTCGCCGATGCCATAGCAGACAATCATGCTCCGATGCCTTAGAGAACAAACAAGTGTTCTCTGTGAATGAATCTGAGTTAATGTTGATAATATATGCATTGTTTATCCTTGGAGTTCTCATCAGAATCCACTTCTCAGGCACTACAAAGCCAGGCTTCAGAATAAGACACTCCTTGTTTGTGAAGTGAGTTGAAAAACTCTTATCACATATATGAGAAACACTTAACAGACTGTGATTGAGTTCTTCAACATAATACACATCTTCTAAACTAAGAGTTCCATTTGTCACTATGCCCTTCATGCTTATCTTTCCTCCCTTGTCTCCTGCAAATGAGACATATCCGCCATTAAAAGGTGTGACCTCGTGTAACTGAGAGAAGTCCCCAGTCATGTGCCGGGAGAAACCACTATCAACATACCAAACATTTTTAAGCTTGCTTGGTCGTCCCTGCATCACACACAATCAATTAATAAGAGACCGGTACCCAAATCATAATAGACTTAGGTACTTTGGAAATCGCATAGACTTTGTTTCTGGGTTTGGGTCTATCCTTGGGTTTGTCTGAATTGTTTTTAATGAATCTTGACTTGCTTCCACTGCCAAGGTCAACTAGTTTTACCTTAGGTTTTTGAAGAGAGTTAGCTTTATTTTTAAAACTCTTTGGATTTTTCTTATGTAAACCACGTTTAGTTTGGTTTGATTTCTTGTTCCTTTTGGCAGTGGAAGGAATCTGAGTCTGAGTCCCCTTTTGAGAGGTTACCTTAGGCTTGGAGGATGGAACTGTCCTCAAATATTTGCTAACCAGTTTAGCCTTAGGTGTGACCTTCTGATTCTTCCCGTAGAAGAACTCAGTAGGTCGGTGCAGACAATGTCGAGCAAATGTGGCCTGGTTTCCCACATGCAAAGCAGCAGACTTTCTGGTGAAATTCAATTGGGTCAAAGGGCTTTACATCACAGTTACTTTGGCCAGAGGATAAGTTTGAAGAAACTTGTTCCAGGGACCCAGTTGGAACATAAGGTTCACAATTAGGATTTAATTGTGAACCTTCCTCCTTGGTAACTGTGGAATGAGCCAGTGCTGCCTGCTTTGTCAAAGGAGAGGAAGTTGATTGTGAGATGTGATTTATAGCAAAAGTCTTCTGAAAACTTTTTAACATATCATTAGGCTTAATGTTAATTTCATCAAATTTTCCAACAAAATTAGTTTTTGGAACAAAAGATGATTGACTTGTAGATGTTGAACAATCTGTGCTCCTCCTAGCACTTCTTTCTACCTCCTTCTCCTCTGAACATGTAACACTTAGTTTTTCTGCACAAACCTCAGAATCATTAGTCATAACAGGGTCAACTGTGAGTATAACAGGTTTGGTGGGAAAATCACAAGCACGATCATAATCCAATTCCAAGTCATCAACTGATGTGTTGATCCTTGGCATGCTTGAGTAATTATGGTTAAACGGTGGTTCACACTCATTAAAACTAAGACCCTTACCCCTCTTTTCCCTGTATTGTATGCTTACCATGTTTTCCAAAACTTTGCTTGAATAATCAAATTTTTCACATTTTACTGAGGTTTTAGAAAGTTGAGTTTTGACTCGGTCCAACTCCAAAGTGAGTTCATCGATTTTGCATCTAGCATCACGATAGTTTGACTCTTTGTCACTCAAAATTTATTTTAGCCTTGCCACATCCCGACCCTCGGCTTCAAGTTTTCTTTTAAAAACTCCCTCATTTTTAAGAAATTCTGAGTTAAAATATTTAAGTTTAGTTACTTCTTTGATTAATGATTCATTGTGTGACCTGTACTTAAATACTTTATCTATGCATGAGGTTGAGCAAAGATTTTCAGTTACCTCCTTTTGCTTGTCATCCACCTCAGCCATGAAGGCGTGACTCAGAGTTAGTTCCAGTTCCTGCACTTGATCACTCCAATCATAGGAGTCAGTCTCTTGAGTTACCAGTGCTTTAGACGTGCTAGCACTTCCTCCTGCAGCTGCAATCACAGCTTTCTCTTCAGACTTCTTTTCTCCTTCCTTGTCTGTCTTAGGCTGCTTACATTCTCTAGCAAAGTGACCTGGTTGATCACAGTTGTAGCACCGCAGATTTGACTTGTCAAATCCAAGTTTCTTTCCCGAGTTATTTCCAAAACTATTCCTTCCATATCGCTTGATAAACTTCTTTGCCCGAAAAACAGCCATTGCCATCTGCCAAGAGATATCCATTTCCTCAACATCAGCTGGATTTATCTGCTCTAAGTTGTCCTGAGTTAGGTTGGTAGGTGCCAATTCTCCTGCAATGAATGCATTGTAGCTATTCATAAAACCTTTAAACAACAGCAGATTTTCTTCTCTTTCTGGATTGATCTTGGACACTGATCTGGCTTGTCTAGATGATAGGAATGCGGTCTCAAAAGGAATTGACTGAGATGAGGAATGCTGATAGTGTTGTATCCCTGAAGCTTGAAGATTGATAGCTGATAGAAGAGCAGAGTTTTCAGACACGGGTGCAATGCCCATTGAGCTGGCATGGTTCAGTGCTCTCTGTTTATCATCCATGTCATAGGAGTTGATGATTGAGATCAGCTCACTCAGAGAGGTCTTGTACATATCCTTTGTTCTTTTGATTGTTGTGCAGTTTGAGTTTCAAGTGTAAGGTAGTGAATTCAGAAGCTTCTTGTTCACTTCTCCCTTAGTCATCACAATTCTAGAACTTGTCATCTCGGTCATCAAATGGGTGAATCTATTCAGCTGTGCTTCAAGGGACTCTCCTTTAATATGGTTAAACATGTTGAACCTCTGTCTCAGCATATCCTTGCGACTCTCTCGCATGTCTTCATTTCCTTGAAACCGTTCTATCAAGCCATTCCATAGTTCCTTTGCAGTCTTGTGCTCTTTAAAACCATGAGCTACTTCAGTTGATAGAGCCATTGTGATTGATGCATATGCCTTTTCTCCTTTTCCATCATAAGGATATCATTGTCAGTGTACAATTCAGGATCCTTAGCAACAAGAGGACCGTTGATTTCACTCTGGTATGAAGGCACAAAGGGACCCTCTTCAATGGACCTCCAAAGCTTTGGATCAGTGTACTTGATAAAGGATTGAAATCTGAATTTCCAATCTTGGAAGTTATCTCCCGACACGAGCCTCGGTGGCTTTGTTCCGGTGCCGATCTCATTGTCCAGATTGAGTAGATTGGACAAGTTAGTCAGATTCTTAGATGCCATTACTGAAAAATTTCTAAGTGTAGTTCACGAAATTCCTGTAGAACAGATCACCAAACACTGCCCAAAGATAAGACAGTAATCGAAATTCTCTTGTATACGAAGAAAAGTCTGTACTCGAAGAAAAGCCTGTATTCGAAGCTCTTCTTGTACTCGAAAAGGAACCAGTATTCGAACTCAAATCTGTACTCGAAGTTAACTTGTACTCGAAGATAGCTTTGTAGTCGAACTTCTTTTGTACTCGAACTGTACCTATCCTTTGAACACTCTATCTATACTCGAAATAGCTGAACTCGAAAATTTTGAACTCGAAAATACTTAAGAAAAATTTTATAAAAATATTTCTTAAGATTTGGAGTCCCAAATTTACACAGTAGCTAGATGAAGTAGAGAAGAATGATAAAGTATTAAACATGCTTCAGAAAGTTGTTACCTTGATGATGAAAAGAGCACTCAAGCTCTGATACCACTTGTAGGTTTCAAACCAGATCAAGAACGAAACTTTATCTTCTAAATCATCATCAATGATCTCTAACAAGTGCGGAATCCAAGTTAGAATCAAGAAAGCAAGTAGAAAAATGTAATCTTTGTATAAATACTGAAAATTCGAGTACAAGTGCCTCAATACGTCTAGAGAGCAAATGCCTCGGGATTCCAACCTAAACCTGTACAAAATACGTCTATTTATATTAGGCCTAGGTGTACTCAAAATCTAATACAAAATAGTTCGAGTACACGAACACATGGTGTACTCGAACCTGTAGTACTCGAACCTGCTGTACACGAAAATAATCAAAATCTGACTTTGACTCTTCCTAGGTTGACTTTGTCAGTCTTCAACGCTTTCAGGGCTCTACAGTAAAAGAAGTTTTTTTTTTGTTTTTTTTTTATAATTTTGTAACATTGTTATGGTCATTTTTATAAAAAAATATATAAAAAAGCGTCGACTAGAAATTTTTTTAAAAAAATAATAATAAAACAACAATGTAACACTGACCTAATTCCTTCTTCTAGGCCTATACAACGGTATTACGTCTATGTTACATCGGTTTTATATTATTTTTTAAAAAAATCTAGTCGATGCTTTTCTATTTTTTCATAAAATGAACCTAATTATGTTACCAAACTGGAAAAGAGTTGAAAAAAAATATTTTTTTTGATTGTTTTCAAGATTTTCTCAACTAAAAGAGGTTTTCTAAATAATCCTCCCTATATGTGTATATATATATATATATATATATATATAAAGGGATAAGTTTCCTCAAGATACAACTCTCTCTCTCTTTATATATATATATATATATATATATATATATATATATATATATATATATATATATTCTTCATAAATATTATTTAAGTATTTTCTTTAAGGAGAACTTATGTAAGAATTAAATGTAATTATATGTAATTGTAATTATATATAAATATATGTTTTACGTCGTTGTACAAAATAATCATTTTAACAATCATCTTGATGCTGTTTCAATTTTTTATAAAAATGTGTTAAGTAATGCTACAAACTTTTAAAAAACTAAAAAAAAAACTTTTTTACATGGTTTTTAGTTTTTACCATGGTTTCCAAAACAAAAAAGGTTTTCAAATTATCATTTCTCTGTATATAATATATATACACTATCTACATGTTTAATACATTTAATAATAATGTTTTTTAATATGAAGTTTTATTTATTAAAGTGGTAATGAATTTACATAAAAATAGAAGGAAAAAAAAAGAGTTTCACGTTGATATATTAAAACAATAAGATTTGGATGTTAATAGATGTAAATATATGTTTTTAGTATTTATATATGTTTAATAGATGTAAATATAAGGTTTATGCATTTAATATGTTAAAACAATACGAATTGGATGTTTAATATAAATAAATATAATTAATCCTTGAACATAATCATGATAATCCATTTAAAATTTTTAGAATAATGTATTATTCATATTAATTGAATAAAAAAATCTTGGTGGATTCAAATAACCATATAAATCTGTGTTTGCGTGTTTACGAGCCCTAAAGTCACTTTCGTAGTATTAAAACCTTCACTTGGGGTTTTTATATTTTTGGATAGGCAAGTAAGCAATATATTTTTGGATAGGCAAATAGGTAAAAATTTTAGTGAGTTGACTTTGTTTGCAACTTGAATCTACTTATAAAATGGTTGTTATTCTAAAAAAACAATATATATAGTATTTGCATGTTTAATGCATTTAATAATAACGCTTTTTTTTTTTTCTAATAGGAAGTTTTCTTCTATTAAAGCAATAAAGAATTTACATAAAAATAGAAGAAAAACGAAAAAGAGTTGCCCATAAGTATATTAAAACAATAAGATTTGGATGTCCAGTGGATGTTAATATATGTTTTTAGTATTTGACATATTAAAACAATAAGAATTGGATTTTTAATATATGTAAATGTAATTAATCCTTAAACACAATCATGATAATCTATTTTAAATTTACAGAATAATGTATTATTCGCATTAAAGTTAAATAAAAAAATGAGATTGTTTCAATTAACCATATAAATCCGTCTTTATCCGTTTACGACCCCAAAAGTCACTCTGGTGTATTAAAACCTTAACCTGGGTTTTTATATTTTTGTATAGGCATAGTCAAAAATTTTAGTGAGTTGACTTTGTTTACAACATGAATCTCCTTGTAAAATGGTTGTTAACTTGTTATTCTCAAAAAACAACCATCATATATATATATAGAGATGAAGGTTCATAAGAAAACAATCTATTTTTAAGAAAACTAAGAAAACCTTTTTAAACCAATCAGAAAATTTCAAATATATTTTAAAATTTTTATACTAAAGGTTATTTTGGTAAAATCACTATTACCTATTTATAGAATTTATATATTATCTAACTAATTTATTTTCTTTCTCCTTAATTCTCTCAAATCTTCACAAGAAAGCCATTATATCACTTTTCTTTCCTCTAATTCTCTCAAAGTTTACAATCATCATCCCATCTTTATTCAAAATTATTATCTTTGTTAAACACTTGTTCTTCACGACCATCAAGATCATCTCGGTGTTGGCTAGGGTTTTTCTAGGACACGAATCGTAACCGTTTTGTTAGGTCTTTGATGATGATTGGACCTCCGTCATTTGGTTTTAAAGATTATCTTCGGCCTTTCATTTTAATGATTAGTAACAAGTTGTTATACGAAATTCGAATAATTAAAGATTTTTTTATTCGTGGAATCTTCTTTGGTATTATGAGTTATTAATTATTTAAAAGGAAAAATATTACTGGCTAAATATTCTTGGTACTGCACCATTGGGGAACAGAACTATTGGTTAAAAAGGAGTGAAAACATCATTTAAGCTTGAAAAATGTTAATTTGATTTTTTAGATTTGAATTGTTTTTGGTGAGATTTTAGGTGTGACCCATTCAACATACTCCACTCCCATTGTACACGTTAATCTTAGACATGTTGTTGGGAGTGTTTTCGAAAAATGAAAGGATGTGGTGAATATGTATGACGTGCGTGCTAATCATGCTGGCTTTTTGCACTCAAATAAGTGTAATGAAAAAAAAATCAAAGGTGGTTCTCGCAACTGCAATGTTAAAAAAAGAAATATGGAAGCCTCGTTATCTAAAAAGCATCAAGAAAGATAAGATGAAGATGACGATTGATTTGTAGATAAGGAAGATGGATTTCTTGTTAATGAAGTATCTGACAAGGGTGAAGAGGATAAGTTGAAGATTCAGAGGAAATATTGATTAATGATGATGATACAACATTAGATTAACATATGGATATTTAATAGTTTGATATAATATTTTTTGTCACACCCCCAAATTCTCACGTGCGGTGTCAGACCGCTAGGTGTGACGTGGTCAAGATCATAGCTCTCGGTCATATAGAACGAATCTATATGAGTTGTACAATCACACAGTTTTGTAAATAAATCCAAGTTTTATAAATTAAGCAGCGGAAATATAAATTAGTTATGCAGCGGAAATGTGACACCCCGGTTGTGACATCCAGTACCAGATCGTTCTGCAAGTCCGTATGGTATGTGTACTTTCACTATTTACTATGTGTAAATACATGTTTGTGAACAGTGCTTGTATTAACAGAATTCAAAATACAAGAAACAGTTGTACGTAGTTATGTGAAAACTTAAATACCGTAAGTACAACAACTTACGATAAACAATAGTTGTATGTATTTAGGTTAAAACCTAAGTATAATTAATACAACGAATCAAGAATGACAATAGTGTTCAAGTAAATAACAAGAACATGTCGGTTGCGATCTGATATCCATAGATGAAAGGAATCAGATGGCCGGCAAATCAGTATGAAAACAGGATGTTTAGTTGAGTCCGTCAGTGAGGAAACACAATTCAAACATAATTGCAGTGTTATTTCAGAATAACGAACTGACAGTGTGTTTGCGTGGGTGACGATTCACACAAACATATCTGTGAGCTTAACGTTCTGAAATAATGACTGGAAAGTAGAAAACAAAAGTTAGGAAGCAAAGCATCGTCGTATTCGTTCGATTGACGATTCGAACGAATACGCGCGAAGGTGACGCGTTCTGACGAAACGAAAACGAAAACGACACGATCGAAAATAAATTAAAGAAAAATAATAAATTATGTTTTACAATTTTGAAACTCATCAAAATTTACTTAAAACAACTCTTTTTATTTAAACTACGTAATATGCGCGTTACGTTCCGGAAACGTAACGAAAACGCGAACCGAGCAACAAAAACAAACCCGAACACGCCCGGAGTATAAATACACTAAATGAAGCCATTTTCCTCATTTTTCTCATCTTCTTCTCTCTCACAAAACCCTAATTCCGAAATTCTCCTCCCACCACCATTTTCAAGCTTAAAAACTCCATAACTCACTCAATACTCCATCAAATAAGCTCATTCTTGAACCAAATCAAAGCTCTCATCATTCTCTACATGAAAGTACAACCGATTTAGAGCCAAACTCACTGAAATTCGAGGTATGAGAGTTAGAACACCACGAAAACTAGGGTTTTCGGTACCCTTTGTTTGAATACAAGCCCTAGCCGGTTTAAAAACCGTTTCTCTCAAACTCCATAACCACGATGACTAGTCCTAGTATGCACCATCGTTGAAACACCATGGGACCATGAGATGGGGGCGGAACTAGGTCCAGAACTGCAGCTGGCCGAATGGCCAAGGGCCGCATGGCTCGCCTGACCGAAACAACCCCAGACCGAATGGCTCCTTTCGGTGCTACCCCATTCGCTCAGCTTGAGACCCATTCCATTCGGTCGCTAGCCAAGTTCCCATGCGCCTGCCTTCATTCGCTTGACCAGTATCACCTTCCTTTGGCCAACATAATCCTCATTCGGCCAAGAACCCTAAGCCATGAAGCTATCTGGGTCCAACAACAATTATTCAGGCCCAAACATAGTTCAATTCGGCCCAATGTGGCCTAGATCTATTGAGGCGGGCCAACTAAACTGATTAGGCCTAGAGGGCTGTGTTGGCCCAGGAGACCCTTTTCAGCCCAAAGGACTTAGCCGGCCCAGCATGTGATTTGGCCCATGGCTACTTACTCGGCCCAACAGCCTACTACTTCGGCCCACGGCTTACTTGTTCAGCCCATCTGTTTGGCCGAGACACTGATTCGGCCCAACTCTACTTGAATTAGCCCATGAAGTTACTTAGACCCAAGAAATCTGATTTGGCCCATGATATAAATTCGGCCCACATTCAGTTGTTCGAACCACATAACAAAAGATATAAAAACATTGTTAAAACAAAGTTCACGAATATTAACTTAACTTACTACAAAGGTGATTATGGCTTTGATCTAAGGAACTGGATCATCTCAAAACATCAAGTTTATACAAGGGTTATTTCCTAAGTTTATTCTTGGAATTATTTACTAAATCTCATATCAAAACAAATGATTAACACATAACGACAAGGTTTATAAATTTCAAGGGTGAACTAAGACTAAGCACACAACATAAAGACACATAGTAATAACAGTCTATGACAATTGAAACAAGGGCCGAATGAAGACCAAAATCGAGACTTACGGGTGTTAGCAAATGTTATGGCTAACACATACACTCACGCACATGAATCTTTACAACTCATGATTACGAATTACAAACAACGTGAAATCAATACAGGATCGTGAATACAACAACAAGTACAACAAAGAGCGCGTACATTCTTGTTTAGGCTAAGTCAACTACAACAATTACAAGGTGAGTTCATATGCCCCTTTTCTAATCTTAACTGATTTTAAACTCTCGGGGCTGAGAAACATGCTTCACTTTTATTTATTTAAAAGTTTCAGCTTAACATATTGCTTATACTTTGATTAGATAATATTGTTTAACTTATTATCATTTATCATTGTATGCATGCTTGTGTGATTATGATATGACAGGAACAACTAAGATGAATATGATAATATAACTTCATAAATCATCAACACAACAGAATAATAGTTATAAGATTATATCTTACAACGCTTAATTATTCTCACAAGATCAGATAAACACAGGTGATCATGATGACAGCAACAACACAAACATGAATGATACGAAGATAATATATCTTCATAATATCATTCAACACCAGAGTTAGTTAAGGGTAATAAGACAAGTTCTTATAACACTTAGCTTACAACTCAACACATATTACAAGAGAACATGGGACAAGAATCATCCACCACCTGAGCCGACTAAGTGTAGTAAGACTAGTTCTTACCCCAGCTTAGTGACAACATGGTGACTATATGGAATCACAAGGAATGATAATCATGATAATGTAACTTCGTGATAACAACATCATTCACTCAATAATTAACATAATCTAATAAGACAAGATCTTATTTAACTTTGTTAAACAACAACGAGAACATATAACATTGAGAACAAACAACACTGATGAACACGCAATACAATTGATTACTATTGAACTGTCTGCATTATATCATTTCAATCATGTGCCATGTACTTAAGTTTGATCATTGTAAGCCCCTTTTAATTCGCTGACCAGTTAATTTGACGTGACTAAACCGACGATAGCATAGTGGTACCATAGGTTTGACAAACCTCCAGCTTGTAAGGTTGGTATGTTGATCGTATTGATTTATTGGCCGGTAAAGTAAGACCGGTGACAGGGCGACTCCAAGTCAGGGTCTGGGAAGCGACACATGGTGATATTAATCTGCAGTGATATTGTAATCAATCCAGCGGGATCCTATTGACTAGTAGATTGAGAAATTGATCTTCTCTCATGTCATACTACTGGTAATAGATTTCGTTAAGGCCTACGGATACACAAGGTGGTAGAGGTAAATCGGATGCATTGTAATCTGATTACGTTAGGATTGCAATGGATTCCTTTTAGGCTCTATGCACTACAATTGAGAACAAATATCAAATGGTTAACTAACACTTATATTATCAACAGTGATTAACAGTTAACCCCTCAAGAACAGAATAATAACAAGGATCAGATTAAATTAATCTAATTTCCTTAACACATTGAGGGTTTATCAATACTTCGGTTTGGTAACTAAAATCCTCTTATTATATTATTCTACATATGATACAACGGGTGATGAACACAGACGGACGGGTGAAATGAAATGGATATCCATAGTTGTATTACAAGTGGCATTAAGTTCTATTAGATATGTGGTGGGATGTTGGCTAGGGCTTGGTTCCCTTACATATGCCCTATATATAAGCATAGCTAATAGGATGAGATATCACTTATGAATATAACTATGGAAAGGCCATTGTGTGAACGGGTGAATCAAACAACTTACAAACAACAAGTATGACATTGTGATTGTGCATGTGAACATTTCAAGGCTTTCTAATATCAAAATATATGAACTCACCAACCTAGTGTTGACCTTGTTTAAATGCATGTTTTCTCAGGTGATGAACATGTCTAGTTACCAGATGTCCAGAACATAGCTAGTGGACTTTTAGAAGGCCTAGCTACATTTTGTGTGATCATATTTTTGGATGGCAAAACAGTGAATCATCTTTTGTATATCTTGTACAGCTACAAGATAGAAACCACAATGATTCTTTTGGTAGAATTACCTAGTTAAATTATGAACATGACTATGTAATTTAACTTTGTAATTTTGTATTGATGTCATTTAGCATTTCTCATTTATATCTCATGTTCTATGTAAATAATCTGATCATTTCGATTATCACAACGATATCGCGCCCCGGGAACCTTCCGCCCGGCGGGAAAGTAGATCCAGCCCGCCGGCTCGGGGTGTGACACCGGTCACTTTCATGTCACATTCAGACATTTTTCACTAATATTTAATAACTTACGTTTAGGTCCCAGTAAAAACTTTCGTGTTTTACACCCATGTAAACATACTATTTACTAACATCTGTTAAAACAAAGTTTACGTATGTTTACATATTCCACAAAACATTTATTACACAAAATTTTCACAACTGTTTGGTTATTAAAATTTAAAACCATCATACGAGCCTTCACGTTCGATTTCTGATCACCATCACCACTCACCCAACTCCTTTGCATCTGTGAACACCATATTTAAATTCACCATTAGTTCGTTAGAACTAAGTAAGATTACCCCACTATTTCACCCAGTGTATTCCATAATACCATATGAATACACTAATGAGGTTCCAAATAAAATTTGGCAACAACATTTATCCACATACAAAATGATTTACTAACGGTTCGTTTTCAACCAAAACATCAACATATCTCCCATTCATGCACAAACATTATAATTTAACATAACACACACACACACATATATATATATATAGGAGTAGGTTCAGATACAAATAGAAGTTTTTGTAAAAATGGTAGGAACCAATAATGTGTTGACATGTAGCATTTTTATTAATTAATAGAAAAGGGTAATATAGGCAATTGTATTTAAATGATTTTTAAATTTTGCATTAAAATAGAGAAGTGGTGAATCAGTTTCTTGATTGAACATATTCCAAAATTAATATTATATCACGTATAATCTTAAAACCATTGAATTCGTAACATCAAATATGTGTGCATGTATGAATGATAAAATAATTATTTAGCATATTTTTAGTGTTGTTGTGTGCTGACATGTTTTAATTTTAAACGCCAAAGCACATATTTTGTAGTGCTATTATATGTTCGGGAAGGGCTTAAAAGCGCCTTCGTCATGTCAAGCTGATATATATATATATATATATATATGTACTGATATGTGCTAATATATCATGTATTAATATCACATATTATGTATACGAGCTGATATATGCTTACATGTATTAATAGCATGTATTATGTGAATGTGCTGATACACGCTTCATGTACTAATAGCACATATTAGCACATCGCGAAAATGAAACCGACTTATTCCTTAAAAATAGTAACTGCTCCTAATTTAATAGATATCATGATATCTGCAAATATGGAAATTACTTTTATGCCCTTATTTCCATTTTAAACAATATATTAATTACAATCATGCCACTAGTTCTTTAATAGCCATTGATGATAACACATCAAAGGTTCAGATCATTTCTCACTGTTTTTACAAAATTATTGTTTTGTACAATAACCTTACTCTATATATATATATGCACACAACATTCCAGTTGTGCATCATATTTCCCAAAAGTCAACATTAACAATTTGACTCTTGAATTTTTAAAGGTCTACACCCTTGTAGGTCACCTTTTGTTCACACACCCTGTGAATCAATTACATTGGAATTGCAAGTCTTAAGTTCACACACCTTGTGAATCAGCATGCACATTTCCAGTCCACCATTTGTTCACACACCTTGTGAATCAATTACATTGGAATTGCAAGTCTTAAGTTCACACACCTTGTGAATCAGCATGCACATTTCCAGTCCACCATTTGTTCACACACCTTGTGAATCAATTACATTGGAATTATGTTGGTGCACTAAATGTCCCTAGTTCGATTTTGTATCATTCATCATGTAAAAATCAAGTTATATTAATGGAAGTTGTCTTTCTATAGTGTTCTTAATGTTTATATTTTAGTTAATTGATTATATGATTGGGTGATTTGGTTTATTAAGTAATTGAGTATGAGTATTGTTCATTCGGCCGAATGACTCTAACGTATGAAGTCATTCGCCGAATGAAACTAGAGTATGACTATAGTCAGCGAATGAGTCATTCGCCGAATGACTCATTCGACTGAATTACCTATTCGACAGAGTCATTCGCCGAATGAGTTGTTTCGGCTACTCATTCGGCCGAATGTCTACTGCCTATAAATACAAGTTGAAATCATTTTAAACCTAACTTCTGAGAACCCTCATTCTTCCCAGTGTGCTCCAGTGTCAAACCCCTGAAGATTTGAGTATTTCTTGCTGTCCAAGTTCGATTCATAGCTCGTGGTGTTCGATTCTCACTCAAACGTTCATCTCTTACCTTCGAATCACCACGGTTGCTGTTGGTTTCGATTGGAAAATCCTGGAATAGGATTCCGCACTATTCCAGAGGCTGTAGAGCAGATTTCCCTTGATTTCGGGCTGTTTTCGAGATCAACCTTGGTCCTACAAAGTGGTATCAGAGCTTTGGCTCTTGATTCTGCTCGATTTCCAATCCAAATCATCATATCTTTGATTTTTCGTTCGAGATCTGCAAAAACCCTAAGCTTATTGTCCTAAAAGTTACTGTTTCATTGCAAATCCGTGGATTTTTGTGGTGTTTTTGTCAAATCTTTTATCCCAATTTGTTCATTATCATCCCATGATGTTCTGTACCAAATTTGGTACTTAGATCTGGTCAAAATCTCAAGTTATCGTGATTTTTGTTGCCAAAACCCTCAGATCGGCCGAATGAGCATGGCGGCCGAATAGTTTGGGCCGAATCTCTCTCATTCGCCGAATAGCTACATTCGACAGTCTCATTCGCCGAATAGCTCCATTCGATCAAGTCATTCGGTGAATAGCCCTCATTCGATCAGTCATTCGGCGAATAGCTTCATTGAGTCAACTCATTCGGCGAATAGCTCTCATTCGAATTCTCATTCGGCGAATAGCCTCATTCGACCCTTTCATTCGCCGAATAGGTCCATTCTCTTTACTCATTCGCCAGACAGTCATACTCAGCCTCTCATTCGTCAGTTCTATCTCATTCGGCCCCCGTCATTCGTCCTAAGGATCTTCATTCGGCCATCAGTCTGAAAAATTTTCTAAGTGTTGAATCTTGTTGTTCTTGACTCTATGGAGGATTTAGCATTGATGGCGAACCAGAATCATCGTATTCAGACTTTGTTACTGACTGAGACTGAGACTGGAAACTCTAATAAAGCTCCAAAGTTGTTATCTTTAGACGATTATCCACACTGGAAGTATCGGTTTGAGATCCATATCAATGGGGTGGATACAAACTTATGGATGATGATTGAGGGAGGTTATCTGAGGCCCCTGAATGAAGATGGAACTCCTATGCTAGTCACACGGATGACTGAGCCTCAGAGGAAGCTGTATGATTATGAGAAGAAAGCATATGTTATTCTATCCCATTCCATTGCCACTGATATTTTCCATCAATTTAGACAGTTTACCTCTGCAAAGCTACTGTGGGATGCACTGCAACAAAGATATGAGGGTAATGATGCTTTGAATAGCATCAAGTCAAAGGCATTGAGAAAGGAATTCAATAGCTTCATGTATGTGGGAAATGAGTCACTGGATGAGTTGATTGCTAGATTTTATCATCTTTTGAGTGAGTTATTCAATCATGAAGTCAAGACAACTACTCAGGAAAAGATCCAGTGTTTGGCAGATGCACTACCTCCAAAGTGGGAGTCATTTTTGATGGTATTAAAGCAGAATCAGATGTTGGCTCATATGGACATAAATGATTTCATTCAGAAGCTGAAAGAGCAAGAAATAGAGAACAAATGGAAGGCCAAGAGAGTTGCCCAAGTCCAGGACCCATCATTGTATTATTCTACTCCTACAGTTGAGAAATCATCTTCTCATGCTCCAGTGAAGACAGCATTTGTTTCTCAGACTACTGAAGCTCCATCATCTACTCAGATTCATTTTAGTCAATCATCATCTTCATCCAATCCTCATAAAGAACATCATCATCCTGTAACCAGTTTGAAGACAGAAAATTTTGATAAAGTGACTGTAGAGATTGCCAAGGAGCATATGGGACTGTTATCTACTCTAGTCAGTTCTTATGACGGTTTAGTAGCCGGACAGATTGGCAATCCTTATCTGACTAATGATGATTACTCTCAGATAGATCCAGATGACATGGAAAGGATTGATATTATGTGGGCTTTGGCTAGTGCTGTCAGAAGAGCAAAAGAGTTTGTGAAGAGAACTGGAAAAGACATCAACTTGAACAAAGATTCAAAGTTTGGATTTGATATGGCTTCTGTCACTTGCTACAATTGTGGAGAAAAGGGTCACTTTGCTAGACAGTGCAAGCATCCTAAGAAAGCTGGAAACAAGAATCCTTTTCAGCATCAAAAGTCTTCTGCAGCAAATCCAGAGAGAAGACTTGTTCCTATTGATTCTCCTGCTCAGACTAGTTCTTCAAATGCAGGCAAAGCTTTGATGGTACAGCAGGATGAAGGTGAAAATTGGGATTTCAGATTTAATTTTGAACAGGGGGGCAAGATCAAGCTTGTGTTGCTGAGATCCAGAAGATGGATGATCAACTTGATGAGAGTACAGCCAAAGGAGCACAGCTTAAGACAGAAGAAACATCTGGATCAGAGTCTGAAAGCTTGACTGATTCTGACACTCAATCTGAGTCTGATGCTGATGTTGAAGAATTTCTTATTCAGTTTGCCTTGATGGTAAACTCATCTGCTACTCCTGCTGCAACTTCTCAGTCAGATCAGGTATCTGATGATTGTTCATCTTCTGTTTCTAATTGTTTTAATTGTGTTGACCTTAAAAGCAAGGTTCTTTCCTATCAAAATCACAATGCTGCTTTGATCAGTGATCTCAACCAATGTATTGATGCTAACAAAGTTTTAAAAGCTAATGAAAAGGATTTTCAAGCTAAAATTGAACTTTTAAATAGACAACTTCATGAGGCTGAGATTGCTGTTCTTAACAAGCAAGATGCTATAACTTCTTATCTCAATACCATTAATGAGGTAAAGAAGAAGTTAGCAATGGTTGAGTGTGATTATGAGACCCTAGGACAGAAGCTCAAGAGCTATGAGAGTGCATCTTATATCATTGAGCACATGATCAACAAAGAAGCTGATCATAAGGGTAAGGGAACTATGAGTTATCAAAGATGTCCTCCACCAATCTTAAACAACTTTGTCAATTCACCAAATGACAAGGATGTTAAAGATTTTCAAGTGATAACTCCTTTAGTAATTGATCCGATTGGGATGATTACTGATGAAGGTTCCTCTTTGTCAAAGGAATCTTCAGTGGATGGACATGTAGAGGATTGGGTTTCAGATTCTGAGGATGAATCTGATGATTCATCTGATTATGTTACTGCTCAGAATCCACTCCCTGTTATCAAAAAGGGTGACCCAATCTCATCTTCAAAAATATATCAAGCCTTAGGTTTTGTGAAAGCTTCAAAAGAAAATGAAGCTTGTGTGTTGAACAAGTTTGACAATCTTGTTCCAAATGGGAAAAAGGGTTTGGGTTTTAATCAGAACATGCCTAAAACAAATGTTTTCAAACCAAAAAGGCAATCTTTTTATGAGTTAAAACATTTTCATAGAAAAGGCGAACCGGTTTGTTTTGAGTGTGGTGCACCTGGGCACTTTGTTAGATCTTGCCCTCAGTTGATTAGACCAAAGGTTGCACCACCCAGAAAACAAAATCAGAATTTTGTTAAACCTGTCAGATCTGAGTCCAAGTCATTTCTGACAAAACCCAAACAACCAAATCAGGTTAAATCTGTGGACAAGGGTAAAGGGAAATTGATGAACTTGAATGTTCTCAAGCCTGTTAATGTTGATCAATCTAAATCATCATCCATTTATCTGAAAAACTCTTTCAGTAAAAATGCAGTCTGGAAAGTAAAGTCTGAGACTACAGTTCCACCCACTTCAGACAAGACTGTTTCAGATGGTAAATGGATCGATGTTATGATCCGAGACTCATTGGGTCAACCCAAGACTGTAAAGGCTTGGGTTCCCAAATTAAACTAATTGTCTTATTTTTGTGCAGAATGCCCCAACAGCTGCTTTAAACAGTTCTTGGATTGTCGATAGTGGGGCTTCAAGGCACATGACTGGAAACATCTCTTTGCTCTCCAACGTTCAATCTGTTCATGGTGGTTATGTAGCTTTTGCTGGTGACAAAGGTGGTTTTATCACAGGAGAGGGAATCTTATCAAATGGGCAAGTTTCATTTGACAAAGTCAGATATGTCAAGCAATTGGAGAATAATCTGCTTTCTGTATCACAGATCTGTGATAAAAACTACAAAGTTCTTTTCGATGACTCCAAATGCTACATTCTAAAGCAAGGTGTAGTTATCCCTGAAGAATGGATTTTGATGTCTGCCCCCAGGAAGCAAGACTTGTACGTACTCAATATGGCCACAGCTTCAACTACATCCTCCACAGCTTCATGTTTTATGTCAAAGGCAACAGAAAAAGATTCAATTCTTTGGCATAAGAGGATGGGTCATTTGAGTCTGCGCAAGATGAACCACTTGGTACACAACAATCTGGTTGAGGGGGTAAGTCTAAAGAATTTCAAGCTGTCTGATGTCTGTGTATCTTGCAAGAAAGGCAAGCAAGTCAAGCAGTCTCACAAACCGAAGAAGTATCACTCAATCACTGTTCCACTTGAGCTGCTCCATATGGATCTTTTTGGTCCTGTTAACCGCAAGAGTATTGCTGGTGATCAGTACTGTCTTGTTATCACTGATGAATATTCCAGATACTCTTGGGTTTTCTTTCTAAAGGAGAAGTCTGAAACGTTTGACTGCATTCAAGTGTTGGTTACCAAACTTGAATCTCTCTATAAGCTCAAGATTCGCATACTCAGAACCGACAATGGGACAGAGTTCAAAAATCACAACATGGAGAACTTTTGTAATGAACGAGGTATTGTTCAACAATTTAGTGCTCCATATGTTCCCCAAATGAACGGTGTTGCTGAGCGAAAGAACAGGACTTTGATTGAGGCTGCTAGGACTATGCTTGCAGATTCGTCTCTTCCAGTACAATTCTGGAATGAAGCTGTAGCTAATGCTTGTTACACTCTAAATCGAGTGTTGATAGTGAAGAGACATGGGAAAACTTGCTTCGAATTGCTTCATAACAGAAAGCCAAATCTTAAGTATCTTGAACCATTTGGTGCACCATGCACTATGCTTAAGAAACATGAGCAAGGCAAGTTTAATGAAAAGGTGGAAGAAGGGTATTTTCTTGGGTACAGCACTCCAAATAAAAGAGTTTATAACAGATCAACTCAAAATGTGGAGGAGTGGTACCATGTTGATGTTCAGAAGTATTCCATGCCCCCACCTGGGAAGGGTCCTGATTGGATGTTCAACTATTCTGATCTGTTTGACTCATTCAACATGCCTCCCATGTACACTGATGAAGATGTTGCTGTTCAGATGCTGTATGATGCACAAAATGCACCTGAAGAACCAAAGCAACCTTCATCTGTTTCAACTCCTACAGCACAGACACATGATGACAGCTCAGACACAGACGACAACTCAGCTCCTCCAGATGCCCCTGAACCAGCTGTTGACAATCTTGTGCCAGGACTTGAGGATCTGAATCTGAATAATCTTGATCCACATGTTGAAGTTCCCGCTCATCCTGTTTGCAGAATTAATCGGATTCATCCTCAAGAAAATATTATTGGAAGTCCTTTGGATGGGGTTAAGACAAGAAATCAGCTTTCTTCAGGAGGACTTGCAGACATTCTTGACTTTGCAGATGTAAACTTTTGTGCCCATTCATGTTTTATCTCTCAAGTTGAGCCACGTACTGTTACTGAAGCTCTTAGAGAAGAATCATGGGTAGATGCAATGCAAGAAGAACTCCTTCAGTTCAAAAAGTTAGGTGTCTGGCAATTGGTTGACAAACCTAAAGGTGTGAAAGTAATAGGCAACAGATGGGTTCTTCGTTGCAAGAAGGATGATCATGGTATCATTGTGCGAAACAAAGCACGTCTGGTTGTTCAAGGATTCAGACAAATTGAAGGTTTGGACTATAATGAAGTATTTTCACCAGTTGCTCGACTTGAAGCCATTCGTATCTTCTTGGCTTATGCATCCTTCAAAAATTTAAAGTTTATCAGATGGATGTAAAGAGTGCATTTCTTCATGGTGTGATAAATGAAACAGTGTATGTTAGTCAACCTCCCGGGTTTGAGGATCCATTGCATAGAGACCAAGTCTACAAGCTAGACAAGGCCTTATATGGATTGCATCAAGCGCCGCGAGCATGGTATGAGACACTGTCTACTCACCTTCTGAACAACGGGTTCAGAAGAGGTGTCATTGACTGTACACTGTTCATTCGAGAAAAGGATGGTGACTTACTCTTGGTGCAAGTATATGTGGACGACATCATCTTCGGTTCAACAAATGATGGTCTGTGCAAAGAGTTTGAAAAGGTTATGAAAGAGAAGTTTGAGATGAGCTCAATGGGAGAGATGAAATTTTTTCTGGGATTACAAGTGGATCAGTCTGAGGCAGGAATCTTCATTCATCAAACCAAATATGTTGGGGACATACTGAGCCGGTTCAGTATGTCTGATGCAAAGCCTGCTGGTACCCCACTGGCTGTCAATCACGGGATTACTCCAGATGAAAAGGGGAGTTAATTGATGCTACTTTGTACCGAGGAATGATTGGGTCTCTTATGTATCTTACTGCTTCTCGGCCAGACATCATGTTCGCCACATGCTTGTGTGCACGGTATCAATCAAAACCAAGAGTGTCTCATCTGATTGCTGTCAAAAGGATTATGCGTTATCTGAAGGGTACTCCTGATCTTGGTTTATGGTACCCTAATGATGATAATTTTGAACTTACTGCATACAGTGACTCTGATTATGGTGGCTGCAAAAGAGACTTCAAGTCAACATCTGCGGGATGTCAGTTCTTTGGAACCCGTTTAGTTACCTGGCAGTGCAAGAAGCAGACGTCGGTGTCTACTTCAACCTGTGAAGCTGAATATATTGCTGCTGCTAGTTGCTGTTCTCAGATCATCTGGATCCAACAGCAACTTAGGGACTATGGGTTACATTTTTCTAACACTCCTATATATGTTGATAATACTGCTGCCATAGCTGTCACTAAAAATCCTGTTCAGCACTCAAAAACAAAACACATCGACATTAAATATCACTTCATACGTGATTGTTTTGAAAAGAAACTAATCGATGTTGTTAAGATTCACACCGATCACCAAAAAGCCGATCTTTTCACAAAAGCTTTTGATAAACCCAGATTTTTATATCTATTATCGGCTAATGATGTTTTCCAAAAGGATGAAGTCCTACCTTCATCTGAATCTAACAAATGATCATCATCTTTCTTAGATAATCTTTGTTATGTCTATTTCTTTTATTTCAGTTTTCTTGTCTAGTTTCTTTTCTTAAATCAAAAACTCAAAAAGATTTTCTGTTTTAGGTTTTTAGGGGGAGATAGTTGTTAATTGAAAAACCAAAAACATCTGAAAATTCAAAAATACAAAAACAGTTGAAAAAGTTAAAATTGAGATGGTCTTTCTTTGAAAAAATGACACATTAATCTATCATGATATAGAAGCTGAATTGAATGTGTAAGCTGAACACACAAGAAAATTATGATGTGATGTACTGATAGGCCAACTCTACAAATGAATAAACAGCTTGTGATAACTTAGAAAGTCTGATTTGTGGAATTTGTTTGATAACACCATTTATGTGAGAAAGAGTTTTTGACTCAAATCAAGCATACACCGGTCATCATGGAATCAAATGAGGCTTCAATTAAAGAAAAACAAAAACAAGCTGGTATTAAGCTTGAAGAAAAAGAAAAGCAAGCTGGTATTAAGCTTGAAGAAAAATAAAAACAAGCTGGTATTAAGCTTGAAGAAAAATAAATGCAAGCTGGTATTAAGCTTGAGAAATACTTGAACAAATTAAGTTCGATTCCATACACGTGCCATATTGCTGGGACGAACCTAGCTGAAGCCGTCCATTTGGATAGAACAAGAAAAATACAAAAAGATAATAAATTTGAAATCTTATTGAATTTATGATGACTGGTATTAAGATATGCAGAAATGAGTTATAAACTGATTTTGATCGTTAATGGTGAAATGAAATGGGGAACTCGATCAGAAAACATGAGTGATCATAAAGTTTGTTTAGTAGTTGTGTATTGTATGGTTTAAAACTGGACAAACATATCAGTAATCGTATCATAAGATAAATGTGTCTAAGGTGAAACATTCAATGAAGCTGATATGATATGATGAGATGTATGTGTTATTTTGTCAATAGACGTCTCACAAAACATGTGTTTCTTTGTCTTTAGTTACTAGTTGTACAGTCGTAATTGTTGTTTCAGAAAAATACAAAAAGATTTTCTATTTTCAATTTTAGTTTAGATGATCATTTGTAGGTTCGGATGTCTGTCACATCTGAATTCTGAAACAACCAGACATATCTTCATAAGTGTCAAAATTTTGATGTTCAAAATGTAAAATCTGAAAAAGTTTGTGTTTTGGGTGTTAAAATTCTTATTCGCCCGAATAAGGTGTGAAAGTCACTCATTCAGCCGAATGACTTCATTCTGCGAATGAGCCATTCGACAGAATCAACTGTGACAGAGTATGTCTCATTCAGCGAATGATGTGTGTCGAATGACTCATTCGACATTCACATTCGGCGAATGAGTTGTGACAAATGTCTTATTCGCCAATTACATTCGGCGAATGTGTTTGATATTCAACCGACCTTTCGCCTTTCTCATTCGGCGAATGAGTAAACCTATTTAAGCATTCAATCAGGCGAAAGAGCTCATTCAACCATAAACTCTTTCGCCGTAACTGTGTGCTTACATTCGCCCGAACCCCATTTTTACTCAGTCGATTTCTTTTTCTTGATTTCCACGAACTCAGCCTCTGATAATCTTGTTCACTATCATTTCAGGTATACCAGGATCAAATATCATCAAGTTTCGACCATGAAATCATCAAAATCCGAACACCTGTTAGGGTTTTAGGGTTTTTGTAATCGCCTGTTATATAGATGGTCAAAAAGACATCTATATCACATGAGTCAAAGTTTAAACTTGTTAGTCGGTGGTTTCTGAGTATGTTGGTACAATTTTTATGAACTGATTTGATTTTCCGATAAACCAGGGTTTGAATTTCAAAATATAGCCGAATGACGCCATTCGGCGAATGTCTCATTCGACGAATGAAAGTCATTCGGCGAATGAAACTTATTCGGCGAATGACTCATACTTTCACTGTCATTTGGCGAATGAGAACTATTCGCCAAACGAAGTTCATTCGGCGAATGACTCTTTCGGCTAATGTATTCATTCGCCAATTTACCTCTCATTCGGCATATCAGTCTGAATTGATTCTGAGTTCTGATTTTGATCTGATTTCAACATTTTAAGTTATGTGAACTGTTCTAACATGTTTTTATATGATTTTCAGAATGGCTGGATACAAATCTGTGACGAAGAACAACATTTGTGCTCATTTGGATCTCGACACTCCGAACGCCAAGCACTACACTGAGATTATTACCTTTCTCAGGCGTTCGAGGATATTTACTGCCATCTCTACTGTACATGTGCCTTATAGGTCACATCAGCAGGATTTCTAGGCCTCTGCTGATATAGATTGCGAGGCTGAACCTCCAGTGATCAGAGGGAAAGTTCTTGGACATGATGTGGTTATCTCAGCAGAGCACATCAGGAGAGTTTGCAGTTTTCAGGATTCTCCAGATCAGCCTTATTTGCTAGATCGCTACTTGGTTCGTGGCTGCTTTATGAGATGCAAGTATGAGGGAGATCTCGGAGCTGGAATCCTCAACAAAGCCTTTATGAGTCCACAGTTCAAGTATCTTGCACACGTACTGATTCACTGTC
Organism: Mikania micrantha; assembly: GCA_009363875.1. Classification (NCBI taxonomy): domain Eukaryota; kingdom Viridiplantae; phylum Streptophyta; class Magnoliopsida; order Asterales; family Asteraceae; genus Mikania; species Mikania micrantha. The sequence goes on along the minus strand of CM018685.1, from coordinate 45,244,482 downwards.
TTGGATCCAGGAGAGGAGGATTCGATGACATGCGGGAAACTATTCAGTGTGCCTTTGTTGCATTGGTGCTTAACAGGCCATTCAACTTCTCTGAGATGGTTTTCTCTCACATGAAGGAGAATGTGACACTGAAGGGAGACAAGAAGTTCCTGATGTATCCTAGGTTTCTGCAGCAGTTGATCGATGCTCAGTTACCTGATCTGCCAAAGATCAATGCCGATATTATCAAGCTGGAACATATGAATGACTTAACCCTCAACAGGGTGATGTCATACAGAGGCAAGGAAAGGAAGCCAGCATCTAGATCTTTATTTGGTCATCTCTCTAGGCCAGACTACAGAGCTCCTGTTGGTCGTAGATGGAGACATGATGATTCTGACTCAGATGTTGAGGATATTATTGTTCCTGATGATGGTGGAGATGATGATAATGGTGCTGGTGGTGCAGTTGAAGGTGTGAGTGCTGCTGGTGGTGCAGGTGAAGATGTTGGAGGTGTTGGTGAAAGCTCAGTAGGTGTGAGCACTGTGGCTATGAGCACAACTGATGTGGCTCCTGGTGCAAGAGTTAGCACCTCTGTAGCTACAGAAGAGGAGGTTGATGTTGATTCACTGATGGAGCTGGATTTCTTGATTACTACTACCTCCACAGTGTCTATTCCTCTTGATACTCCAGTCACTCAATCTGCAGAAGGTGAAGATGAGTCAGAGGACTCAAGCGAAGATGAAGGTGAAGCAGGTGATGGTGATGGAGATAGTTCTGATTCGGAAGAGACTCAGAATGATGAGTTTGAGAAAGTGATGGTGGGAGGAAGGATGGAGATGAGAAAGAAGAAGAGGAGTGAAGCAGAGATAGAAGAGATTTCTGATCCTTTATTCATTCCAGATTTTGACATTTCTCCACCTCCTCGATCCTCTACTCCTGCTATTGTTGCCACTACTGTTGCTTCTCAGCCTACATCTTCCAGGGCTGGGAGAGGAAACAGATCTAGGTTTTCTTTCCAGAGGAGGTCAGAACTGACGACAGTTGCTACAACTATTGTCACATCAGTAGCAGCTGTCTCAGTTTCTTCACTGACTAGATCAAGGGCAACTCATGTTCATGCTACTACTGCCCCTCTGATCACCTCTGTGTCTCAAGCTCCCATATTTACTGCTGCATCTGCTGGTCCCTCCATCTCACGGGCTGACATGTCTATACCTACTGTTTCAGTTGTTGATCAACTGAGTACACTGAACAGTATGGTACTGAGACTGATGGAGAGGAATATGGAGCAGGAAAGGAAGAGTAGAGAGCAGGATCTGGTTATCGCTCAACTTACTCAGAGGATAGCAGATCAGGATGCACTGTTGCTTCAAGCTGCGGATCAGAGAGCAGACCTCAGAGCCAGATCAGCTCAGCAAGAAGAACAGTTGCTAAAGTACATTGACGAGCATAATCAGTTGGCCCTTACTACCACTGGTTTCAGTGATCGTATTCTTGCTCTGGAAGCTGAGAACGCCCGACTTGCTGAACTGGTTGAAAGTTCCAAGGAGGGCACACCTAGAATTGAGGGTTCTGCAGCAATTTCCGATGAATCAGACAAGGAAGAAGAAGAAGAGTCTGAGGAGGAACAGGTGGATTATGAAGACTCAGATAAAGATGATGAGTCTGATGATGAGGATAAGGACGGATCTGGGAGTGGGCCTTCTGATTCATCTAGTACTGATGATGATGATGATGATGACGACGATGATGATCAAGCTCCTCCCTCATCTGAGATCCGGTCCAAGAAAGCGAACGATAAGAAGACTCAGGCTCCTCCTCCTTCGTCTCCCTCAAAGACAGCTGAACCTGAAGCAACTGAGGAAGTAGAAGCTGTGCCTGTGAGACGTCAGCTGGACGAGACTCTCACTATGATTCTAGACGCTCAAGGCATTATACAGCACTCAGTTAGCTACGACAAGGAGGAGGGAGAGATCATTCATTGCCTTACTAAGGAACAAATGGCTGAGCTATTCAGGTTAAATCCTGATGAGGTTATCACTGACGATACCTCTATTCCTGTTTTTGATGAGCCTGATCCAGAACCTTTTGATGACATTGATGAGGTTATTCTAGAGGATATTACAGATGAGGAGAATCCAAAGTATACATCGGCTGAGGATGAGCTGCCTACATTTACTAACCAGTTTGATCAAGCCACAGAGGATCTTCTGGTCAGATACCTAGAAGAACAAGTTGAAGCAAGCAAGTCTGAAGCCGATGATCAAAAGAAGAAGAAAGAAGAATGGGAGGCCTATTGGGAGGTCCTGAAGAAACAGAGTACTGAGAAGATGCCAGCTACTCACAAGAAGGTTTACAGGACCAAAGGCTATAAGGCTGGAGGTCAAATTCTTAGCTGGGCATACTTCCACGACCTTGGATGTTATGCAGTGAAAAGACAGAGAGGAATAGATTACTTCAAGCATCCCCATGACTTTAAGACGTTGCCAGGCTTTGAAGTGAATCAATTAGCACGTCTAAAGATGCTATACAGTGAAGATTCGGGGATGTCTACTTGGTTTTCTCGACAGATCCAGTACGAGTACAGAAAGCGATGGGTGAACTTCCAACCTCAACAGCCTGAACGTTACTATCTTCCAGAAATTGATGGAGACACCCGGAAACATAAAGTTATCCTAAAGTGGCTTCCTCCTAAAGTCTTGAAGAAGATTCCTTTACGGAAGATGCGTCAAGATTTTATGGAAGGCTTCCGATGGTGGTATTACGACGGACGTACTGGAGAAGCAGTGATCGTGCTTTGCAAAGACAAGAAATGGGAGACTGTGAGGATTTTTGAGCCTATGTGGTTGACTAACTTCTCCCACAAAGATGTTATAGCACTGTATCGTCATCAGATTTTCTTCGACGTACAGGATATGGAACAGGCACTTCAGTTCATGAGAGTGATCCGAATCTGCATATGCTTAAAGGTTCATGCTGGAGCTGACTGGAAAGCGATTTCTGAGAAATATTTCAAGAAAGACACTTCTAAGAGTTGAACTAGGTCCAAGGGGGAGTTTGTTGGTGCACTAAATGTCCCTAGTTCGATTTTGTATCATTCATCATATAAAATTCAAGTTATATTAATGGAAGTTGTCTTTCTATATTGTTCTAAATGTTTATATTTTAGTTAATTGATTATATGATTGGGTGATTTGGTTTATTAAGTAATTGAGTATGAGTATTGTTCATTCGGCCGAATGACTCTAACGTATGAAGTCATTCGCCGAATGAAACTAGAGTATGACTATAGTCAGCGAATGAGTCATTCGCCGAATGACTCATTCGACTGAATTACCTATTCGACAGAGTCATTCGCCGAATGAGTTGTTTCGGCCACTCATTCGGCCGAATGTCTACTGCCTATAAATACAAGTTGAAATCATTTTAAACCTAACTTCTGAGAACCCTCATTCTTCCCAGTGTGCTCCAGTGTCAAACCCCTGAAGATTTGAGTATTTCTTGCTGTCCAAGTTCGATTCATAGCTCGTGGTGTTCGATTCTCACTCAAACATTCATCTCTTACCTTCGAATCACCACGGTTGCTGTTGGTTTCGATTGGAAAACCCTGGAATAGGATTCCGCACTATTCCAGAGGCTGTAGAGCAGATTTCCCTTGATTTCGGGCTGTTTCCGAGATCAAACTTGGTCCTACAAATTGCAAGTCTTATGTTCACACACCTTGTGAATCAGCATGCACATTTCCAATCCACCCTTTGTTCACACACCATGTGAATCAATTACATTGGAATTGCAAGTCTTACGTTCACACACCTTGTGAATCAGCATGCACATTTCCAGTTTATCATCTACACATTCGTAGATCACCACATGTCCACACACCTTGTGAATCATTCCACCACAATAATCACAATCAATTTATTTATTTCAATCAACTCAACTAATCATGTATGCTAAATGCACAAACACTTGTAGTGTGGACTCACCCCGTCCTACAACTACAAGCTCAATCAAATAGGTAACTTACCTCAATTTGGAGAGTTATCAACAATCTCCAATTCCTTTCCAGGCCTTCTAGACTAGATTCACCTCCTCTTCCTATTATATATTCACGTATAACAGGATTTAACAACATGAACACACAACTTGTGTTATTTATGTAATCTAATTTATTTGACCTGTTTCACTCTTCATTTTCAATCAAACCCTCATCGAGACTTTTATCAACAACCCATGTGTAAAAATTAATTTACACATGTTCTTAGTCATATTTAAATTATCAAAACTTCATATTTTGAAATTCGTTGCTTGACTTCCTTTACCAACCCCTAGTTGTAAATCGCACGTATACAACTAGTTTCAATGTGCTTAACACCCATACATACTGATTCAAACTCATTTGAATCTCATTTATTAGTGTGTGGCATTTAGAAGTCAAGTTATAATTTATAATTAGCAGTTTATGCTAAAACCATCAACTTCATATTTCAACATTTAATCCACATCTGAATTCGATTTATCATTCCCAGGAATGATCCAAAACTATCACAACCATGATTTAATCATCCCACTGGTTATAATACCCAATAATATGAGTTTCATGACAATCGGACATTATAAAGGATCAAAATCAAGATTTCACCGTTAAAACATCTAGTCCTTCATTTCTAATCACCCCAAATCATTATATAATACTCAAAACTCAATTTAATCCACATATTATCAAAATCAATGGAATAAAACAAATTGTTACCCTTCGAACAGATTTCTGGTTGAAATACGACGATCCAGACTTGTAGAAACAATCCACGGCTTGATCCGGACGTTCTGGTGGCTTGAAAACTGATGTTGCTTCACAAAATTTCGTATATGTGTGTGTTTGTGGTGAGAAAGTTCGAAATAATCTCATTTTTTAAGTTTTCTGGCGAATTCTGATAAAAATAGGAAGCCGCCGCCTCAAAACTGTCCAGGCGTACCGCCCTGCGTGGGTGTTTGGTCTCAGGCGTACCGCGCGAGACCAAAATTCCCAGATATTTTCTTGACCCCACGCGTACCGCCTAGCGTGGGCGCTTGGAGCTAGGCGTACCGCCTGGAATCATGAATTTTGATATTTTTGTATTTTCGTCGTTTTACGATTCCGGGCAATCCGGAACTCCATTTCACGCTCGGTTTTCTCCCACGTTCATCATTTCTCGCCTATTTTCATATTGTAGTAATCACAATCGTCCTATTAATGATTATTTCAAACGTGTGCGATTTTTTTGGAAATTAAAGTGTTTGCAACGGAAAGTAAATAGTTTCAGACACTTCATTGTTTTAAGATATGTCAAAATAAAACATCAGCCTAGAATGGGAGTCTAAATGCATGCAAGACCCTCTGTTTGGACCCCATGTGCATCCTAGCATCGTGTTGTTTAGTTACTTGAGAATACATGCGAAAATGTGTCAACATAACGTTGGTGAGTTCACAGGTTTAAGTAATTGAAAAACAATAAACAGATATATACTGGGTATGTTAAGTTTGTTGGATCTACGATCCCGAGTGTGTCAGTTCATCCTACCGAAACTCGATTGTTCCTTTGCCTCCCCGGGTTATCGCGGAACCCAGCATCACATCGATATTACACTCGTTGTAACCTCCGGTCACTATTGTTGCCGAAACTCGATTGTTCATCCTACCGAAACTCAATTGTTCCTTTGCCTCCCCGGGTTATCGCGGAACCCAGCATCACATCGATATTACACTCGTTGTGAACTCCAGTCACTATTGTTACCGAGTAGGACTAGTCAAACCCAGTAGTACTACGTAATAACGACTCGTTTGTTACACAACTAACGGTAAGGGTAATAAGGCCTTTTGTGGCGATATAGTTACACTCAAAAAGTTTGTTTACAACATACCAGTCATACATCTAAAAACAGTCGCATAGTATTCTCACCCCAAGAGTTTAACAAAAACAGTTAAAGAGTAAAGGTGGGGCTGTAAACTCACCTGAGTCTAGCAGTGTTGTTGTTGTTGCATGAACGATTATCTGTTCGCTTCTAGTGGTTACCTATATCACATAGGTGTCATGATTTCGCGTTCACGTTCGTGTTGGTCTCACTAGACCTCGTTTGTGTCCAAACAACTCTAAGTTGTTGTGTTGGTCGCGTTGACTGTGTTGACCGTGTTTGACTTAAGGACCTGTTGGTGACGGGTTTAGTTTAAGTGATCGTTCAACGTGTTTTTAGTGTTGTGTGATACGTGTAAACACATAAGTTACGTTCGTAGGATAACTTACTATTTATAGTAAGTTTCTTTTTTAAGAAAGTTTCCATTTTAAGCAAGTTTACATAAAATCACTTTTTAGTTATTCCAGCATGCTTGTTTTATCCTATATGATCATGTTATCACATAGCACCTTGTTACATGTTATCAAATAAGCACACATTTCATGTTAAAGTTTCTAAAAATAGTAAGTTCCTATATTTATCATGTTTCATTACTTAAAATCATACAATAGCTATCATCAATTCCTAACAAGTCACATAATGTCATTTATAATCATAGTTCATGTTAAATGATCACATTTCATCAAGATTCCCAAATAAAGTTTCTAATCTTAGTAAGTTTGTAAATAACTTATTTTAATAAGTTGAACCGCACAAACTTATCCATAATATCACCAATATCATCAATCAAACTCGACATATTTCAAAGTTACCATGCAAGTGTGTCTTTCATCATCAATGTTTCTATTTTTAGAAACATGTGGCAAATATACTTGTTCTAACATTCTAACCAACCAAGTATGCCAACAATCATCATGTAAATTCCAAATAGTCATTTTAACACACTTATTATACCTAGAACATTATCATGTATCGATTTGTCGTAATAAGGTTACTATTTATAGTAACTCATGGCATAACATCTATTTCTTAAGATTCTAATAGATCCAATGCACCTAATATAATCATTTTAACTCCAAATGATCATTTTATTCACATGCATGGTTATATTTTATCATTCAATAACATCTTGTAACATAAAAGTTACTACATATAGCAACATTCTCAAATACTCATTTCTTGACAACAATAACTATAATAAAACTTGTAAAACATTCCAAATATAATCTATGATCATGTTCTAGCACTCAAAATCAACTAAAACATGTTAGATCATGCATGCATGTAACAAAAAGTCATTATTTCATAGTAATATCAACAAATGATCATCCAAGCTCAACAAAATCATCATAGATTGTTCCAATGCACCAAATCAGTAGCAAAATCATTGAAATATATAGTGTTAGCACTCAAAATTCGTGCATTTATAGATTGAGTGTGTGCATGTGTGTGTATTGATGTGCATGTGGGTTTTAATGAAAGATTAGTGTAGATAGGCTACAAAGACTACCTCCCAAGCTTCCTAGTGGCTGAGAAAATGTTGTAGTAGGTCTCCAAGTCCTCAAGAGGTGGCTGATGTTGTCTCAATAGTAGCTACAAAGGAGTTATGGTGATGGATGACAAGTTTCCAAGCTTTCTTCTTACTTCAATGGCTTCCTAAGAGCTTCAAAGCTTCAACAATGGAGTTTTCTGGTGAAATGATGCAGAAATGGGGGTGTGTGCTCGAGATAGATGTGCTCTGGCCGAAGAAATAGGATTGCAATGATGAAAAATGAGATATGTTGAGTGTTAAAGGGGTTTTGGCATCTGCGGCTTCCAGGCGTAGCGCCTGGATTAAAATAATTCAAATGGCGTCTGGTTGATCCGCGAGCACCGCCCCGAGTGGAAGTAGCACTCCGGGCGTACCGCCTGGTGCTTGGCGTACTGCCTAGGTCGAAACATTGGTTCTAGGTGTAACGCCTGGCTTGCAGAATGAGCCCAATTGGCCCAATTTTGTTGTTTAAGCTCGTTTTTCGATTATTTTGCGCTTGTGAATATCGTTTTGTGACTTTAATCATAATTTCGCTTAGTATGGGTTCATATAAAGCTTAATCTTTGTTCAATTACGTTTTGGTTCGTTAGATTTCACCAACGTTCGTTAATCGAGACACGTGTGTGCATTTTCCGATAATTTGACAAATTATCGCCCAGTTGTTCTTGTTTGGACTGTTGTGCCATGTGTCACGCTAAATTACTTAATTCTATTGCCACGTATGAAATATTAATATAAATCATTATTATAATAAAAGTAATACTGATCTGGAAAATACGAGGTGTCACATTATTTGACTCTCATGTTAACAATACTACTTTACCTTATCAATCTTGTTACAAAGATTTTGTTTTATTTTTTAGTAATAAGTCTTTATTTCTCTAATGTTGAATATCTATTGATTGCATATATGTAATCACTGTTGACTAGCACATGTAATAACTGCGTAATCAACTTACATATGCGTGGTCAACTTACATATGCGTTGTCAACTTACATATGCTTAATCAACTGTTGTTTATGTGTATGTAATCATTGTTGAGTAGTATATCTAATAACTATTGATTACATTTTAAGTTGTATTATATTTACACACAACATATTTATTATTAACTTTATATTTTGAAAACATATGTGTAATGACTTTTGTTTTATATATGTAATCTCTGTTGATTACATACATGTTATCACTGTTGAGTAGCATATGTAATAACTGTTGATTGCATATATGTAAATGTAATCAACTATTGAGTAGTATATGTAATAATTGTTGATTACATATATTTAATCACGCTTGAAGTGAAATTTTTAGTGTATTTTAATAAAACATCTATCTAAAGGTAAATTAATATTCAATTTAAGTTGTTAATGTTTATGCACAACATATTAACTCTTAACTTTATATTTTATGCATAACATTTGTGTAATGAATTTGTGTTATATTTGTAATCTATGTTGATTACATATAATGTAATCATGTTGAGTAGTATATTTAATATATGTTGATTACATATATGTAATCACTCTTTAGGTAATTTATTTTAACTAGTTTATTATTATGTTCGTTCAAATACAACATTAACTTGTATCACATGTTATAAATAAGAATCATGCAACATATATTAAAACTAAATATCAACTTACATTAGAACTAAATATCCTTTAGATTTATATTTATTGTATTTCTTGAATAATAATATTTACAAAACTGCCACCATCAATTACAACCATTGATTGTTTTAATGAATGGTAAGATTAAGGTTTTTTTAATTTTCTTAAAAATTGAAGTTTTTTGAGGAACCTCCCCCTATATATATATATATATATATATATATATATATATATATATATAGGGGAGGGTTCCATAGAAAACTCCATTTTGGAAAAACTTAGAAAACTAATCACAATTGTTATCAATCAATTTCGTTTTTCGCTTTTTATTTTACATGTTGTTTTATTATAAGTTTATATCTGTTAACACAAAGAAAAAAATAAAAAAATATATGTAACTTATGTTATTACATATGTGTAACTTGTAAACTACATATATGAGTTACATATATGTAACTTTTTTGGTTACATATACGTAACTTCGTAATCTGCATATTTTTATTAAAAACATTTCTTTGTTTATACCATTTCTAAGCTAAATATAAAAAAATCATGATTTATTTTTCAAAAAATTGATTGTTTAGTACAAGTTTTCTTAGTTTTCTCCAAAGTACTGAGTTCTTATTTGAACCCTCCCCTATATATATAGGGGAATGATCGATTATTAACCACTCTTTATTGCGTCAACCGAATAACTACATCTTATTACTTTTAGACCCATATTAAAGTAAATTTAAACGTGTAGTTTTTTCTTCTGTTTTAATTAATATAAATAACGTGGGCCCACTTACATTAATTAAAAAAGAAGAAAAAACCTACACATTTATACTTATTTTAATTTGGGCCCCAAAGTAATCAGATGTAGTTATTCGGTTATCGCAATAAGGAATGATTAATAATTGAACCCTTCCCTGTATGCATGTACATACGTACTTATAGAGAAGGTTCATTGTTAACTCACTCTTATTGCGGTATCCCGTATACCTCCTTCAAGATCAATCCATATTTTTCACAACAATTTCTTCTTTTATGTGTATGTGTAAAATTGATTACCGTTTAAGATTTAAAGCAGTGTAAGTTTAACTTACAGTGTACCAAAAATATAAATCTTGTTAATGTAATTAAAACTTACAGGTCGATAGTATGCGAAAAATGGTGAACGTGGGCGCAAACCGTGCGTGAAACGGAGTTACGGACTGTCCGGAATAGCGAAACGAAAAAAAATCAAAAAAATTTGGATTCCCCTCCCGCGCGGTACGCCCCGGGCCAGCCTCCGAGATGGGGCGGTACGCCTGGGGTCAGTAAGTCGGCAAAAATGAGTTTAAGAGATCAGAACGCATCCAGAAGCTTATATTTCGTTTTCTCTCGATCTTGTACGCTCAAAACTCTCACCAGATCAACTTTTTATCATCTAAATCCTATTTTGAAGCCATTTAATCGCTTGGATCGTACCAGGGAACATATCCACGAGTTCTGATCGTTGTTCTGTAGCTGAAACTCAATCTGGTTAGGTAACAGTTCGTTTTAACCTTCTAGCTTGATTTTGATTGATTATATCTTGATTTTGAACGTAATGATATAGTTAGGATTGTTGATTATTGCCTAGATGATGGCTAGGATTGATTATAAATGAAGAACACGATGTTTTAACGGGTAAATCCTTGTTTTGATCCGTTGTAATGGCCGGTTTGCATGAAATCATACCCATGATTATAATGGTTTAAACCATTTGATTATGACAATGTAGGTGATTAGTTTGATTTATCTTTGAAATGCAAGGTTAAATCCAAGTGTTTCAAACTAATCACAATCATTAACATACTCATTGGAACGATTATCTGATGTCTATGATAACAGTCATATTAGTATGTTAAACATGGTTGCTAAACCTATTCTAATGCTACATTGTGATATTTCATGATATTTGGGTAATCAATAACAAGGATTGATCATTCCTAAGCCATTAAACTATCTAGAAACTGTTATAACATTATAATCAACAACATTAACTATTTGATTAATCAGAGACTATTCTGATTAATCAAGTGTGTCATCAACCTTGTATTAGGAACCTAATTCAATGTAGGTTCCTACATTATCATACATTGTATGATATAGCATTAAACTAATTAATTAAATACTTAATATCGGTTTGATGAATTTCAAGGCAATGTCTTTGACATTGGACGTTCAGAAAGATCTAATCAGTAAGTTAAAACAAAAATAACTCATTAAACATAAATAAATGCAGAATTTCTCTATAACTATCAGTTGTGTGACATTCTGCTACTTCTGAGTTATCAGGTGAGTTTCGTACAACCCTTTTTCTTTTTAATGTTTTATAAACATCGGGTTCTTACTGTGGAACTTTTTTTAAACATATGATATGTATCACTGTTATCTGCGTGATTTCATTTGATTGTTGAGAACTTGTGGATTTCATGGGATCTTGCCTGGAGAACAGAACACTATCACAGAACTTAAAAGTCCTCAGTTTAGAACTGTATCTAGTGAACCCATAAGGGGCCGAACAGGGAACAATGATAGTACTATCGGCTGACAACCCATTTGCTAGGAGTTTGCAACTCCCCTTGTTGTGAATGTTTGTTACCTGTTTTTAGAACTTCTTAATGTTGTGATAGACATTAAGATAATGAGGCATTAAGATGTTACCGACGGGTAGTATCTTATAGAACAGAACGTCCGAAAGGAACTAGATACAGGTCCGATGGTTATCTAGAACTGAAAGTTTTGAGAACTTGTACAACATATCATATTGTTGAACATGAACTTTACGAATTCACCAGCTTTGTGCTGACGTTTTAAATCTAAACCTTTTTGCAGGGAAACAGTGACTGTCGGGTGAGGATGCACCTTATCTATATTTGTAATTAAATAAGTTAGTCATGTAATAAACTTAGTGTGTGAAATGTACTGTTGTTTGTAATGACGATCCTTGTAATATATTTACTTTAAGTTAATCTGGGTGCTATGATATCGGATCAAGTAAGTCACACCTCATCTCTAAGACATCACCACTATGCTTCCGCAACCATCTCAGAGTGACAAATAACATCATCTAAGGTGACGAGAGGTGGGGGTGTGACATGGTGGTATCAGAGCCACATGTTATAGAATTTAGGTGAACTTAGAAACCTAGACTATAACCATAGGCTCGAATAGTGACACAGAGAGCACCGAACATAACTAACGAACAAAACTTGTTTTGAATTAAGCCTGGATAATCAGGTGGTACGAATTCCAGTTATGACTGGCCAGCACAACTGAAATTCGCAACACGTGTGCATTCCAGTTTAATTTAATTTAACCAGAACATTAATAACTATAAGGACGAGTAGTTTCTTTAAGATAGGAAGAGATATCATATCATGTTTATGTTGAATATTATTATTCGATATTTATATCATGGTACTGAATTGAACTTTTGTGTATACAGCGATGGCCAATCAGGGAGGAAGATATATATACCAACGATTTCCATACGTTATCCTGGACGATACACCCAGTTCTAGTTCTGGATCAGATTCAGATCCTTCTGAGGCATCATCAGCCACATCTCATGCAGTACCACCACAGGTGCCGGCTACACCACCACAGGTACCACACACTCCACCTAGACATCCTCATGTATCAGATGAGGATACATCTGCAGGCAGGAGAGGGATTCCACCTCCCCAGCCGATCCCAGTTTGGGATGGACTCAGAAGGATGCGGGGCCAGGCCCGCAAGATGACAGGTCTTCCTCCTAGACGCCAGTTGGCACCTAGAGACGAGCCCAGGGTCATACATGAGGTAGGAGAGTCTTCACAACACGCGGAGTTTAGGGCGCAGCTTTGCCAGGTGACTGTAGATCTTCAGGGGACTCGCCTAGAGTTACAGGAGTCTCGTGCTACTGTGGAGGACACACGTACCACAGTGTTAGAGATACTCACCTCTCACTTGATGTTGATAGATCAGGTGAGTGAACTGGATGCAGGCACACGCGCCTGGCGAGTTGTTCTTGAGGAGCGTATGAGGAGGACAGTGATGCATGTTATCATGGTTGCATTTGGACAGTATGTTGGGATGGTGAGGGAGAGAGCTGTGGGAGTGATAGAGGGTGTGAGGCGGTTGAGTATGGAGGCGAGGATGATAATACTGGCTATAGTACTAGCGACTATAGCCATTATGATGGCATGTTTACCGTACTTTTTACGGTAAGGTATCATATGGGTGTGTATGTTTTGGGATCATCATTGTAGATATCATCAGCGTCATGCGGAAAGGTTGAGAGTGGGATGTTTGGGGGATGTTTTTTATTGTAAAATAGATCCCCGGTATCTATTTGTAATGTTTTGGGTCTGGCAATCTGTATAAACTCGTTATGGCTGTACAAAACTTATTTGATAGTAATAAAATGGCTATTTATGTATATCTATATGTGTAATGTATTATGTGTGTGATGTGTGAACTGTATTTTCATAACAAACTTGTATGAACTATGAGAACTATAAGAACATTGTTTATGTGAGAACATAAGGATCGATCTTTCTTTTAGTTGTTGAATCTCTCTTTGATTGAGCAATGTTCAATCATTTGATAACCAGAGTCATTCTTTGATAAATGATCACTATGAGTCAGTCTCAATAAAATTTAATCAATCCTTTTTTCTGTCGTTATCTATTGCATGTATGGCAATGTATTGAGAACTATGAGAACTATGGGAACATGTTTGTGCGAGAACATATTTGTTGCCTGTATGGCAATGTATTGAGAACTATGAGTACACTTTTGAACAAGAACATATCTATTGTCGGTATGGCAATGTGTCACAGAACTATGAGAACATTTTATGTGAGAACATATATATTGCCTGTATGGAAATGTATCAAAGAACTGTATGTGAACATTTTTGTGTGAGAACTTATCAGTGTCATGTATGTTAATATATCAAAAACATGGGCAATAACATATTTATATCACAGTGCTGTGAGCTGTTTAATATTTTGACATGTTTTTGAATTAACAGGACTGAGTATAACTACGAACATTTGTGTGATTTCTGTGTACTGAGAACATGTTTGAGCTATATCAATGTAGTTATACTACATTTTCTTATAATCACATTTCAACATAAATTTTCAGTGTAACTGAATATGATTGAATTTATGTGATCGAACGGGTTATATCTTTAATGTTCTTGAACTGACCTGAGTTTGTCTGCATGTGAGCAGAACAATGGCTCCTAAAAGAGGTCGACCAGCTAAGAAAGCTACCAAGAACGTTACTAAACCTGAACAGAATCAAGTCCCACCTGTGAATGTAGAATCAAATCCGGATCCACGTGTCAATCCGGAAACGAACAGGGCTCCACCCGTGAATGTTGAAACGAATACGGTTCCACCTATGGCCGCTAGTGGATCTGAACTAAATGAAGCAACGATAGCTCGAATTGTAAATGAGCAACTGGTGGCAGTTATTCCAGGTATGTTGGCTCAATATCAGCAGAACATAGCTGCTAGCTCAAGTGGAAGCCATATAGAGCGCAACATTACTGATGGGAACACAGAAACTTATACTACCACCAGTATGAACATAACAGTTTTAGATTCTCCACCACATGGATGTACATACAACTACTTTGAAACTTATAATCCTCCATATTTTACTGGCAAGGAAGGAGCCGAGTGGTTGTTAAAATGGATCAAAGAGATGGAAACAAAACTTCAAATCAGCCAGTGCTTATAAGAGCACAAAGTAGCATATGCTACTTGTTCTCTTAAGGACTCGGCTTTGACATGGTGGACTACCACGTAAGATTATTGGGTACGGCCACTGTTGATGTAATGGGCTGGAAGGAGTTTAAAACCTTGATTATTTCAAAATATTGCCCAGCCACCGAAATCATGAAACTACAAGAAGAGTTCTTGAATCTTTCAATGATAGGTGAGAAGTGTTGGAAATATACAGAACGATTTCATGAACTCACATGTCTGTTTCCTGACATGTTTCCTACTGAGCTAGTCTTGGTAGAAAAGTATATTCAAGGTTTGGATCCTCAAATTCGAGAAATGGTAGCTGCTGCTAAATTACAACTTTAGAATATATCATTATCTTAGCCAACAGATTTACTGATGAGGCAATAAGAAATGGTACCCTAACAATGATAGATGAGGAAAGTTCTAGCGGGACTAAGATCAAGGCATCTAGTAACACAAGAGGAACAAAAAGGAAGAGGTTTCAGAAAAACAAAACCAAAGCTCCGGCTGAGACTAGCCATAGCAAGCCAATGATTAAAAACTATGGTGCGGCTATCCCGGAAAGGAAAGTATATACTGGGCAGGCGCCCAAATGCAATAAGTGTCCTTTTCATCACACAGGACCATGTCCTGTTTGTGCAAATTGTAATCGAGTCGGACACTACACCAAATACTGTAACATTCCTGCTCGTCAATCCAACCAAGCACCACGAAAAACCACTCAAGCAAACAGGACGTGCTTCAAGTGTGGAAGTCCCGACCATTTCATGAGAAACTGTCCGAATAACAATAACACTAATTAGAGGAATGAAGCTAGGGGAAGAGCTTTGTATATTAATGCAACGAAGGCAAGGTATGATGCAAATATTGTCACTGGTACGTTTCTTGTTAACAATCAATATTTTTTTATATATGGGGATAAATAAGAATTTTACCTCCCCAGAATGATCATTTTACTTGCATTACCTACTACATACTTAGATAAATCGGTGTTAATGATAAGTTGATAAAAGCTCCTTATCTCCTAGTACTTTCTGAAATGTGAGAACTTTTAGATTAACTAGGAAGTTTTAGATAAAGATTTTATCAGACCTTGTTTCCCACCCTGTGGAGCACCAATTCTTTTTGTGAAAAAGAAGGATGGTTCATTCAGGAGGTGTATTGACTACAGGGAACTCAATAAATTGACAATCAAAAACCGTTATCCATTGCCACGTATAAATGATCTGTTTGATCAACTACAAGGTGCTACTTATTTCTCAAAAATAGATATAAGATCCGGATATCATTAGTTACGAATTCATGATGATGATGTTCCTAAAACTGCTTTTAGAACTCGATACGGACATTGTGAATTTCTAGTAATGTCATTTGGACTAAAGAATGCACCTGTAGTTTTCATGGATCTAATGAATCGAGGATGTAGACCTTATCTGGATACGTTTATGATTGTGTTTATTGATGATATTCTCATTTACTCTCGAAACCAATAAGAACATGCTCAACACTTGAAACTGATCTTAGAACTCTTGGCACGTGAACAACTATATGTCAAACTCTCCAAGTGTGAGTTTTGGTTACGGGAAGTTCAATTTCTTGGACATATAGTGAATGAAAACGGTATTCAAGTGGATCCCAGTAAGATCAAAGCTGTGAAACAATGGGAAACACCACGAACCCCAACTGAAATACGTCAATTCTTAGGGCTGGCAGGTTATTATCGCCGATTCATCAAGAACTTTTCAAATATAGCCTTGCCATTGACCACATTGACACAGAAAAATCAACCTTTATATGGGGTTCTCAACAGGAGGAGGCATTCCAACTATTGAAACACAAACTCTGCAATGCGCCTATCTTGTCATTACCGGAAGGTACAGATAATTTCACAGTGTACCGTGATGCTTCTCGTCAAGGTTTTGGGTGTGTTTTAATGCAAAACGAGAAGGTAATTGCTTACGCTTCTCGACAACTGAAAATACATGAGAAGAACTATACCACTCATGATCTAGAACTTGGTGCAATGGTGTTTGCACTCAAGATTTGGAGACACTATCAATACGGAACCAAGTGTGTCATATACACTGATTGTTGGTGCATATTTTGGATGTTCGCTGCTGTTCGAATAGATTAGAATTGTATTTGCTTATTTGTAATCACTTGTATGTATTTGTATGTTCTCAGTCTGGAAACTGAGTCGTTCGTAGGAGCATCTGCGAATGGATATTATGTAAAGGGGTTCATTCGGCGAATGAGTGGCCGAATGGCTCCATTCAGCCGAATGGGTCACAGCCCATATAAATACCAGTTTTCCAGATTTTAGGGTTTAAGGTTTTGTGTGTGTTCTTGGGTTTGAGCACGAGAGGGGGAGAGATCATGCTCGATCTCTCCCCGGCAACACTATGTTCTTTTATGATGTGGATTCAATCATGTAATCATTCGATTCTATCAATATACCATTTGATTTTGTTCATCATCTTCATGTTCGTCGTGTGTCAAAACCCTAACCTTCCGTCCAAAGTGAAATCGCCGGTCCTATCACGTCTTTACACTCATCATAGAAGTCTTCAACACATTCAAGATCAGAAAATGTTGAACATGCGATAGAGTCGGTGGGTAGAACTTTTAAACGACTATGACTGTGAAATTTGTTATCATCCAGGTAAAGCGAATGTCGTAGCCGATGCCTTGAGTCGCAAGGAATGAGTCAAATCTTTACGTGTGAAAGCGTTAGGGACGACTATTCAAACCAGTCTAATTCCTCATATTAAAGAAGCTCAACAACAAGCTTTACAAGCAACGAACTATCCTGCTGAGGAACTAGGAGGATTAGACAAGCAACTTGAAACCAAGATTGACGGAGTGTTGTATTTCAAAAGCCGAATTTGGGTTCCTTTATTCGGTAACTCTAGAACAATCATCTTGGATGAGGCGCACAAATCCAGGTATTCTATTCATCCAGGTGCAAATAAAATGTATAAAGATCTTAAGGATTTTTACTGGTGGCCTGTAATGAAGAAACACATAGCAGAATACGTGGATCGATGTTTAACATGTCTTAAAGTTAAAGCTGAACATCAACAGCCTTCTGGGTTATTGCAACAACCTGAGATTCCCATGTGGAAATGGGATCAGATCTCTATAGATTTCATTACTAAATTACCCAGAACATCACGTAATCATGACTTTATATGGGTTATCGTTGATCGCCTTACTAAATCTGCGCATTTCTTACCCATCCGAGAAAATTATTCTATGGATCGACTTGCTAAACTCTATGTTAATGAGATTGTATCTTGACATGAAGTACCAATCTCTATTATTTCTGACAGAGATAGTCGATTTATGTCACGATTTTGGCAAACTCTTCAGAATGCATTGAGCACACAAATCAATATGAGCACAGCTTATCATCCACAAATGGACGGGCAGATTGAACGAACGAATCAAACTCTTGAAGACATGCTCAGAAGCTGTGTGATTGATTTTGGAGGTAGCTGGGATATTTATCTTTCACTTGTTGAATTCTCATACAATAACAGCTACCATACCAATATTCAATGCGCTCAATTCGAAGCACTTTATGGACGCAAGTGTAGATCACCTATCTGTTGGTCAGAGGTAGGTGAAACTCAGATCATAGGCCCAGAATTCATTCAAGAAACAACTGATAAGATCGCACTAATTCAAGAACGAATCAAAGCTACTCACGATCGTCAAAAGAGTTATGCTGATAATCGTCGTAGACCTTTAGAATTCCAAATAGGTGATCGAGTAATGTTGAAAGTTTCACCTTGGAAGGACATTTTCAGATTTGGAAAGAGAGGTAAGCTTTCACCAAGATTTGTAGGGCCATTCAAAATTCTTGAACGAGTAGCCTACAGACTTGAGTTACCTATTGAATTCGGTAATATTCATGATGTCTTTCATGTATCAAATATGAAAAAGTTCCTAGCTGACAAATCATTGATCGTACCTCTCGAAGAGATTCAAATTGATGAAAAACTTCAGTTTAATGAAGAACCAGTAGAGGTGATGGATCGAGAAGTAAAAGTATTGAAATGTAGTCGCATACCAATTGTCAAAGTTCGATGAAATTCACAACGTGGACCTGAGTACACGTGGGAACGAGAAGATCGAATGAAAACAAAATATCCACATCTATTCTCATAAACGATTATCATTGAGTAAGTCTTCACTAAATTTCGGGACGAAATTTCTCTAACAGTAGGAGACTGTGACAATTGTAGTTGAAATCCACGTTGATTTAGCTATTGTAATTATTACAGGTTAATAGTACGCGAAAAACGGTGAACGTGGGCGAAAACCATGCGCGAAACGGAGTTACGGATTGTCCGGAATCGCGAAACGAAAAAAAATCAAAAAAATCCGGATTACCCTCCCGCGCGGTACGCCCCGGGCCAGCCTCCAAGATGGGGCGGTGCGCCAGGGGTCAGTACGTCGGCAAAAATGAGTTTAAGAGATCATAACGCATCCAGAAGTTTATATTTCGTTTTCTCTCGATCTTGTACGCTCAAAACTCTCACCAGATCAACTTTTTATCATCTAAATCCTATTTTGAAGCCATTTAATCGCTTGCATCGTACCAAGGAACATGTCTACGAGTTCCGATCGTTGTTCTGTAGCTGAAACTCCATCTGGTTAGGTAACGGTTCGTTTTAACCTTCTAGCTTGATTTTGATTTTGAACGTAATGATATAGTTAGGATTGTTGATTATTGCCTAGATGATGGCTAGGATTAATTATAAACGAAGAACACGATGTTTTAATGGGTAAATCCTTGTTTTGATCCGTTGTAATGCCCGGTTTGCATGACATCATACCCATGATTATAATGGTTTAAACCATTTGATTATGACAATATAGGTGATTAGTTTGATTAATCTTTGAAATGCAAGGTTAAATCCAAGTGTTTCAAACTAATCACAATCATTAACATACTCATTGGAACGATTATCTGATGTCTATGATAACAGTCATATTAGTATGTTAAACATGGTTGTTAAACCTATTCTAATGCTACATTGTGATATTTCATGATATTTGGATAATGAATAACAAGGATTGATCATTCCTAAGCCATTAAACTATCTAGAAACTGTTAGAGCATTATAATCAACAACATTAACTATTTGATTAATCAGAGACTATTCTGATTAATCAAGTGTGTCATCAACCTTGTATTAGGAACCTAACTCAATGTAGGTTCCTACATTATCATACATTGTATGATATAGCATTAAACTAATTAATTAAATACTTAATATCGGTTTGATGAATTTCAAGGCAATGTCTTTGACATTGGACGTTCAGAAAGATCTAATCAGTAAGTTAAAACATAAATAACTCATTAAATATAAATAAATGCAGAATTTCTCTATTACTATCAGTTGTGTGACATTCTGCTACTTCTGAGTTATCTGGTGAGTTTCGTACAACCCCTTTTCTTTTTAATGTTTTATAAACATCGGGCTCTTACTGTGGAACTTTTTTTAAACATATGATATGTATCACTGTTATCTGCGTGATTTCATTTGATTGTTGAGAACTTGTGGATTTCATGGGATTTTGCCTGGAGAACAGAACACTATCACAGAACTTAAAAGACCTCATTTTTGAACTGTATCTAGTGAACCCATGAGGGGTCGAACGGGGAACAATGATAGTACTATCGGCTGACAACCCATTTGCTAGGAGTTTGCAACTCCCATTGCTGTGAATGTTTGTTACCTGTTTTTAGAACTTCTTAATGTTGTGATAGACATTAAGATAATGAGGCATTAAGATGTTACCGACGGGTAGTATCTTATAGAACAGAACATCCGAAAGGAACTAGATACAGGTCCCATGGTTATCTAGAACTGAACTTTTTGAGAACTTGTAAAACATATCATATTGTTGAACATGAACTTTACGAATTCACCAGCTTTGTGCTGACATTTTAAATCAAAACCTTTTTGCAGGGAAACAGTGACTATCGGGTGAGGATGCACCTTATCTATATTTGTAATTAAATAAGTTAGTCATGTAATAAACTTAGTTTGTGAAATGTACTTTTGTTTGTAATGACGATCCTTGTAATATATTTACTTTAAGTTAATCTGGGTGCTATGATATCGGATCAAGTAAGTCACACCTCATCTCTGAGACATCACCACTATGCTTCCACAACCATCTCAGAGTGACGAATGACATCATCTCAGGTAACGAGAGGGGGGGGTGTGACATCTTCCCCTATATATATATATATATGGGTTGGATCCACTAAGAAGAGATTTTTGCCTAAGAAGTGCGAGAAGCAATAGGATTTTGACATGTGGCATGTTAAAAATATAAAACAAAAATCTAGTACAAAAAAATACAGTACAAAAGTTAAAAATCCAACACAAAAAAATAATAATCCAGTACAAAAAAATAAAAAATATAGTACAAAAAACAAAAATACATTACAAAAAACAAAAATGTAGCACAGAAAACAAAAATTCTGTACAAAAAAAGATCATAGTACAGAAAAATAAAAATCTAGTGCAAAAAATAAGATGTTACATATGTTTATTATATTCTTAGAGTCAAAAACATATACATGATGTAAATTCTTAAGCTTAGTAGACATGATTTAGATGTTATATGAAATTATGTGCTAAATGATATGTGAGAATTACGTTAGAAGACGTTTCATACATCAAACATATACTAGTACATAGTAGCCTAAGAATGCATCTACATTCATCTCAATGACTTATGTTTTGAGTTAAAAAGGGAAATGTACACATGCATAGACATTATGATTTACATTGTTTAAGTTAAAGACCTAGCTAGTCTTGATTTAAACTTTCTAATATCATTTGTTTGGATTCTTACTTTGTGCTTAAACATGATACTTGCAACTTGCATATGCCTTAGATCTAGTTCTATTTAGTTTAATAGTTTTGCATCATTTTTATGTATTGTGTTAAACGATTAGAATTGTTCACCAACTATGCAAATAGTTGACCTCTATTCTACATATGTAATAGGATAAGATGAAGAGCAAGGGTGAAGACTTAGTATTGGACCTAGTTAAATTTAAAACAAATGTTTATTTAGTTTCTTTGTATTTGAATTTGGGTGATTGTAGTTGCATATTTTATTTTGATTGAATGAATGTTTGTATTTGAATTAATATGCATTGTAAACTATTTAAACTTTAAAATAGCACCAAGAGCTTTTGAGCATTCTTAATCATGCCCCCAACGTATTCTGCCATCGGTCGGGGTGTGACACCCCAAGATTTGTGTTGATCTTGTCAGAGTTAATCGGTTTCTGCAATTAAGATGGGTTATTATTTAATCCTGATCATATATATATATATATATATATATATATGAGAAAGATAATTTGAAAATATGTCATTAGTGTGAAAACTATGAAAACCATGTAAAAATGATGTAAAAGACGTGTTTTTTTGAATTTTTTACGGGTGTGCACATTATTTGGCACATTTTTATAAAATGAATATAAAAAAGCGTCGAGTTTGTATTTTTAAAATATATATATATATATTGTAAAAACACGTAAAACATATGTAATGATGTGCCCAGATGTTACCTATGTTTTAAGTGGTTTTGCAATTTTTTTTAAATATCCACTCTACCCTTTTTTTTATTTTTTTATAAAAATTTGGCAAATAACTTTACAAATAGTAAAAAAATTATAAAAAAAAATTTTACATTATTTTTGCATTGTTTTCATAGTTTTCATGCTAAGGGTTTTCAAATTCTCTATACCTGATATGTATGTATGTATGTATGTATGTATGTATGTATGTATGTATGTATGTATGTATGTATGTATGTATGTATGTATGTATGTATGTATGTATGTATGTATGTATGTATGTATGTATGTATGTATGTATGTATGTATGTATGTATGTATGTATGTATGTATGTATGTATGTATGTATGTATGTATGTATGTATGTATGTATGTATGTATGTATGTATGTATGTATGTATGTATGTATGTATGTATGTATGTATGTATGTATGTATGTATGTATGTATGTATGGATGGATGTGTGTGTGTGAATTGATTTTGTTTTTGGATCTCAATCAAATACATAAGAACATAGTACGGTTAAGGGTGTTCAAAAATGTGACAATTGCATCTGAGAATTCGGCCTCAATGACGTAAGCACATTTGGTCGTGCTTAAGATCCACATGGATTTAGCTATTGTAGTTATTACAGGTTGATAGTATGCGAGAAATGGTGAACATAGGCGAAAACCGTGTGCGAAACGGAGTTACGGATTGTCCGGAATCGCGAAACGAAGAAAATCCAAAAATTTGAGAAAACTGGTGCCAGGCGGTACGCCTGGCGTTCATGAAAAATCTGGAATCTATCCTCCTCCCTCGCGTGCTACGCGCCAGCCCAACGTCTCACCCGGGGCGGTACGCCTGGGGTCTGTTAAGTCGGCAGAATAGGTTCAAAAGATCAGATTGCATGGAAAGAAGAGTTATTTCTTCTTCTCGACTTCTTCTTGCTTCAAGAAGAAAAACCAGCTTCTTTGGCCATAAAATCTTCATTTTTAAGGCTGCTAAACATCTAGATCGCACTAAGGAACATTTCTGCAAGCCCTGATTGTCGTTCTACACTCAGAACTTCGTCAGATTAGGTAACGGTTTGTTTTAACCTTCTAGCTTGATAATGGTTGATTAGATCTTGATTTTTAACGTAATGATATAGTTGGGGTTGTTGATTATTGCCTAGATGATGGCTAGGATTGATTATAAACAAAGAACATGATGTGTTAACGGGTAAATCCTTGTTTCGATCCGTTGTAATGCCCGGTTTGCATGAAATCATAACTATGATTGTAATGGTTTAAACCATTTGATTGTAACAATGTAGGTGATTAGTTTGGTTAATCTTTGAAATTCACGGTTAGATCCAAGTGTTTCAAACTAATCACAATCATTAACATACTCATTGGAACGATTATCTGATGTTTTGGATAACAGTCAGATTAGTATGTTAAACATGATTATTAAACCTATTCTAAAGCTACATTGTGATATTTCATGATATTTGGGTAATCAATAACAAGGATTGATCATTCCTAAGCCATTAATCTGTCTATAAACTGTTCTAGCATTATAATCAATAACATTAACTATTTGGTTAATTTGAGATTATTCTGATTAATCAAGTGTGTCATCAACCTTGTATTAGGAACCTAATTCAGTATAGGTTCCTACATTATCATACATTGCATGATATAACATTAAATTAACTAATTAAATACTTAACATCAGTTTGATGACTGTTAAGACAATGTCTTTGACATTGGACGTTCAGAAAGATCTAATCAGTAAGTTAAAACATAAATAACTTATTAAACATTAATAAATGCAGAATCACTCTATTACTATCAGTTGTGTGACATTCTGCTACTTGTAAGTTATCAGGTGAGTTTCGTACAACCCCTTTCCTTTTTAATATTTTACAAACATCGGGGTAGCACTGTGGAACTTTTCTAAACTATATGATATGTGTCACTGTTATCTACGTGATTTCATGTTATTTGTTGAGAACTTGTTGATTTCATGGGATTTTGACTGGAGAACAGAACTCTATCATAGAACTTAAAAGTCCTCATTCCTGAACTGTATCTAGTGAACCCATGTGGGGCCGAACAGGGAACAATGATACTACTATCGGCTGACAACCCATTTGCTAGGAGCTGCAACTCCCCTTGCTATGAATGTTTGTTACCTGTTTTTAGAACTTCTTAATGTGGTGATAGACATTAAGACAATGAGGCATTAAGATGTTACCGACGGGTAGTATCTTATAGAACAGAACAGAGCGTCCGAAAGGAACTAGATACGGGTCCCATGGTTATCTTGAACTGAACATTTTGAGAACTTGTATATCATATCATATCATATTGTTGAACATGAACTTTACGATCTCACCAGCTTTGTGCTGACTTTTCAAACTTAAACCTTTTGCAGGGAGACAGTAACCACCGGGTGTCACACCCCGAGCCGGCGGGAACGGATCGGTTTTTCCCGTCAGGCGGAAGGTTCCCGGGGCGTGATATCTTGAGTGATAATCGAATGATCAGATTGTTTACATAGCACATGATAAATAAATGAGAAATGCTAACACATACATGATATATAATTACAAGATTTAATTACAATGTATCGTTCATAATTAAATCAAGTAAATCTACCAAAAAGAATTAATGTAACTATATCTTGTATCTGTACAAGATATACAAAAGATGATTCATTGTTCTTGTCACCAAAAGCATGCAACACAAAATGAAGCTAGGTCTTCTAAAAGTCCACTAGCTTAATCCTTGCATGTAAGTAGCTACACCAGTTCATCACCTGAGAAAACATGCATTTAAACAAAGTCAACACTAGGTTGGTGAGTTCATAAGTATGTTAGTTGAAAACCTTGCTTCATTCACATGCACAATCACAATATTTATAATGTTACTTGTATATCATTTGTTTCACTTGTTCACCCAATGGTTGCTCAATAGTTATATTTACAAGTTTTATATCATCCTAGTAGTGATGCTTATATATAGGGCATATGTAAGGGAACTAAGCCCTAGCCAACATCCCACCACATCACCACTAGAACTCCACACTACTTGCAATACAACTATTGATTTCCATTCCCAAATCCACATGTTCATCTCATTCTTGATCACCTATAATATCATGTATAGAATAATATGATGATATAATTATAGTTATCGAACCGAAGTTTAGATAACCATTATATATGTTAAGGATATTAGATTTATCAAATCTGTTCCTTGTATTATTCTATAATTGTGGGGTTAACTGTTGTTTCACTTTTAAATATTAAGAGTGTTAGTTAACCACTTGTAATTTGTTCTTGACTTATAGTGCATAGAGCCTAAAACGAATCCATTGAAATCCTCACGTAATCAGATTTCAATGCATCCGATTTACCTCTACCACTTTGTATACCCAAAGACCTCATCGAAACAGTTACTAGTAATATGACATGAGAATATAAATTACTCAGTCTACTAGCCAACAAGAAACGATGGATTAAGTACTTATCACTGTAGATTAATATCACCATGTGTCGCTTTCCAGAACCTGACTTGAAGTCGCCCTGTCACCGGTCATACGTTACCGGCCAATGAATCAATACGATCAACATACTAGCCCTACAAGCTAGAGGTATGTCAAACCTATGGTACCACTATGTTATCATCGGTTTAGTCACGTCAAACTAACTGGTCAGCGAATTATAGGGGCTTACATGATCAACTAGAACTAGTGGCACATGATTGAAGTGATATAATACAACAGGTCAATAGTAACTAATTGTAATTGCGTTCATCCGTGTTATTGTTCTCAATGTCATATGTTCTCCGTGTTATTAACAAGGTTAAATAAGAACTTGTCTTATTACATTATGTTAATTATTTGAGTGAATGATGTTGTTATCATGAAGTTACGTTATCATGATTTTCATTCTTTGTTCCATGTTCTCTTGTAATATGTGTTGAGTTGTAAAGCTAAGTATTTAAAGGACTTGTCCTAATACACTTACTTAACTCTTGTATCGAATGTTATTACAAAGATACATAGTATCTTTATATCATTCATATGTTTACCTGTGATTGTTCCAATGTTTGTTTATGTAAGAATAACTAAGTGTTATAAGATGAAATCTTACAACTATGTTATTATAATGAGTTGATGAACTAGTAAGATATATTATCTTGTTCATCAGATTATTCCTGTCATATCATGATCATACAAGCATGCATACAAAGATGAGCAATAATAGGCAATTTGTATTATCTAAAATCAATGTAATAGCAATATGTTAAGCAAAACTTTTAAATAATTAAAAGTAAGCATGTTTCTCAGCCCCGAGAGTTTAAAATCAATTAAGATTAAAGAAAAAGGGGCATATGAACTCACCTTGTAGTAGTAGTGGTCGACTTAGCTTAACAAGAAGAATGCACGCACTCCTGGGTTGTATTTGTTGTGTTTTCACGTTCCTGTATTAATTTCATGTTGTTGTAACTTATAAGTATAAGTTGTAAGGTTTTGTGCGCGTGTATGTGTTATCCCTAACTTTGTTATCAGCTCTTGGTCTTGATTATCATTCGGCCCCCGATTCTCTTGCTAGGAATCATGTTATTATCTTAATAATTTGATTACTTACTTGTCATTTATGATAGTTTTATGTTTCACTTGACACAAGACTATTTTATGTAATACTCATTGAGATTTATCATTGAGTGTAAATATCCCACTTAAGTTTTTAAATAGATAGAAAAAGTTATCAACCTTTAATACTTTATAATCTCTCAAATAGATTGTTTCATCGTAAGTAAGTAACCATAATGTTATGAACCTTATCAATGTATTAGGTTATACCCTAAATCAAGTGGGCCGAATGTAATCATCCTTGGGCCAATTCAATTGGGCCGATGGTGTGTGTGTATGGGCCGTTTAGGTTAATCATGGGCCTATGAACCACTGTGGGCCTGTTAAAGATGTGTTACTCAATCGAGTGGGTCGGTTAATTGTGGTTTTGGGCTAAACCGCCACATGGGACGAATGCCATAACATGGGCCAAGGGAATCTGTTTGGGTCAAGTGTGTTGGGCTATTATTGGGCCGAGACAATTACAGTTGGGCCGTAGCAAGGAAGTTGGGCCGTAGCAAGGAAGTTGGGCCTGTTGAAATTTGGGCAGCCACGGCATGCATAAGCCGATATAAAAAATGCATGTGGTATCCAGCGAACCTATGGGTTATTCAGCTAAGGTTCGTGAGCCAAGAAAGTTTAAAAGGTTCGTGGGTTCATGTTCACGTAGGTTAGGTCAGTTGGAGTAGCCCAGGGTTCGGCTGCATGCCGAGGGTTGCATAGCTAAAAAGGGTTCGGCTGATGTTAACATAGGTTCGTTTCAACAATCTGAGTTTGAAGGTTCGTGATCCATAAAAAGGTTCGTCAGTCATGGGGTATGGTTCGGTTATGTGATGGTTCGTGTTTGTTGAAGGCTCGGGGATGTTTAGCTTCGACAAACCTCAAAGGTTCGTAGTATGCATGTACGGCTGTGCAGGTTCGGCTGAGGTGAAGATGATTCGGCTGAGGTGAAGATGGTTCGGCTGAGGAGGTTCGTTGCCATAGGGTTCCGCTCGTGGCTACAGTTTCACGAACCACAAGGTTCGCCATTCAAGGATTCGCTCCTGATAACTTACTGGTTCGGGGCTCATCCAGGTTCGTCTGGGATATCTTGATCGAGGACGGTTCGGTCATGGGTGCAGTACAGAAGGTTCGTGAGTAGTGTAGTTGAGAGGGTTCGTGAGTAGTGTAGTTGAGAGGGTTCGGCCTACACCCAAGGGTTCGGCTGACGTCTCCTCTTACGAACCTGTAACTGGGTAACATTACCATCACCAATCCGAACTGTTGCAAAGCTACACCCATGGTGGGGCTAAGTGAAGTCGAGTTGTCGGTGGTTTGTGGTGTGAACAGCAAGTATGTAACCGGTTTCATGGGTGTGTCGAACAAGACCTCATAAAACCCAATTTTTGTGAATTTTCACAGCATCATACCTCGAAATTTAGTGGGTAAACCTTCAGATCTGTTGTACTTCCTTGTAGGGGACGTCAAGAGCTACGCGTGGGTTCAAGAATCACCCGATTTCGTGGAGAAACGAAGGAGATATGACGATTTGAAGTTGGATTCTAGTGTGAGAGTGAAAGGTTCGGGAATGGACTTTAGAGAGAGAAGTGGCTGATGGAAAATGAGGAGAAACACCCTTATTTGACGCTTTTATACTCCGGGGTGTTCGGGTTTGTTTCGGTTGCTCGGTTCGTGATTTCGTCGCGTATCCGGCACTTTACGTGTAATTTTAGTTTTTAATAAACATAAAGAAGTTAAATTAATTATTTTGATGAGTTTCAAAATTGTAAAAATGTTATTTATTTAATTTTTATTAATTTATGATCGATCGTGTCGTGTTTTCGTTTTCGTTTCATCAGATCACGTCACCATCGCGCGTATTCGTTCGAATCGTCATTCGAACGAACACGTCGATGGTTTGGCTTTCTGCATTTTGTTTTCTACTTTCCAGTTGTCATTTCAGAACGTTAAACTCACAGATATGTTTGTGTGAATCGTCACCCACGCAAACACACTGTCAGTTCGTTATTCTGAAACGACACTGCTACATTGTTTAAATTGTGTTTCCTCGCTGTCAGACTCAACTAAACATCCTGTTTTCATATTGTTTTCACATTGAAATATCGGCCATCTGATTCCTGTCATCTATGGATATCAGATTGCAACCGATTTGTTTTTGTTATTCGCTTGAACACTGTTGTTTCCCGTGATTTGTTGTGTTAACTGTACTTAGGTTTTCACTTAAATACACACAACTTATGTTTCAATTGAGTGTTGTACTTACAGTATTTAAGTTTACACGAAAATACGTACAACTGTTTCTTGTATTTAGAATTCTGTTAATACAAGTACTGTTTATACAAATGTAATTATACATAGTTACTGTTGGAAGTACAAGCACCGTACGGACTTGCCGGCCGGTCAGGTACTAGTTGTCACACCGGGTGAGGATGCACTTCATACACTTGTAATTAAATAAACTAAATGATGTAATAAACTCAGTTGTAAACTATAAGTTTGGTTGTGATTACGAAACACTTGTAATATATTTATTTTAAGTTAATCTGTGTGTTGTGATACCGGATCAAGTAAGTCACACCTCATTTATGAGACATCACCACTATGCTTTCGCAATCTTCTCAGTGACATCATCAACAGGTGACGAGAGGTGGGGGTGTGACAAAAAAAATTTAAAATCCGAAATGAGAATCGTATTCGAAACCGGAAAAAATTGATACGAATTAGAGATCCGGATCAAATATTTGTTTTTCTTATTTGGATCACATATCGGATATGCAAAATCTTATTTATTTGGATAGGATATCCAAATTCAATCTGAATAACCCGAATAAAATTTGTTTATTCGATTTATTCATATTACTCGGATGTTAAAATAAGTTTACTCGGGTTTTTCGGATGGATTCGAATCGGATTAGCTTATTTCTAATTTGGGTCCTGTCGGGTTTCGAATGGGCCTTTAAAATTTTCAGATCCGAATAAACCATTATTTGAACCAGTGAACAATATTAAGTACCGTTACAAAACCATCAATGAAGAACATATCACTAATTGAAGAGAATAATTCAAATTTAATATAAGAAATATCTTGCTAATTTAATAAACCAATGTGTAACCTACAAATAGGGTTATCTGATAATTATTAAACGATTCAGATGTTAATCCAAAATTATGCTCGTGAAGATCAAAGTCAAGTTTCCATGTTTATGTCACACCCCGAGCCAGCGGGCTGGATCGACTTTCCTGTCGGGCGGAAAGTTCTCGGGGCGCGATATCGTTTGAGAATCGAAATGATCAAATTGTTTGCATAGCACATGATATATAATTTAGAAATTCTAACATGACAATGATATAGAATTACAAAGTTAAATTACAATGTATCGTTCATAATTTAACCAAGTAAAACTATCCAAAAGAATCAGTGAGTTTCTATCTTGTAGCTGTACAAGATCTACAAAAGATGATCATTGTTTTGTCATTCAAAAGTACGATTGTCACAAAATGTAGCTAGGTCTTCTTAAAGTCCGCTAGCTATGTTCTAGATATCTGGTGACTAAACATGTTCGTCACCTGAGAAAACATGCATTTAAACAAAGTCAACACTAGGTTGGTGAGTTCATAAGTTTGATACTTGAAAACATTGATTCGTTCACATACACAGTCACAATATCATACATGATACTTGTAAATGTTTGATTCATCTGTTCACACAATGGCCTCTCCATAGTTATATTTACAAGTAGTATCTCATCCTATTAGCTATTCTTATATATAGGGCATATGTAGGGGAACGATCCCCAACCAACATCCCACCACATATCTAATAGAAATTAACTCCACTTGCAATACAACTATAGATACCCATTTTCACCTCACATGTTCATCCCGTTTGATATCCACCCATCCGTTGTGTTCATCACCCAGTGTTATATGTAGAATAATATAATAAGAGGGGTTTAGTTATCAAACCGAAGTATTGATAAACCCTCAATGTGTTAAGGAAATTAGATTAATTTAATATGATCCTTATTATTATTCTCTCGCTTGTGGGGTTAGCTGTTAATCACTTTTAATAATAAGAGTGTTAGCTAACCAATTGATATCTTGTTCTCAACTTGAAGTTCATAGAGCCTAAAAGGAATCCATTGCAATCCTCACGTAATCAGATTACAATGCATCCGATTTACCTCTACCACTTTGCATTCCCATAGGCCTCATCGAATCTGTTACCAGTAATATGACATGAGAGAAATCAATTCCTCAGTCTACTAGTCAACAGGAAACGATGGATTAATTACTTATCACTACAGATTAATAACATTATGTGTCGCTTACCAGACCCTGACTGTTCGTCGCCCTGTCACCGGTCATACGTTACCGGCCAAATGAGATTATGATCAACATACT
This sequence comes from Mikania micrantha, assembly GCA_009363875.1. Lineage (NCBI taxonomy): Eukaryota > Viridiplantae > Streptophyta > Magnoliopsida > Asterales > Asteraceae > Mikania > Mikania micrantha. Next base: position 45,213,078 of record CM018685.1, on the reverse strand, counting down.
AGCCCTACAAGCTAAAGGTTTGTCAAACCTATGGTACCACTATGCTATCGTCGGTTTAGTCACGTCAAACTAACTGGTCAGCGATTTTTGTAAGGCACTTACAATGATCAACTTGAATACATGGCACATGATTGAAATGATATAATACAGACAATTCAATAGTAATCAATTGTATTGTGTGTTCACCAATGTTGTTTGTTCTCGATGTTGTGTGTTCTCGTTGTTCTTAACAAAGTTAAATAAGATCTTGTCTTATTATACGATGTTAGTTGTTCTGTGAATGATGTTGTTATCATAAAGGTACGTTATCATAATTATCATTCATGTTGTTCCATATGGTTACCCTGTTGTCACTACAGTGTTGTAAGAGCTAGTCTAACTACACTTAGTCGACTCAGGTGGTGGATGATATTTGTTTCGTGTTATCTTGTAGTCTGCACCGAGCTGTAAGCTGAGTGTTATAAGAACTTGTCTTATTACACTTAGCTAACTCCGGTGATGAATTATCTTCATATCATTCTTGTTTGTTGTTGTTGTCATCATGTTTACCTATGATAATCTCATTGTTTGTTCTTGTAAGAATAATTTAATATTATAAGATAGAATCTTAAAACTACATTATTCTATTGTGTTGATGATTCATGAAGTTACATTATCATGTTTCATCATGTTTGTCTTAGTCATGTTATGATCATACAAGCATGCATACAATGATAAGCGATAATAATTCAAGCAATATTATCTAAATCATAGTATAAGCAATATGTTGAACTAAAACTTTTAATAAATAAAATATTTAGCATGTTTCTCAGCCCCGAGAGTTTAAAATCAATTAAGATTAGAAAAGGGGCGTATGAACTCACCTTGTAGTAGTTGTGGTTGACTTAGCCTAAACAAGAATGCACGTGCTCTTTGTTGTACTTGATGTTGTATTCACGATCCTGTATTGATTTCACGTTGTTTGTAACTTGTAAACATAAGTTGTAGAGATTTATGTGTGTATGTGCTAGTCTAAGTCGGCTACCACTTATCGGTCTTGGTCATCATTCGGCCCCGGTTCTATTGTTATTGGTCATTATTACCATATGTTTTTTTTATGTTGTGTGTTTAGCTTTAAATCATTCTTGAAATCTCAACACTTTGTTATTACATGCTAATTGTTTTGATATGAGGCTTAGTAAATAAACCCAAGAATAAACTTAGGTTTATGGTTTAAAACCCCACATGTTATTCTTGTTATGTTTGAAGAAATTGTTACATAGTAATTAAATAACTAGACAACAACCCTTGTAAGCTTGATGTTTTAAGTTTATGAAATTCATTAACCTAGAATTCATCACAATGATAGTAATAATTATCCACGACACGTGCATTGTTATTCCTTTGCTTTTGTTTAAAAATGTGTTTACAACTTTAACTGATTTGGACCGAATTCTTCACATGGGCCAACCCAAATGACATTTGGCCGAACCAAATCACTCTTGGGCCAAATCACACACTTGGGCCATAAGTGTGTGCGTGGGCCAAACTGTTGGGCCGAAAGAATTGCATGGTCCGAATGATGGGTGGCTAAACCCTTCACCACATCAGTTGTTCCTTGGCCGATTTGGGGGGGATGCCGAATGAACCAGGCCCGACCGAAGGAAGGGGTACGTTAGGCCGAGAGAATGAACCTCAGCCGAATGAAAGCTGCTTGGGCGAATGGCCCTCTGGCCGAAAAAAGTCAATGGTCGAATGGTTAGAGGCGAAGGAGGCTGCTTCGGTCGCTGGTGAGTCGGCAGGTCCAGGCCATTCGGCTAACTGAAGGCTTCGGTCGACTAGGGTGGTTCTATCCAATTCTTAGCCAAGATCTTTGATGGTTTTATGTGTTGGTGTGTGTTAGGACTAGTTTCAGGGTATAAGGTTCGAAGAACAAAGGTCATAAACCGGCTAAGTTGAAGGATCAACTAAGGGTTTAGAAAACCCTAATTTTTGAGACTTTGATGCTCAAGTACCTCGATTTTTAGTGGATAAATCCTCAGATCAGTTGTACTTCTAAGTAGAGGATTTTGTAGCTTCGATTTGGCTCAAGAATCATGCGATTTCATCAAGAAATGAGTGAGTTATAAGGATTTGAAGTTCAAAATCTAGAGAGAGAGAGGAAAACCGGGTTAGGGTTTTTAGAGAGAGAAAGTGAAGAGGGAAATGAGGAGAATGAACTCATTCAAGGTATTTATACTCCGAGGGTGTTCGGGTACGTTTCGTTTGCTCGGTTCGCGTCTTCGTTGCGTTTCCGGATCGTTACGCACGTGTTTACGGCTTTTTAAATAAGAAGACTTTATTTTTCATATTTAAAAGATGGTTATTCCTAGTAAATCTTCTGAATTTGTTTTTCTTAAATTATTATCGTTCGAATTGTTTATCGATCTCGTTTCGTCAGATCGCGTCACCTTCGCGCGTATTCGTTCGAATCGTCACCCGAACGAATACGACGATGGTTTTGCTTTCTGACTTTTGTTTCCTACTTTTCAGTCATCATTTCAGAACTCTTAACTCACAGATATGTTTGTTGAATCGTCACCCACGCAAACACACTATCAGTTTGTTATTCTGAAATAACACTGCATTTATGTTCTGAATTGTGTTTCCTCACTGACGGACTCAACTAACATCCTGTTTTCACATTGTTTTCATATTGCTTTATCGGCCATCTGATTCCTGTCATCTATGGATATCAGATCGCCACCGATATGTTCTTGCTGTTTACTTGTACACTGTTGTTTCTCTTGGTTCGTTGTATTAACTGTACTTAGATTTTCACCCAAATACTTACAACTGTTATTTATCGTGAGTTGTTGTACTTACAGTATCTAAGTTTTCACTTAAACACATACAACTGTTTCTTGTTTTCAGAGTTATGTTATCACACACACTGTTCATGCATTGTATTTACACACAGTAAATAGTGAAAGTACACATACCGTACGGACTTGCCGGACGATTAGGTACTGGACGTCACAGTTTAGGAGCTTTGGTCACATGTTTGAACCCATGGCAACCTTTTTTTTTTCTTATATTTCTTTTCCAAATCTAATGTTTTAACTTTAACACATTCAACACGTATTTTTGTTTATTTTTTTAACTCTTATATCTTTAATCTTTTACTCCAAGTCCTGCAGAATGTAAGATCTTAACCAGACATTTGTACCACATATAAGATATGTTTTAAACCATTTAGAAGTATTAGTGAATTGCTTGACCGCCATACAAGGTGTCTTTATCATCTTTGTTAATCATTTTAGGTGTAAACCACAATAACCAAAACCGTATACTCTTATATGAAAAAAAGAGTTCAATAGATTTTTTTTATTCACTAATTTTTTTTTGCTTTCACCTTTTGTATTGAGTTTTGCCACCAATTTATTTTCCTTTTCACAAAGTAATTTTTGCTTTATGCTTTTTTTTTCAATTTGATGTGTGTTAATAGATATAAAATACTTAAATACATATGCTACAAAAAGTAGGGCTGTCATAATAGGTCAGACACAATCCATTAAGACACAAAACATGAAATGGGTAGACACGAACACGACCTTTTAAAAACATGTAAACACGAAACACGTTAAAGTTTTGTCGTGTTAACGTGCCAGTGTCTGAAATTGTCAGCCCTAATAAACTAAGGTCTACATTTTTTATATTCAACTCAATTTTCCGTGATCTATATATACTAATACTAACAAATAAAGATAATTATACACACTTGTCACAATCGTAGACCACCAATATTTTTGTTTTCTCTTTTCTTTCTCCTATTTAATTATATATATTTATTATTTAGTTAAGAATATGAAACAATAATGGATATAATGCGTATAATATGGATTATAATATGAAACAATATTGGATTATAATTGTTAATATATTATTAATTAATTGTATTTAAAATGAGATTAATTATGAAACTTTTAAATGAACTTATATTTTCATTTAACAACTTTTATTTAGTTCTTTAAATATCATCAAATTCAAATTATATTTCTTAAAATATTTAAAAATAGAACAATAATGTTACTAATTGTTTTTTTATGACTGCTTTTAAAAAATGTTATGTCAAACTGGGATGTATATACTCTCTCTATTTGACACTTCGAAGGAGGGTGTCTAGGGAGAGCTGCTGAACAATTTAATATGATTGGATGACTTGAATGATAAAATACACTATATTGAAATAATGAAAAGTAAGTATTTAAAAAATCCAAGTAATATGCATTAATATAAATTTAAATTAAGTTAAGTTAAGTGTGTTATAAGAAGGATAAATATACTTTAATTAAATTAACATTTATTAATTGCATTACATTAAAATATTAAGCTGGAAAAAAAATTCAAAATTAAAACATAATTTAATTATTACATCAATTTTTTTAAACATATTTTGTCAACTTTATGTATTAACAAATTATATTATATTTAATTCAATGTGTGTAAATCAAGGATTTAGTTAAACAATGCAATATACATGTTTTTTAGTTACATAATTTCATTACTAGATATGCATATATAATATGTTATTTTTTCAACCCGTGTAATAGTCAAGATTTTAAACTACTTATATATAAATCAATTTGAAGCTTTTGTAACACTTTAAATACCTACTCCTAACTTTAGAACTTTTAAAAATTATCTTTCAACTTTATAAAATGTTACTTTTAATATTCTTAAGTTTAAAGTTTAAAATTTATCTTTTTTATTATATATGATTTAATTTTTACTCAAAACCTTTTATTTGTTAATTCTAAAAAACAATAATCATGGGCTACATCGACTAATAATAGCGTGCTAGTACTATGAGAAATGAGAACAACAGTAACTTAAGAATATTTGTGGACAAAGAAACAACTATTCCTTCATTTTTTTATAGATTGTTACTTTTATCACCCTTAAATTTCTAAAGTTTCAAGTTAACTCCTTTTAGTATATATAATCTTATTTTCCTTAATAACTTTTATTCTTTAACTTTAAAAAATATTCCTACGCACTTTTTTTATTTAAATGTCATATAAATTCAAATTGTTTACGTTAAAGCGTAAATTTTCTTTAGAAACGAGTCGGTTCAAACATAATATTTTTGTGCTTATTTTTATATGTGTTTTATTTTGGTTTACATGAGGACGTGAATTTTATTCGAAACGAGCCGTGTCAAATACAATACATTTTGGTTTGATGTTATATGTTTAAGTTTATTTGGGAACAAGTTCACTTGATAATAATGTATACTTATGCATACACACACAAATTGAATTAGTGTTTTGTGACAATTTTTTATAATCACGAAGCTTACATTTTTCTTTAGGTATTTAAGCACGTTGATTTCAACCCTTAACCGAGTCCATAACATTTAAAGGTTAGTTATAAATACAAAAAAAAAAAAAAAAAAAAAAAAAGTCAAATTTGGAATCTATATTTATAAAATAATTGAATCATTGGCCCAAAATAGCATCCCTTGTGTCCATCTTAATCATTGACCAAAAGTAACATCTTTCAATCTTCGTTTTCCGTACACACATATAACGTATATATGTGTCGAATCTCGATAGATAAAAGTTAAATACACTAATTTAAAGTTATTTTACTTAATTTTTCCTAAAAAAACGTTAAAAATGTTGGGTTGATCACTTAATGAGATATCATGAGCTGAGTATCTTATTAGAATCAGTAGGGATGAGCAGTTGGTATCAAATAACAAAACCGAACCAGTACCGTACCAAACTAGTACCGAACCGATAGATCCGATACAGTATTCGATACCCACTATTCTATAAATTCAGTACCGCTACCGGTACGGTACAAATACCATTTTAAATGATTATATTGTATTAAATACCGGAACCGAACCGGTACCGTATCGATCATTTCCGTAAGTTATTCGGTACTTTTTCAAAAATTCGGTACCGGTAATTTCGGTAGTGGTACCGGTACAGTGCCGATCTCATCCCCAAGAATCAGTCTCTCTATTTTTACGGCGTACAAGTAAGGCTGTATATATATATATATTACCTTCTCAAACGCTATCTTAGCTTGGTTAATCTATATATTCTAATAAATAAATGTTTATAAAGACACATGTGATGCCCCTAGAACACATCAAATTTGGTTTCATGCATCTCTCTCATGTTAAATACATTTCATATTATATAATAATATTAAATATACTTTTTATGTATTTTTAAATTAAAAAAGATTTTTTAATTAATTAAAAATACATTAATTTTAAAAAACATACTTTTTAAAAAAATCAAATTATTATAATATATAATCAAAAAATTAATAAAATTTTTAAAAGAAATAAACTTTAAAAAACTTAGTTGTTGAATAATAATATAATTATTATATTACTTAAAGTCTTAAATTATACAAAATTTTAATAATATTTTATATTAGAAAATTATTTTGTATTATTTAAATTATCTTTAATGATTATTTATTATATTTTTTTATTCAACCTGTGTAATACACGGATAATAATCTTTTTTTTTTGAACGGCTTCCAGCTTAACGACTGAATTAAGCTCAAACAGTCACATATTCAAGGGCGGCCAAGTCATCACACTTTCATCCACCAAATAAATAGAAGCTGAATAACTCCGTAAACTGTGTAACGTAAACCGGATACTAATCTAATGATAGAATATATGATTTGACCCTTTACCTAAACCCCCAAAAAACTGAAATTTGAAAGCAAACTTGGATAATCTTGAAGTCGTGATTAAATCACCTTCAGATAAAACCAATTTGAGGCAAACACAATTGTTTTATCGGATAAAATCAAGAATCTCTTGATGAACGAATACTGAGTATGTATATAGAGAAGTTTTTCTTTTTGCCTTAATATCTAATCGAGAGGATGAAGGCGTGTACGGTTATAGGCGCATATATATCCGTTGGATAAAAGCATGTACGGTTATTGGCACATATATATATCCCTTGGATATATCACTGCATTCCATTTATATATATAAAATAATGGATCGAATATTTATCCTTTTGTTATATTACAGCTTTTAGGCCTTTAAATTAATTTCAATAGATTAAATAATAATTATAAACTAACCATAAGCCCAAACGTTATTAGTTAAAAGAGTCTATCTCCATCTCCAAACCCGTTAGTAGTTAATAATGTTCGCTCGATCAAAGTTAGTCCAATATTACAAATTATAAATATTGATAATTAATAAAATTACCAACATTCCTCCCCCATTTTAGTAATATCAATGACTAACTCCACTTAACTCTCATACAAACAAACTTATGCATAAATGAAAATGTCCTATGGATTGAATTTTCATAGTTATTTTGTTGAATAACTGAAGGTTATATACACATAAGTTTACGGATTCATTGTTCTCACTTGACACTATATTTTACTAGCTTGTGTCATAATCCTTCAATGAGTACATCAAAGCCAAGTCCACAGCTTCTTGAAGCAGCTAAACTCCATACTCATATAGGTAGTTCTCTAGATTTTTGCACCTGCAAATGCAATTTTTCAAAGAACTATTAAGAAGTAACACTTCAACCTAATTTATCTTGTAGTCTGAACACATACCTTGGGATGTTTAAATGAAGTGTTCCAATGTCTTTACAACAAGCTTTCCATATTGAATTCAGCATCTAACATTGTATTAGATGGGAATTGGGTGTCTTGTCATAAGACAATTTTAAATGGACTTTAAACCCATCCCTATAGCTGACTTTTTCACGAGATCTCTAGTTAACCCTTTGGTTAAATGTTCAGCAATATTAAATTCTGATTTGACAAATTGTATAGATATCACACCATTTATGATTAACTCTCTAATCATACTATGTCTAACGCCCAAGTGTCTTGACTTTCCATTATACACATGGCTATATGCTTTAGCCAATGTAGCTGCACTATCACATCTGATAGATATGGGCGATATTGGCTTAGACCATAATGGAATCTCATAAATCAGATTCTTTAGCCATTCAGCTTCTTTACCAGCTGCTGCTAAAGCTACAAACTCAGATTCCATAGTTGAATTTGTGATGCAAGTTTGCTTCTTTGAAGCCCAGGTAATGGCTCCACCACCAAGCAGAAATACCCAACCACTTGTAGAAGAGTGGTCTTCCATATTATTTATCTAACTTGCATCTGAATAACCTTCTATGACTGAAGGAAAACCTGTATATGTCAATCCATAGCTCATAGTTCCCTTTAAATACTTTAAAAGTCTATTTACAGCTTGCCAGTGTTGTGTACTTGGATTACTAGTAAATCTACTCAGTTTTCCAACTGCATATGCTATATCTGGTCTTGTACTAATCATAGCATACATCAAACATCCAATAACTATTGCATACTGAAGTTGAGAAACAAAATTGCCTTTATTGGGCATAAGTTTGGAGTTTGAATCTGTAGGGGTGTTTACTGATGAACATTCCCAATGATTGAATTTTCTTAACACCTTTTCAATATAATGAGATTGTGTCAAAGAAATATTAGTATTATTTCTTTTAATCCTTATTCCTAATATAACATTAGCCTCCCCCAAATCTTTCATATCAAATTTAGAAGATAACAAGCTCTTTGTTTCATCAACCTGTACTTGATCAGTACCAAAAATAAGAATGTCATCTACATACAGACAAATAATGACTCCTTGTCCTGAAGAGTTAAATATGATATAAACACACTTATCAGCTTGGTTCAAATAGAAACCATTTGATAGAATCACCTCATCAAATTTTTGATGCCACTGTTTGGGTGCTTGTTTTAGACCATATAGTGATTTGATGAGTTAAAACACCTTATGTTCATTACCAGGTAATATAAATCCCTCAGGTTGCTTCATATATACTTCTTCATCTAACTCACCATTTAGGAAAGTGGTTTTCACATCCATTTGATGAATTATCAAATTGTGAATTGAAGCAAGTGCAATTAACAACCTTATGGTTGATATTCTAGCAACAGGTGCGTATGTGTCAAAGAAGTCAATTCCTTCTTTTTGTCTAAAGCCTTGTACTACTAATCTAGCTTTAAACTTATCAATACTGCCATCCACTTTCATTTTCCTCTTGAAGATCCACTTATTACCTAGTGGTTTGCAACCAGGTGGTAAGTCAATCAGTTTCCAAGTGTTATTTTGCATAATTGAATCCATTTCTTCTTGTATGGCCTCTTTCCAAAATGACACATCTCTAGAAGCCATAGCATCCTTGTAACCAATGTTTTCATAACCGGACCGGACGTCGAACCGGTCTCCATACTGGTCAGAGGTCGAACCGGTCGAACCGGATGATTTTATATACATTTTATAAATATAAATATATATATATATATATATATAATCAAAAAAAATAAAAATAAAATAAAAAACCGGTCCAACCACCGGCCAGACCACCGGTTTTCCGGTCCGACCACCGATCGCCGGTCCAACCGGCCGGTTATCACGAAAACGGTTTTAAACACAGAACCGGACCGCTTATACTACCGAACCCCGGTCCGACCGGCCGGTCCGGTCCGGGTTTGAAAACATTGCTTGTAACTTATTGGATCCTCTTCTATATTATAACAATACTGAAAATTTGGCTCGGTGTCATTTCTAGATCCCTCAACCAAGTAAAGATGGAAATCAGAACCAAAGGATTTTGCCTTTCTTGTTCTAACACTTTTCCTTGCCTCTTACGAGACAAGTGTGTTATTAACACTAGTAGAAGCATTATTTGTAGAGTCACTAATTCTATTATAAGAATTCAGACCAATATCTCTTGGCCTAGGTACTGATGTGAATCTTTCTTCATCAAAAATCGCATCTCTAGATTCTATAACAGTATTAACAGACACCGAATCATTCGGTCCCAATACATAAAATCTATATGCTTTTGAATTTTCAGCATATCCAATAAATATGCAATCAATTCCTTTTTCACCGATGTTCTTTCTCTTTGGTTCAGTAAGGCGTACAATAGCCCTACAACCCCAAACCTTTAAGTAATATAGAGTCGGGGATTTCCATTTCCACAACTCATAAGGAGTCACTTTGCTTTTCTTATTTTAAGTTCTATTTAAAATATAACAAGCAGTTAACATTGCTTCTCCCCAAAACCCGTAACTCAAGCCAAAGTACGATAACAAGGAATTGACCATTTCTTTTAATGTCCTATTTTTCCTTCCAGCAACACCATTTTGTTGTGGTGTGTAAGGTGCTGTGGTCTGGTGAATTATACCAGAAGATTGAAAGAACACTGGATCATAGTATTCACCTGCACGGTCTGTTCAAAGTATCTTGATTAGATCAACATGAAATAGCTCAACTTCTTGTTTAAATATTTTAAACTTCTCTAATGCTTCATCCTTGTTATGAATTAAATACACATAACAATATCTAGTGGCATCATCAATAAATGTCACAACATATTTTTTATTACCTAAAGAAGGTGTAGTATTGTCACACCCCGAGCCGGCGGGACGGATCGTGTTCCCCGCCGGGCGGAAGGTTCTCGGGGCGCGATATCGTGTGTGATAATCATGATAATCAGATTGTTTACATAGCATCAATGTTAAGAATAACTAAGCACAATAAAGCATTAAACTAGGATTATAAAGTTAAAATACATTTGTCAATGTTTAGTAATTTAACAGAATAAACCTATCAAAAGAATCAATTGTTTTCTATCTTGTAACTGTACAAGACATCAAAAGTGATTCTTTTGATAGGTTTATTCAGTTAAATTACTAAACATTGACAAATGTAATTTAACTTTATAATCCTAGTTTAATGCTTTATTGTGCTTAGTTATTCTTAACATTGATGCTATGTAAACAATCTGATCATCATGATTATCACACACGATATCGCGCCCCGAGAACCTTCCGCCCGGCGGGGAACACGATCCGTCCCGTCGGCTCGGGGTGTGACAGATTGGTATCAGATCTCAAGGTTATAGAGAATAATAGGTCATTTACTTAAATGGTTTGGCCTAGACTATAACTTAGGGACCCTCATGTAAAGAACATAGGTTATATGTTTGCATTGTGTCTTCTGCATTCGATCACTGCACTAACCAATATTCTTTGGTTATGATCAGAATGCCGCCCAGAAGACAACTGACTCCAGTACCTACTACACAGACTTCTGCACCTCATTCATCGACACCATCACCACCAGATTCACCGCCGCCACCGCCACCTCCTCCTCCTCCACTAAACCCTCCTCCGAATCCAAATGCGGGTCTAGCTCTTGATCCTGCTACTATTGCTCTAGCAACATTGCTAAGCAGTCAACTGACAAGTCAATTGAAAGATGTCATCCCTGAGATGATTAACCGGATTCAAGGCCACGGCAACAATTCTGGCCATACCACAGGAGTGGCTAGTGGAAACACTAGTCATACCTCAGACTGCTCCTACAAATCTTTTGTAGGATGTAAACCACCGAGTTTTACTGGCATCGAAGGAGCCGTTGGACTGATTCAATGGCTAGAGAAAATGGAGAATACACTGGACATAAGCAGTTGTCCAGAACATCACAAAGTTCGCTATGCAGCTGGATAATTTAGCAAGCGAGCGTTGACATGGTGGAATGCTCAGATTAGAGCTAAGGGAAGAGATGAAACGATGGCAATGCCTTGGGCGGAATTCAAACTTCTACTGAGGAACGAATTCTGTCTGAAACATGAACTGCAGCAGCTAGAGGTTAAGCTCTCAAACCATGTGACGAAGGGAGCCGATCATATGACTTTTACCAACCGCTATCATGAACTAGTAGCCCTGGTGCCAGAGATGGTGCCAACATTGGAAAAGCTGATTGATCGATATGTAGCAGGATTACCTTCTTGTATTCAAAGCATTGTATTGGCTTCATATCCTGCTACACTAGAGTCAGCCATCTCCCTCTCGGCTAAACTTACCAAAGTAATGGTAAAGTCAGGAGTTTTGAAAGATGATGCAGGAAAGGCCAAGGAAACAACAACGAAGAAACCAGAGTATCATCAAAAGAAAAAGCAAAAGGTCGTAAAGAACTATGCGGCCGTCACTCCTCTCCAACAAGTTACTGCAGCACCTGCGCAGGTTGCACCCAAAAACTATGTTGTAATGCATCCCCAGTGTGCACAATGCAAATTTCATCATCCTGCTATGGCGCAATGTAGGAAATGCAACAACTGTGGCCGATTAGGTCACCGAACTCAGCAATGTTGGGCTCCAGCAACTCAAGCTGCAAACAATGTTGCTGTAGCACTTCCCCCACCACCAAGACCTGGCAATCACAACAACAATAACAGGGGATGCTATAACTGTGGAGAATTAGGCAATTTCTCCAGAGATTGCCCAAAGCGAGTGCAACAGGGAGCCCAAGCACCTCGTGGAAGGGTTTTTGTGATCGGAGCCAATGCAACACGCCAAGACCCGAACGTGGTCACTGGTACTTTCTTATACATGACTCTTATGCATCTACTTTATTTGACACTGGTGCAGATCAGAGTTTTATATCATCTGACTTTGCACGCCAACTTAACCTTACTGAGGAAACTTTAGACTCCCCTTATATCATCCAAGTAGAGAATGGGAAAAAATAACAGCTAGCACTATACTTAGGAACTGCCCACTTACACTTATCGATCATACATTTACCATCGACTTGATACCGATGGAGCTGGGCAGTTTCGACATCATAGTTGGAATGGATTGGCTATCTCTCAATAGAGTAGAAGTCATCTGTTCTGAAAAGCTACTTCGGATTCCATTGACGAGTGATCGTGTATTGGAAGTTCGTGGGGACCAAGCAAAGCATAGTGTCAAAATCATATCATGCATTAAGGCGCGTAAGTGTCTACAGAAGAAGTTTGTAGCTTTCTTGGCTCATGTGGTGGAGAAACAGAAAGACAAGAAGACAATACAAGACGTGCCGATAGTGAAGGAATATCCTGAAGTGTTCCCTGAAGACCTACCTGGTTTGCCACCTGTGCGACCGGTAGAGTTTCGCATTGACTTGATTCCTGGAGCAACACCTGTTGCTAAATCTCCATACAGGTTAGCACCTTCGGAGATGCAGGAATTGTCAAACCAACTACAGGAGCTACTTGATAAAGGTTTCATCCGACCGAGCTACTCACCTTGGGGAGCTCCGGTTTTGTTCGTAAAGAAGAAGGATGGATCTTTTCGTATGTGCATAGACTACAGGGAACTAAACAAGCTAACCATCAAGAATCGGTATCCATTACCGAGGATTGATGATTTATTTGATCACCTGCAAGGAGCTCAGTATTTCTCGAAGATTGATTTGCAATCTGGATACCATTAGCTCAGAGTACAAGACGAAGACATACCAAAGACGGCGTTTCATACCAGATACGGGCATTACGAGTTTATGGTGATGCCTTTTGGGTTGACGAATGCACCCCCGGTTTTCATGGATCTCATGAACCGAGTGTGCAAGCCGTATCTAGATCAATTTGTAATTGTCTTCATTGATGACATATTGATCTACTCCAAAAGCGAAGCAGAGCACGAGCAATATCTCAGAACAATTTTGGAGCTCTTAAAGGAAGAGAAGCTCTATGCCAAATTCTCTAAGTGTGAATTTTGGCTAAGAGAAGTTCAATTCCTGGGTGGGTCCCGTAGTTAACAGTGAGGGAATACATGTTGATCCTGCCAAGATTGATGCAATTAAAGACTGGAATACTCCGAAGACATCGATGGAGATACGTTCCTTTCTAGGTTTAGCAGGTTATTACAGAAGGTTTATCTCAAACTTTTCTAAGATAGCCCTGCCACTCACAAAGCTAACACAGAAAAGCAAACCATTTGTTTGGGAACAGGAACAAGAAGATGCCTTTTAGACTTTGAAGCAAAAGCTATGTGATGCTCCGATCTTATCTCTCCCAGATGGTTGTGATGACTTTGTAGTGTACTGTGATGCATCCCATCAGGGACTTGGCTGTGTACTGATGCAGCGAGACAAAGTTATCGCTTATGCCTCGAGACAACTGAAGGTTCATGAGAAGAATTACACTACTCATGATCTGGAACTGGGAACAGTAGTGTTCACACTGAAAATTTGGAGACATTACTTATATGGCACCAAGTGTGCCATATTTACAGATCATAAAAGTCTGCAACACATATTCGATCAGAAGGAACTCAACATGCGACAGCAACGTTGGGTTGAGCTTCTGAATGATTACGACTGTGTAATCAAGTACCATCCGGGCAAGGAAAACGTTGTAGCTGATGCCTTGAGTCAGAAGGAAAGAGTCAAACCCTTGCGCGTCAGAGCAATGGGAATGATTGTGCAGACCAGCTTACATGACAACATTATGCAAGCACAACAAGAGATTATTGAAAGTGAAAGCTTGAAGAAAGAACTTGATTGCGGTGTGGAAAAACATTTGGAGACAAAACCTGATGGACTTGTCTACTACAAGGATCGTGTATGGATTCCTACAGTGGATGAATTAAGGAAACTTATTTTTGATGAAGCACACAAGACCAAGTACTCTGTGCATCCCGGTGCTGATAAGATGTACCAAGACTTACGGGCGTTTTATTGGTGGCCGGGTATGAAGAAAGACATAGCTGAGTATGTTGGTCGATGCCTCACGTATGTAAAAGTGAAGGCGGAACACCTGAAACCGTCAGGTTTACTGGAACAGCCTGAAATTCCACTTTGGAAGTGGGAACAAATAGCTATGGATTTTGTTACTAAGCTGCCCCGCACATCCAGTGGACATGACACTATTTGGGTTATCGTTGATCGATTAACCAAATCTGCTCAATTCTTGCCGATGCGAGAAACTTACACGATGGAGAAGCTAGCTAAACTTTACATCAACGAGATAGTGGTACGCCAAGGTGTGCCATTGTCTATCATTTCAGATCGTGATAGCCGATTCACATCAAGGTTTTGGCAATCATTGCAGAAATCTCTGGGGACACACTTGAACCTGAGTACAGCTTATCATCCACAAACGGATGGTCAGAGTGAACGTACTATACAGACCCTGGAAGACATGTTGAGAACTTGCGTTCTAGATTTCGGTGGTAGTTGGGACTCTCATTTACCACTGATTGCATTCTCCTACAAAAACAGTTATCATAGTAGCATCGGATGCGCACCATTCGAGGCTCTTTATGGTCGGAAATGTCGATCACCAATCTGTTGGTCAGAAGTGGGAGATAATCGAATAACCGGGCCAGAACTCATTCAAGAAACTACAGACAAAATTGCTCAGATACAACAAAGGCTACAAGCAACACGAAGCAGACAAAAGAGCTATGCCGATAAACGGCGTAAGCCGTTGGAGTTCCAAGTGGGTGACCGTGTCATGTTAAAGGTATCCCCATGGAAAGGTGTAGTTCGTTTTGCAAAGAAAGGCAAACTAGCACCACGGTACGTGGGACCGTTCGAGATTGTTGAACGTATTGGTCCTGTGGCATACAGACTAAGATTGCCTGATGAACTTAGTGGTGTACACGACGTGTTTCACGTCTCCAACTTGAAGAAATGCTTAGTTGATGAATCGCTCGTCATACCCGTTGAAGAAATTCAATTGGATGAATACTTGCACTTTATTGAAGAACCTTTGGATATTATGGATCGCAAGGTTAAACAACTGAGACGAAGCCGTATTCCGATAGTCAAGGTTCGTTGGAATTCCAAGCGCGGACCTGAGTTTACTTGGGAACGCGAAGATCACATGAAGCACAAGTATCCCCAGCTGTTTACAGAGGAAGTCGTACCGGATAATGATGCTTAAATTTCGGGACGAAATTTCTCTAACAAGGGGAGATTGTAACATCTATGCCGGAAACGTCGCCGGAACAGTAATCGGAACAGTGAATGCACAGTAACTCAGGTACAAAATATGCAAACTATTGATATGCTATTAATTACATAATGCTTAACAGTAAACTATTATGCTATTGTTTCTGTAATCTGATTTAAACTTAACAGTTTAACAGTCAGAAACACGTTAGACAATGTTGAACACACACACACGGATACTTGCTATTGTGTTATTATGTATGAACGTATGCGAGGTTTAACAAAACAAAACTATAACGGTTGCTGTTGCGGAATGCTAAACAGACGAATTATTCGTATAGGTGACGATCTGTACGAATGATTCTGAGAGTTTAACGTTCTGAAATAATGACTGAAAAGTAGAAAACAAAAGTTGGAAAGCCAAACCATCATCGTGTTCGTTCGAATGACGATTCGAACGAATACGCGCGATGGTGACTCGTTCTGACGAAACGAAAACGAATACGACACGAACGTCAATAATTTAAGAAAATAAAATATTTTTAATATTTTACAATTTTGAAACTCATCAAAATTAAATAAAGAAACCATTTTATTTAAAACGCGTAAATTTCGCGTAACGTTCCGGAAACGCAACGAATACGCGAGACGAGCAACGAAAACGAACCCGAACTCACCCGGGGTATAAATACCCTAAATGAGTTCAACCTATCCATTTCTTCCACTCCCTTTCTCTCTCTACCTTCAAATTTCCGGAACTTTCTCTCTCTAGAAAGTTTGATCTTCAATCATCAATATCTCATCCATTTCTTGATGAAATCGAGCCATTCTTGAGCCTAAACAAAGATCTTGATCCCCTCTACACGAAAGTACAAAGGATCTGAGTTTTTATTCAGACAAATCGAGGTAAAAATCATGTTAAAGTAGCGATTTTAGGGTTTGAAAACCCTTGTTCGAATCCCTCATGAAAACCGGTTCCAATCCACGAAACTTTAGGCAAATCCCTCACTAACCCTCTAGAACGTATTAGGAACAAGTGGTAGTCAAACCCTAGCTGTTGAGACTGAATCTCAAGTGCATGTGGGCTGCTATCCGAATGGCCGAATGGCCTAGAGCTCAAGTGGGCCGAATGACTATAACCTGCGCATGAGCCCTTATTCGGCCGAAGAACCAGCCACCAAAAGAGCTCATTCGACCGGCCCTTCTTCTGTCAGCTATACATCCATTCGACTGGTCCCATTCGTCCAAGTTAAGCCACATTCGGCCAAAGGCCATGTGGCTAGCCATTCGCTTAGATGATTCACCGATTGACCAGCTTCTATTCGGCCAAGGCCATTGGATCGGGATTTCCTACATTCGGCCACCCCAGCTCATTCGGCCTAAAGCAGTCTCATTCGACCACTCACATACGGCCTAACCTTCTCATTTGATCAGCAGCTTTCACTCGGCCAAGGGCATGAGCCATTCGTTTCACTCGACCTTGACTCATACTCTCGGCCACCTTACATTCATTTGATCATTATCATTTGATTTAACCTATTCGGCCAATGCAGTCCCTAATCGAAAGGCCAGCCACCATCATTTGGACTATTGATTCGACCCAAGCAAATCAACCGACTCATGACATATCATTCGGCCCAATATCCTTGATTTGGCCCACATATGCGGCCTAGGTCCACTGATTCGGCCCATGGCCATCTAGACGGCCCACACTGCTTATACGGCCCAACTCCTTCACTGCGGCCCAATCTGGCCCAGAAACAGAGATGTGGCCCAAAGACTAATTCGGCCCACGTTTAATTTAAGATGTAACCAAACACTTTAAACAAACCATTCATGGGTAATGATGATATGCATGGGATGGTTAATCTATTACTACAAAGGTGGCAAGAGGTTAACGATTTGATTAAAAACTTAGTAATCTATCTTCCCATGCATTGGGTGTTTGGGAAAACAATAGTCAAACTCTCTTAAAAGATGTTAAGGATTGGTAATCCTTAGCTTGAAAATCTAAGTTACAATTAGAAACCATTTTGGAGGACAATCAAACACAAGTTATGTGATCAATTCAAGTGAAACATAAAAGCTTTAACAATGAGTGCCAAGCTTAACCGAGATGGTTAAGTGTTGGCATAGTTAATCACAAGTGAAGTCAGGGCCGAATGATGACCGAGACTAACGAGTGTTAGCCAATTTTATGGCTAACACATATACACACACGAATCACTACAATTTATACTTACAAATTACAAACAACGTGAAATCAATACAGGATTGTGAAAACACCAACAATTACAACAAAGAGCGTGTGTATTCTTGTTTTAGGCTAAGTCAACAACAACAACAACAACAACAACAACAACAAGGTGAGTTCATTGTCCCTTTTCAAACTAATTTGAGTTTTACTTCGGGACTGAGAAGCATGTTAAATTTTTTTAAAACAAATGTTTAACTGTTGCAATTATGCTATTATACTTATTCAAAATACAAATGCTAAATGCTAATGCTACGGATTTATGCTAAATTCTAATGCTACGGGTTTATGCTAAATGCTAATGCTATGGGTTTATGCTAAATGCTAATGCTACGGATTTATGCTAAATGCTAATGCTATGGGTTTATGCTAAACGCTAATGCTACGGGTTTATGCTAAATGCTAATGCTACGGATTTATGCTAAATGCTAATGCTATGGATTTATGCTAAACGCTAATGCTACGGGTTATGCTAAATGCTAATGCTATGGGTTTATGCTAAATGCTAATGCTACGGATTAGTGCTACACATTAATGCTACAGGTTTATGCTAGATGCTAATGTTATTGCTAAATGCTAATACGATATACTAATGCTACAGAATAATGCTAATGCTAACACTAAATGCTACTGATTCTATGCTAATGCAAATACCATATACATACATACTAAATGCTTGAAATGCTCAGAAGGCTTTAAACTTTGTATGCTTGCCATGCTAAAACAACGGTTTGGCCTCTCAGTGCTTGCCTTACCGGTTGTGAAGCTAGTACTTGTGCACAAGATACGTAAACGCTATGCTATATGAATGCTATAAACTTGTATGCTAAAGCTATCGGCTATGGTAGAACATACTGTTTTGGTCTCTCAGTGCTTGCCATAGGGTGTTCTCCATAGTCGGGACTTGAAGGAACAGACCGTCGGTCTCTCAGTGCTTGCCATAGGTTGACCTTCATAGTCCGGACTAGAGGAACAGACTGTTGGTCTCTCAGTGCTTGCCATACAGTGATTCCTCATTGTCCACTTATGGTTGTGATATGTGACTAGGATGATTCTGGATTTCTCTAGTTGACTTTGTGTCATCTTAGAAATCCTTTATCATAACACCGATGTTGCTAATCATAATTTAATCCGATATGGATTGATACTGGATTCCTTAGGGTGTTCAGTTGTCCATAAAGGTAACTCAAAAAG
The DNA here is from genome assembly GCA_009363875.1 of Mikania micrantha. NCBI lineage: Eukaryota > Viridiplantae > Streptophyta > Magnoliopsida > Asterales > Asteraceae > Mikania > Mikania micrantha. The sequence goes on along the minus strand of CM018685.1, from coordinate 45,193,861 downwards.
CTAGACTTGCAGATGCTATTGTATGCGTGTTAAAACTTACAAACAAAATGCTAAAGCTATGATGGTAATGGGATTTGATGTTAGGTAAAATGCTTAATTATTATTAATAATAGTGTCATATGCGAATTAGTATGTGGTGGGATGGCGTCTGAGCGGGTCGTAGGCTCGACTCAGGGGTATGCCCTATATATATGCATACCGATTTGGATATTACATGTGGAGTTAATGAGGTTAAGGTTTTACCGAAAGAGGTTTGCTAAAGCTATTTTCTTTTAAACTTATAAACTACATGAACTCACCAACCATTGTGTTGACCTTGTTTTATTGCATGCTTTCTCAGGTGACGTACAGGAATAGACTAATGCTCCAGGATTGCATGCTAGGCTGCCCAGATAGAGGACCTAGTAGATTTTGAAAGCACATCTTTTGTTGTTGATACGAATCACTTTTGATGTCTTGTACAGTTACAAGATAGAAAACAATTGATTCTTTTGATAGGTTTATTCAGTTAAATTACTAAACATTGACAAATGTAATTTAACTTTATAATCCTACTTTAATGCTTTATTGTGCTTAGTTATTCTTAACATTGATGCTATGTAAACAATCTGATCATCATGATTATCACACACGATATCGCGCCCCGAGAACCTTCTGCCCGGCGGGGAACACAATCCGTCCCGCCGGCTCGGGGTGTGACAAGTATGAAAATCACACAAATCTGAGTGAATAAGTTCTAATTTACTAGATATTCTTTTAACCTCTTTAAATGGTTTTCAAGTAATTTTTGTTAAATTACATGTGTGACATTTATTTTTATGCATGTTAAAAGCCGGTATTAGGTTCATTCTAGACATGTCAGCCATTTTAAAATAATTAACATGACCTAAACGAGCATGCCACAAATTAGAAACTTTGTCAATTTGATCATTAGATGAAGATGCCATACATATAGATTCATAAGCAAATGGAACATGGATATTTAATTTAAACATTCCATTACACAAGTAGCCAAATCCTATAAATGTACCATGTTTAGATAACACATACTTATTAGATTCTATAACTTGTTTGTACCCATAATTATTTAGTACAATCCCAGATATCAGATTCTTTCGAATTCCAGGTACATACAACACATTATCTAATACAAGTTTCTTTCCAGAAGTAAACATCATATCAACAATTCCTACTCCCTTGATGGGTTCAGTAGCTACATTCCCCATTCGTAATACAGAATCATCTTCAACTGATTTAAGACTCTTGAACCATCTTAAATATTTACAAACATGGATAGTAGCTCCAGAATCCACCCACCATGCAACCGAATCATCCTGAACATACAGTGATTCAGAAACAAAAGAAACATAATTCAAAATTGAATTATAACTAGAAATAACGACCCGCGCGTTGCAGCGGTTTTGTTATATAGATAAGTTTATATGGTTGTAGCACCTTGGAGAAACATAATGTGCTTATCGTCTTCTTCAAATTTTCTAAGCGTCTACATGGTGCACGCTACAAAGAAAAATAGGCAGTAGGTGACAGGAGAAGGAAGTGGCGATATCTTCACAGGTTGAGAATTTCTTTCGGTATTTATCCGTGAAAAGCATAATGAGTAAAGGTGGTGTTGAACATTTGTTTTAACCTCTACCATGGCTTCAAGCCTTCAATAAGTGTAATATACTCAAAGCATTGAGTAGTTGTACATCATGCAACAAAAAGAATACAAAATTGAATAGTGTTTATCACACACACCAATTATTTGCAATTTAATATATACTGAATTATAATTACCTTTATGTGGCTGACTTGTATTTGGACCAAAATTGTTGGACCGAGTTGTTTCATATTTAAAATCCGAAGCCTCTTTAGGATGTGGGACATAGCCCAACTTATCCAAAGATTTAGAATAATGGCTCAACACATTATTTGTATGAAAATCTCGGTCAATGTGATCCTTATCCAAATGATTACTAATTTCAAAGTTTGATCCATATTTTATTTTTGTTTCAATATTTTCAATATTCACGTGGTCATGATTTAATGAAACAAGGCTTAAGGAATCAGTAGACTTTATTTTATTTGTCAAATTATTTTCACAATATTTAATATCTAAATATTTGTTTTTACCATCAATTTTAACTTGCGAATTAAGAACACGATTTTGTGACATCGTTCAGTGTTGGTGGGTCCTTAGACCCACTAGGACCGGCACCATCGTTTGACTTGTTCCAAGCATCCGGTTTCACTCGGCAATCTCGTTTAAGATGACCCGGTTTCCCACACTTTCAACAGACCATTTTCTGTTTCTTGTTCGAGTCTGAAAGTTTTCCCATAAACTTGCACTTTCCTTTTTGGAATTTTTCAAACTTTTTCTTCTTTTTATCATGTTCCACCATGTTAACAGTGGATTGATTCTCATCAACTTTACCCTTCCCTTTTCCAATTTCTTGTGACCGTAAAGATTCCTCAATTCTCAAATGATTACCCAATTGAACAAGATTTAAATCTTCCTTTCGGTGCTTAAGTGTGTATTTAAAATCTTTCCACAGTGGTGGAAGTTTGTCTATGATACTTGACACCGATATAGACTTATCCATGTGCATCTCGTGTTGTGAGAATTGACCGAGAATATGAATCAATTCATTAAATTGTTCCATAATAGGTCTTGTATCTACCATTCTATAAGAATTGAAATTAGTCACAAGAAATTTCTTACTAGACGAGTCCTCAGCCATGTACTTCGCCTCCAACGCATCCCACAGTTCCCTCGCTGATTCTGCATTCTGATGCACATCAAACAAAGCGTCAGACATTTCGTTCAGAATAGGCCCCCAGCATATGTAGTCATCGTTTTCCCATTTCAGTCGGCGTCGTTGTTGATCTGGAGTTTCGTTTTCCGCTTCTTCAGGCATGGGGGTTGAGAGAACATATACTACCTTCAATGTTGTGAGAAGAAAATGCATCTTCTTCTTCCATCTACGAAAATCTTGTCCCTGAAACTTGTCTAGTTTTGCAAATTTACTAGACATATCTTTCACAGATTCTCCCGTTGCCATTAAAATGAATCGATTTACAAATTGGTTTTATCTTTGTTGATAATAACGAACTGTAGATCTAACGAACAGGAAGAAGAAAAAACTGAAATTTGAAAGCAAACTTGGATAATCTTGAAGTCGTGATTAAATCACTTTCAGATAAAACCAATTTGAAGCAAACACGATTGTTTTATCGGATAAAATCAAGAATCTCTTGATGAACGAATACTGAGTATGTATATAGAGAAGTTTTTCTTTTTGCCTAATATCTAATCGAGAGGATGAAGGCGTGTACGGTTATAGGCGCATATATATCCGTTGGATAAAAGCATGTACGGTTTATATATATCCCTTGGATATATCACTGCATTCCATTTATATATATAAAATAATGGATCGAATATTTATCCTTTTGTTACATTACAGCTTTTAGGCCTTTAATTTAATTTCAATAGATTAAATAATAATTATAAACTAACCATAAGCCCAAACGTTATTAGTTAAACGAGTCTATATCCATCTACAAACCCGTTAGTAACTAATAATGTTCACTCGATCAAAGTTAGTCCAATATTACAAATTATAAATATTGATAATTAATAAAATTATCAACAGTCCCTTTCCTTTAATTCCTCTGTCTCCTATATATAGATGCTTTAATTTCTAACCATCCCCAACCAATTAACCCATCTTCTTTCAACTAAAATGGAGGTCAATCTATTGCTATTCCAATCATCTCCGGCCATCTCCACCATTTCCCGTACAAAATCTCCAATTTTTTCCGTACAAATTTCCCCACCATTGTCCAAAAACTGCAACTTTTTGGCCATTTCTGGGATTCAAAAGAATCGCACCAAATCTGTTATGGCCTCTGCTTCCACTGGGTACGCTTCAAACTTGATCATTTTGAAGTTCTATGATTCAGCTCCTCTTTGATTAAGCAAATTATGTAACTGAGCCCCTTAATTCGTTTACCCTTCTATGAGATTGTTTCAAGAATTCAACCTGCATGGCAATCTACGATGATGATATGGAAAGCCTTTATCACATGCATCCAATCACCATGTCACGTTAGCTTTTTTAATCATCAAATAAAAGTTAAATTAAATAAAAACAATAAAATTTAAAAAAATAAACTATAAACTTAAAATGCATTAAAAAACATTTTTTTGCAAAAGAGTTGTTGGGCTTTTTTTTTTAAGTTGTTTTTTTTATTGTTATGGGCCCTACATAACCCGCACGTCCGATCCTTCCTCACATGCAATCCCTCACGTCCATCATCTTCTCCTTTCCCTCCATTGTGCCCCTCTCACAGGGTCCTTCCACGCCACCAAGTGCAACTCGAGTTCATTTAAGGAGAGAAAAGAAATGAAATGTAAGAAAAGAAGAAACATGTTTGTGTTCCTGAGTTTCATTTAACAAAAGAAGTGAAAGGAAATAACACTGTTGGGAATTATGGTGGTATTCGGTTTGACTTTTAGGTAAAAACAAGTTTCACCAATTATTATATTAAATCATATTTAATGTAACGCAACGGAATTAGGGTTTCAAACTTTAACACTATTAAAATTCCCAATCAGGATCAAGGTTACAAACATACAAACACGGATATAATATTAATTAATCTAATCTACCGATGAGAAAAGATTATACCCTTTTGGTTAATGATTAACCGTTTGAGACACTGAGGTTCAACGAACTAATGCTAGAATACGAGCACGAACGGATTCCTGGTTCACAATAGAAGCAGGATGGTGGTTGATCAAGAAGCACAAACTGCCCTTTTCTTTTGATGCCTTCGACTGATTGGTTTGATAGAAATCCCAACAAAAACCAAAAAAACAAGTAAAACACAAAACTCTTTTGTTTTGTTTTTTCTTGTCTTCGACGGCAGCCCCAAAAGAAAAAGAGAAAGGGTTTATTTTTGGTGTGATGTCGGCCAAGTCCAAAACCAAAATTAAGGATTCTCTAGATTAATTCTTTTCAACCTTATATTAATCACTTTTAGATCCTAAAGCCCATCGGGTTAGTTTAGGTCCAATACATAGCATCAAGCCCAACACTATTAGTTTAATTAAATTAATAATTAAACTTATATAATTTATAACACTTATAAATTATAAATTCGTTCGTGATTACCAGTTAATCAAGTTAAGTGGATTTAATGTTCGTTGACCAAGGTGTAACTCTTACGGGTCACAGCTCGGTTAGTTACGTTAACTTATCGGGTCCGTACATATAAATCCAACAATCTCCCACTTGGACGGATTTCGATAAAATAAACGTTGACAGTCAGCGGTGCTCTAGCTGCACATAACTGCTCCTAACAAGGTATGACACTTTAAAGTCATTAACCAAATTATCGTGCTACTATAGCAGGATACTAGACTTATGATAATCATTGTCATCTATCCTTTCTGTAAAAGACATCAATTGAAACAATGAGATATGGATCTAATTCATTCTCATATGACGTTCAATTATTATTGTTCTCGATTTAGATTCAGAGTGGTCCAATCAAACACACAGTCAGTTTGGGTAACGCCTTACACTTCACCAGTTTGAATCAACGAGGGCGCCATAATGTCTAACTGTTACATAAAATATGTAAAAGTACAGAATCCCAATCTTGATTATATACAACTCCCATTGAACCTCAGAACCATTCCCAATCAAAGCCTTTATGACTGGCAGTTACGCGACAGCGGTTAACATTGATCAAAGAATGTCCCTTAGTAAACGAAAGTTCTAGTATATATCTCAGGTCAGAGGATACAAGATGAGTTTAGCAATTTCAAAAACATCTCATGACTAAGATCCATGGAGATGATTTGAAGCGAGTTACATCCAACATCATTCATAATAATGTCTGTGAATTTGGTAGTCAACTACTTGAGACCAAATCCAGAATAGTCTTAATTCAAATTCGTTCCCACGAGTCTGACTGACTACGGATAATTAAGAATACAATATTCATGGATTAGACGTATTAAAAACGAACACAGTTATAGAAATTCATAATTGCATTTAAACCAGTAAATCAAAAGTGAATTCAAAAGTATAACTATTTATATGTTCGTACATCCAAATACTAAATCAAAACATATCGCTAGCAAATCTAAGCCCGATCGCATTCCTGTGCTGATCATACTTGTCCTGAGTCATAGGCTTAGTGAACGGGTCTGCTAGGTTTTGATCTGTGTCCACTTTGCTTATTATGATGTCTCCACGTTCCACTATTTCCCGTATGTAGTGAAACTTTCTCAAAATGTGCCTGGATTTGTGATGAGATCTGGGCTCTTTGGCTTGAGCTATAGCACATGTGTTATCACAAAAGATTTCGATGGGTTTCCAAATACTTGGAACCACATCGAGGTCAGCTATGAACTTCTTTATCCAAGCAGCTTCCTTTGCAGCATCCGATGCAGCAATATATTCAGATTAGGTGGTTGAATCCACACTCTGTTTAGAACTTTTCTAGGAGACAGCTCCTCTATTAAGAGTGAATACGAAACCTGATTGTGAGCGAGAGTCATCTCGGTCAGTCTGGAAGCTAGCATCAGTGTAACACCTTACAGTGAGCTCTTCTTCCACTCCTCCAAATATCAAGAACATTTCTTTAGTTCTTCTCAAGTACTTCAGAATGTTCTTGACTGCAGTCCAATGGGCAATGCCAGGATTTTGCTGAAAACGGCTGGTCATGCTCAAAGCATACGAGACGTCAGGTCTAGTGCATAACATAACATACATGATAGAACCAATCGCTGAGGCATATGGAATTGCTTGCATTCGCCTAATTTCAATGTCCGTTGAAGGAGATTGCGATTTGTTCAACACGGTTCCTTTAGTCACGGGAATAGTCCCTTTCTTGGAGTTCTCCATGTTGAAGCGTGTCATCATTTTGTCTATGTATGTACTTTGACTCAGCCCTAGAAGCCGCTTAGATATATCTCTGTGGATTTTTATTCCAAGAATGTAAGCTGCTTCTCCAAGATCTTTCATTGTAAAACAAGTTCCCAACCAGTGCTTGACTTCGTTAAGCATAGGAATGTTGTTTCCAATAATCAGTATATCATCCACATACAAGATGAGGAATGATATAGTGCTCCCACTTGCCTTTATGTAAACACAAGGTTAATCTTCATTTTTGATGAAGCCAAACTCTTTGATCTTTTGATCAAAACGAAGATTCCAGAAGCGAGATGCCTGTTTGAGTCCATAAATGGACTTATTTAGTTTACATACCTTACTTGGATATTTTGGATCAATAAAACCATCAGGCTGAACCATATAGACATCTTCAGAAAGGTGTCCATTAAGAAAAGCGGTTTTAACATCCATTTGTCATATCTCATAGTCATAATATGCAGCTATGGCAAGTAATATCCTAATCGATTTGATCATAGCAACGGGTGAAAAAGTTTCATCATAGTCAACACCTTGAGTTTGAGTGAAACCCTTCGCAACCAGCCGTGCTTTGTAGGTATGAACATTTCCATGCATGTCCGTTTTTCTCTTGAAAATCCATTTGCTCCCTACTGCCCGTGAACCGGGGGGTAGCTCAACCAAGTCCCAGACTTGATTGTCACGTATGGATTGCATCTCGGAATTCATGGCATCGAGCCATTTCGCAGATTCTGGATCTGTTATAACAGATTTGTAGTTAGTAGGTTCGCCATCAGGCTCAGCTACTACCAGGACTTCAGAACCATCAAGATGCCAAAGGTATCTATCAGGAGCATTGCGACTCCTGCTACTTCTACGAATGCTTGTGTTTATGTCAGATTCATTAGCAACAACTTCTTGTTGATCAGACGTTCCGAATTCGTCAGCGGTCGTTTGCGGTTCTCGAATTTCTTCGAGATCCACAATATTGCTTCCAGTTCCTCGATCAAGAAACTCTTTCTCGAGAAAGTGTCCCTTTCTTTTGATGGAAATCAAGTTTGCATTAGGATGGTAGAAATAATATCCGCTTCTATTATGATATCCGACGAAAACAACCTTTTCGCCTCGAGGATCAAGTTTGTCATCAGAATCTCTAGTGACATATGCATCGCATCCCCATACCCTAAGGTAAGACAAATTGGGTTTAGTGCCAAACCATATCTCATATGGTGTTTTGTTTACCTTCTTAGTCGGTGCCAGATTTACAATGCGGGCTGCGGTCATAAGAGCAAAACTCCAAAAGGAGTGAGGCAAGTTAGTTCTACACATCATCGATCGGACCATATCAAGTAGGGTGCGATTTCTCCTCTCGCTTACGCCATTAAGTTGGGGTGTGCCAGGAGGAGTGGGTTGTGAAACAATTCCACGTTCTTTCAGATGATTGATGAACTCTAAGCTGAGATATTCGCCACCTCAATCTGATCGAAATGCCTTAATTGTTTTACCGAGTTGGTTCTCTACTTCGTTTTGAAATTCTTTGAACTTTTCAAAGGTTTCATGCTTATGCTTCATTAGATAAACATATGCATATCGACTATAATCATCAATGAATGAAACGAAGTATCTTTCATGATTTCTAGACATGGTTCTGAAAGGACCACACATCAGTATGTATGAGTGCTAACAGATCTTTTGCTCGTTCACCAACATGGGTGAAGGGATCTTTAGTGAGTTTGCCAGCTAAGCAAGATTCACAGTCATCAAAGGAGTCATGTCCAGTGGATTCAAGAATCCCCTCAGACTGGAGCCTTTTTATGCGAGATTTGCTTATGTGGCCAAGTCTACAATGCCATAGAAATGTATCATTAATGCCAGATTTGATACGTTTAGAACGATTGTATATGTTATTGTTTGGTTGAACATCTATTTCATAAATACCATTTCGAGGTTTAGCCTCAAAATAAAAGACATCATTTAAGTAGGCAGATATAGCAATACCATTAAAAACGTACTTAAATCTTTGTTCAAACAATAAAGAAACTGAAATAATGTTTCTGGTCAAACCAGGCGCAAACAAACAGTTATTCAAAATAAGTACAAGGCCAGAAGGACATGTAAGATGATATGTCCCAATTGCAAGAACTGGTACTCTTTTCCCATCACCAACGATGAGCTCCATGTCGCCTTGTTTCAGCTTCTTCCACTTTTCAGGTTCCTGCAAGACATTAATAATGCGGTAACCACATCCAGTGTCAAACACCCATGTGTTGCTGGAAACAGTAAAAAGTTCAATAACATAAATAGAGATACCTGAAGGGCCTGCACCATTGGCCTTGTTCATCCTCAGCTTAGCCAGATATTCAGGGCAATTACGCCTCCAATGCCCCATCTTGTTGCATTCAAAGCATTGACGCTCCTCAGGGGATGGTGCTTTAGTAATTGGCTTGGCTTTGTTGGTGGCATGCTTGGCAGCAACAGCAGCTTTATTCTTACCCTTGTTGTTATAACCCCGTTTCTTGGGATTGGGCTTTCTAACACCAGCAGATCGAACTGTCAATACCTGATTGACTTTGCTTGGTACATTCATCTCAGCCGTCTTGAGCATCCCATGCAGTTCAGGCACAGTCTTCTCCCAAGCATTCATATTGAAATTCATTACGAACTGGTCGTAAGACTTTGGGAGAGAGTTCAAGATGAAGTCCGCTGCCATTTCATTTGACAAGGGATAACCAAGCTTACTTAGTTGGTCGATGTGCCCTTTCATCGTGAGCACATGAGCACTAACTGACGAGCCTTCTTGCATTTTGCAGCCGATAAGCTGCTTCATGGTGTCATAGCGTTCTTGACGGGCTTGTTTCTGAAACATGCCTGTAAGTTGTTGGATCATGTCAAAGGCACTCATGTCTTCCATGTTCTTCTGAAGATCAGAAGACGTGGTGGCTTGCATAAGGCAGGCTACCTCAATGGCATCCTCGTTATGCTTTTCCCAGGCTTTACGGGCAGCAGCCGTATTACCCTCAGGCTCATTAGGAACTGGACCTTCCAGTACATAGTGCTTTTTCGCAAACTTGAGAACAATTTTCAAGTTGCGATGCCATTCGAGAAAGTTGGTGTTATTCAACTTATCTTTCTCAAGTATGGACTTGAGAGCGAAAGAGGAGTTATTTTCATGAGACATCTGTTAATGAAAGCAAAAAATAAATAATTAGTATTTCGATGTTTAATTTCTTATTTAATTAATGACCCATTAACAGTAATAAGAATAAGGATTGAGAATCTAGCAGTATCAGTTACTAAATGCAGCTGTGGCACACAACATTAGTAAGTGATACTAGGGAGACTGACAACGTTTGTCAATTGTGAAAAATGCACAACTCTCAAGTATGAGGCCACTAAGACAACTTGTCTATTTAGTGATACGTTTAGCCTCATCTATGCTCACTTTCATTTCCAGACAGTTGTGGCACGTAACAAGATATGAAAGTAATAGTCGTCCTAAAACAGGCACATGTGGAAGAGCCAGATGTGTCAACGAAACTCTTGCACCTTGGAGGACAAACTACGCACCAAGTGTGGTGCTGTGGCTCCAAACACTGGTGTTTCGCATTATGCTCCAAGTGTCCCTTATAATAGGATAGCATAGACTATTGATTTTATATATATGGGATCCAATTTTAGTGTTTACCGAATAAGGGTCAAACACAACGAATGATCTAATCATACGTGCGTTGTAAAAACCAGTTTTACTATATTTAATGTCGTGACTTTGTGATGAACCCTTTCATCTCTCAGGACACTTAATTTTAAATAACCTATTAAAACTAAGTTTGTCGCGACTTGTATAACCATTCAAAAGTTAATAGTTAATCTATTAAGTTTTTGAGTTTTGAAACAATTTTAGATTGTAGAAACTCATTGGTTATATTTTTAAAACAAACCATTTGTTTTTATAAAACTTTTACAAGTTGCAAAATTGATTAGTTTTTGAACTTGTTACATTTTATTGCTATTATGTTTTAAAACTCCTTTTAAAACCTTTTTGGTATTTGGTTGGTATGTTATAACATTTATAAGATAAAGCAACCATAATATCAAATTAAATAAATATGTAAATCATAAGGCCAAAATGCGTTTGATTTCGCTAGAGCCAAGTAGCAAAACAAACTAGGTCACGGGGTCACAACCCACAATCAACCACAATGATGAATAGTGCATCTTGTGATCTTGAGCTGCTCCCCCTGACCTCCAGATTCGTGCATCTTGATCTTGATTCTTCAGTTTTTGTCTTCAGGTCTTTTTGTCATTACAATATTTACAAGAAATTGAAATACATAACGAGAAAATACAAACCCTATTCTATTACAACTTTGAGCCATCAAAATGGGTCAAACCATAATAAACCAAAACTGAAAAATTAAACAACCAAACAAACAAAAGGTCGGGCCTGATTTACATATTCAATCATAATTTTATAATTAAACTGGGTAATTCTTTTGGTCAATTATAACTTTGACCAAATAAATAATTTTACCCAAATAATTAGTCAGATCTAAATCTGGATCAGAAACTCAAATTTTAAACAATTTAGAGCTTGTGATCTGTAACCGGTTAAACTGACCGGATCCGATTTGCATGTTGTAAGCGTGACTCTGGTACCACTGTTGGGAATTATGGTGGTATTCGGTTTGACTTTTAGGTAAAAACAGGTTTCACCAATTATTATATTAAATCATATTTAATGTAACGCAACGGAATTAGGGTCTCAAACTTTAACACTATTAAAATTCCCAATCAGGATCAAGGTTACAAACATACAAACACGGATATAATATTAATTAATCTAATCTACCGATGAGAAAATATTATACCCTTTTGGTTAATGATTAACCGTTTGAGACACCGAGGTTCAACGAACTAATGCTAGAATACGAGCACGAACGGATTCCTGGTTCACAATAGAAGCAGGATGGTGGTTGATCAAGAAGCACAAACTGCCCTTTCCTTTTGATGCCTTCGACTGATTGGTTTGATAGAAAACCCAATAAAAACCAAAAAAACAAGTAAAACACAAAACTCTTTTGTTTTGTTTTTTCTTGTCTTCGACGGCAGCCCCAAAAGAAAAAGAGAAAGGGTTTATTTTTGGTGTGATGTCGGCCAAGTCCAAAACCAAAATTAGGGATTCTTAAGATTAATTCTTTTCAACCTTATATTAATCACTGTTTTAGATCCTAAATCCCATCAGGTTAGTTTAGGTCCAATACATAGCATCAAGCCCGACACCATTAGTTTAATTAAATTAATAATTAAACTTATATAATTTATAACACTTATAAATTATAAATTCGTTCGTGATTACCAGTTAATCAAGTTAAGTGGATTTAATGTTCGTTGACCAAGGTGTAACTCTTACGGGTCACAGCTCGGTTAGTTACGTTAACTTATCGGGTCCGTACATATAAATCCAACAAACACATGTTATGTTCCCGAGTTTTATTTAAGAAGGTAAAGGGAGGGAAGTGAAAGAAAAAGTAAGCAAATTTATTTGGTTTTTCTTTCCTTATGATTTTGAAGGAAATGAAAGGAAAGCATTCTATATTTTCTTTTCCTTTTCTCTTATTTTTTTCCTTTCTTTTCTATCATTTAATAAACTCAGGAACACATCGCAATAGGCGTATTGTGGGCAGTCTAAGTAAAGTTCGCATTCATAGCATAATCGATGCATTGTTATAAAAAAAACACTAGGTAATCTGAGACGTTTAGGTCTTGAAATCTGAGGCTAGATGCGAGAACTTCATGTCCATATGCATGCTACCAAATAACTTAAATAATATATGCAATCAAAAGCTGCAAATCTCTCATCTTTGTGACATAGAAGCCTTCTTCGTTGAGTAATAATTGATAATCTTATTACTTTTGATGCAAAGGACGAGCCTTGGCATGAAACTCTTAGAAAATGAGTCACATAATATAAAAATATCATTTCTAGGGGTTTTACACATGTTTTAGCTAGTTTTGGATGCTTTAGGTTGATTCCAAACTTGTGTAGGGCTAATGTAATTGTTTTAGTGATCTCTCAGATGATTTTTGGCTGTAACATGACCTGAAAACACACCCGAGTGCCTGAAAATGAGTCTTTTGAGACAAGGCGGCGATGGGTTGCAAGAACTTCATGTCCATATATATACAACCAAATAACTTAAATATTAAGTTGTATATACGATCAAAAGCTGCAAATCTCTCTTCTTTCTGACAAATAAGGCTTCTTCGTTGAGTAATAATTGATAATCTTATTATCCTTTTTATCAGTTTTACTATCAGTCTTCTTCACACCATGATTTTAACCAATTTTAACTCACAAGTGCCTCCTCAAGAACTCGAAGCGTTTTTTATTGCCTCGCATGCCTCACGCCTAAGGTGCTATATTAAAACCAAGAATCATAGATCAACATCTATTCATAAGTTTTGAAGGCGTAAGACACACTCAATGCGCAAAGGACGAGCCTTGGCATGAGGCTCTTAGAAAATGAGACACATAATATAAAAATATCATTTCTAGGGGTTTTACACATGCTTTAGCTAGTTTAGGATGTTTTAGGTTGATTCCAAACTTGTTTAGGGCTAATATAATTGTTTTAGTCTCTCTCAGATTATTTTTGGCTGTAACAAGACCTGAAAATACACCCAAGTACCTGAAAAATGAGACTTTTGAGCCTATGCATGTGCCTTGTGAGCCTTTGACAAGAAAATATCTATTTGCTCAATCTTCTAGTTTGATGATAATTTTGATATTTTGTGGAATTTTTTTTTATCTAGGGGGTTTCGACTTCCATGCATGGATTTTGGGTGGTTTGGAGAATATTTTTTTGGAAGCAGCGGAACCTGCACATGTGGCAATTCCCCAAGCTTCCACTGTATATGTTGTTCTTCATGTCAGCCATTTCCGCTTCCCTAAGCAGCGGAACCCCTAGAAACCAAACCAATTTTCTAAAGCACATATTTTCCATGCATGCACGTCCAAATCATCTTGAACAAAAAAAAATCTATTTTGTGGCATGTTTTGCCGCGTTATGGTGATTGAAACCTATCATAGATTATGTTATATATAATAAGTCTTTCTTTTAGCTATCCATTTGCCTATTCTTGTAGATCTAAGGATGCAAGTAGAAAAGACGAGAGTGAGATATACACTGATGATGCTATGCGAAAATCTTTGATTCGACAAGAGGATAACATTATATTTAGCCTTGCTGAAAGAGCTCAATATTGCTACAATGAGGGTACATATAACCGAAAAGCTATCCTCATGGATGGTTTCGAAGGTTCATTAGTTGACTTCGTGCTCAAAGAAACCGAAAAGATTCAATCTAAGGTAACTTCATTGCAATTTGGAGTTGTTTAACATTACAAAAAAAATGTAAGATAATATTTGTGGCTGGTTTTCAAACAGCTTGGAAGATACAAGAGCCTTGATGTACATCCTTTTTTTCCCAGATGACTTGCCTGAACCTATGTTTCCCTCTTTGCAATACCCACTGGTAAAATGTCATATTTATTTGTGTTCAGGTTAGCGTTGTCAATTATGTCAGAATGGCAAATTGAAATAAGGCTAACCCGAACACAATCCATTAATTTATTCATGTCAAAGAGGTCAAAACTAGGGCTGTAAACGAACCGAACGTTCAGCGAATAGTTTATGAGCCGTTCGATGGGAAGTTCATTTATGTTTGTTCGTTTAATAAATGAACAAACACGAACAAAAAAATTCGTTCGTTAGTTAAATGAACGAACATGAACAGGGGTCGCGTTTATTCATTTTTGTTCGTGAACGTTTGATTACGTGTTCGTTTATGTTAGGCTATGTTTATTTATTATATTTATTCATTAATTGTTTTGTATATTATTAAATTTTTTATTTTTAGTTTAATACTATAATATTTAAGCTAGTTTTAGTTTAATACTATAATATTTAACTTTATATTTATATAAATGATTATCTCTAATGCTTGAGATTAAGAATATTGATTTTTATTGTTTAAATAACATATGTGTTCATTTGCGTTCGTGAACCGTTAGTGAACAAGTTGAAGATATTTTTTTTATTTGTAATTTGTCCCTTTAATTGTTTTTGTTCCGTATCTCTCATTCCTGGTTAACAAAATCGAGTTTATATATCTTGCTAGAGATTAAAGGAATCGAAACGAAAAGGATCAGAGAATGGGGAAATGTAAATTGAATAAAGAGTGAAAATTAATTTCATTTATAAATGTTAGCGTGTTTAAATAAAAATCACTATAACCTAAAAATGATTTTTTTAAAAAAAAAAAAACACTTGAGCTTAAATAAGTTAATAGATGGTGTTCATGTTAACAAGTCGTATTCTGGTTAACTTGCTTATTACATTACAGTTGTGTATGGGTTGACCGATTTAGCAAACGGTTATATTTGCCAACACAAAATGTGATTATTTACATGTCATGTCGAGAATTACTAGTCCTAATTTAAATCTTACATATATTGTTGAAAATAGCATTCTAAAAATGTTTTCAACGTCTTAATGTATGTAGGTGTTGCATTCTTGTGCCAATTTGATCAATTTGAACAAGCTAATATGGAGTATGTACTTTAAAGAGTTTCTACCTAGACTGGCCAAGAAAGGAGACGATGGTAATTACGGGTCAACAGCAACATGTGACGCAATCTGCTTACAGGTAATTCATCTTTTTTCATGTTAATCAACTCAAACAGTTAGATATCGTAGTGTAATTGGGTTAATTTTGTCGATTAACGTGAATCACAAAATTCATAAAACAAGTCGGGCGTGAGTGCACACTTGTTCAAAATTTTATGATTCAATAGAGATTCCAAGGAGGTCCAGGGCAGTGCCCCTATATAGCGGGGTCCAGGGGCGGCAACCTCTGGCGAGGTCCAAGGGGCAGAGCCTCTGGTTGGAAAACAAGAAACTTGAAGACTGTCTGGAGGCAGTTTCCAAAACCCGTGAATATCAAATTTGAAATTGATCGATGATTGTTCACTTGTTCATTCACGAAATTCCACAATTCATACTAGTTCTTAATTTTCGAATTGAATTTTATCCTATCAAACATTTGAGTGAACCCCAAATAGTTTGATCTGAAAGTGTGATCCACGACTTTCAATTCATCCGGTGATTTGATCGTGCTCGTATTTTGGAATAATCTCTACACAAACTCCATGTTTATGTTTGAATTATGATTTATGACAATAAAAATGTAATCTTTACTTTGAAGGTCCTCTCTAAACGAATCCACTATGGGAAATTTGTAGCAGAAGCAAGGTTTCAAAATTCACGAGATAAATATGAAGACGCCATTACAGCACAAGTAAAGATTCTATCATATGTCATGTCTAAACATATATTTACTAAAAATGCTTTCATATTTTTATATACCTGACTAAATGACCCGTAGCAAGATAAATTGATAAAATTGGGTAAATAACTATTGCATTTTGGGTTGAAATGGTCACATTATGACATAGTAAAGGTTGAGATAGGTAACACCTTAACATAAAGAAGCTCTAGATGGGCAACAACTTAAAAACCATATGAACATTGTTAAATTATAGTAAATATGTATTCTAGATAGTTCTATTATTTAATTCTTGTAGTTATTATCTCTTTATCTTCTTGTATATATATAGGTGCTTCACCTTAGTTTGTTTAAGCACCATTTCTAGTGATCATTTATATGGTATCTAGAGCAAAGATCCTCCCCTCCCTCCCCTCTTAAAAACCGATCTCTACCCCTTCAGTTGGTCCCATTAATTCTAGTCTTTACTTCCCTTTATTCTTCACACCTATCTGTTCCCCTTCCACCCTTTCCCATCCTTCTTATCATTTCTGCGTTCCTTCTTTCTCCCACAAATCTTGTTTATATCTCTTCCAATTTTTTTTTTCTCAATCTCATCATCACTATGGCTGGCACCTCCACTCCTGTTGACAGCAACCCTCTTAACATGAACCAAATCTTCCACTTAATTCAAATCAAACTCACTTCCTCTAACTTCCTTCTTTGGAAAAAATCAAATGACTCCTATTCTCACCTTTCACAAACTCATGTCTCATGTTGATGGATCCTCCTGTGCCCCTCCTGCTGAGATTATTCAAGGGGACAAACTAATTCCCAACCCACTTTTGTCTCAATGGCATCTTGATGACCAAAAAGCCATACTTATTCTTCATGCTTCCCTCTCTGAAGAAGCCACCGCCGAGATCCTTGGTCTCTCCTCCGCACGCCTCATTTGGCAAACACTTGAATCTGTCTACTGCAATACCTCAGTTGATCGGATTCACCACCTCAAAGACCAACTCCGCTCCATCTCTCGTGGATCTCTCTCGGTTGCGGAATTCGGTCGGAAGTTTAAGACACTATGTGATCAACTTGCGGCTGTTGCGCAGCCAATTGATGACATTGAAAAATCCCATGCATTTGTTCGTGGTCTTGGCGCAAGCTTTGAAGGCTTTACCACTGCTATTCGCACCATGAGGCCTCCTCCACGGTTTTCTGACCTTCTGATCATGGCTGAATCACATGAATTATACCTACAATCTATACATGGAAACCCCTCACCTCCTGTTGCCTTCACTTCTCAACAACAAACTCGTCCATCTAGTAACCGTGGCCGTAGCTCCCAACTTCGTGGCGGCTATCATGGTCGTGGTCGTGGTCGGGGTCGGAGTCCTCGCTCTCCCCACTGTCAGCTCTGTCGTGAGTCGGGCCACTATGCCTCCTCATGTCCTTCGTTTACATATTCTGCCCGATCTCAGCCATTGCATCAACCTCCTTCTGCCACTGTTGATGCGGACTTGGCTCGTGCTTTTCATGCTTCCTGTCATGTTAATTCTGGCGGACCAGACTGGTTCGTTGACTCTGGAGCATCTGAACATATGAGTTCTTCCTCCTCTCACCTACATAGCACTTCTTCAAATCCGCGGGACACACATGTCGTATTCGGTAATGGTAAAACCCTACCTGTTTCACACATTGGTAATACGACACTTTCTGATTCAATAAAACTCAACAATGTTCTGGTTGTACCCAAAATTACAAATAATCTCTTATCAGTAAGTTGTTTAACACGTGATAATGATTTGGATGTTGTTTTTTCATATCCCTCTTTTTTTATTCAGGATCGGAACACGAAACAGGTTCTCGCTCAAGGTCGGTGTAAAGACGGTCTATACGTTCTTCACACAACTCCAAAAGCTTTAGTTGCTGCATCTTCCACCTTACCAATGGCATCGTTTGAACTTTGGCACCAACGTTTGGGCCATGTGTCTTTTGATACAATTTTGGATATGAATAAAACTAAACATTTATCGGTTTCTTCTATCTTACCTAAACCAATTCTATGTCAATCATGTGAAATGTCTAAAAGTCATCGCTTACCATTTGTTAATAATGAGAAACGTGCATCTAGACCACTTGAATTGGTTCATTGTGATCTTTGGGGTCCCTCACCCATCACAAGTTACATGAATTTTAAATATTATGTCATATTTGTCGATGATTATTCACGTTTTACTTGGTACTATCCACTTAAACTAAAATCTGAATTTTTCTCAGTTTTGTCCAGTTTTCTTTCTTTTGTTCAAAATCAATTCTCAACCAAGCTTCAAACATTTCAAAGTGACGGTGGAACCGAGTTCACCAATAATCAAGTTAAACAATTACTTCAATCTAATGGGACTCTACATCGTTTTTCGTGTCCTTATACTCCACAGCAAAACGGTCGGGCCGAACGCAAGCACCGCCATATCACTGAAACCGGTCTTGCTATGATGTTCAACAGTAACATTCCTTCCACTTTTTGGAATGATGCCTTTACTGCTGCGGTTTACATAATTAATCGTCTACCCACGAAGCTACTTGGTAATCGCTCACCATATCAACTTTTGTACAATCATCTCCCGGTGTATGACAATTTTCGCACATTTGGATGTCTCGTATACCCTTACTTACGAGATTATGCATCACACAAGTTAGCTCCACGCAGCTTACCATGTGTTTTCTTGGGATATTCGGCCCAACACAAAGGCTATAAATGCCTTGATCCAAACTCCAATCGGGTCTATCTCACTCGACATGCTCGGTTTGATGAGACTCAATTCCCGTTTGCATCACAGAACTTGAAACATGATGTCATGACACTTCCTATACATTCCTTTCTTGACACCTCTCCCTCCATACCTCCCTCAAAACCACCTATCTCACCTACCACTGACTCAAGTTTCCCACGTCCTATTCCTATTCTCTTTGATGACCCAATTCCTATCTTACTAGACACAAATAATCCTCCTGATCACCCCATTCACGTATCTTCATCCCCTTCCCAGCATACCACATCATCCCACTTACCCCAGTCAAAACCCATGGATCAATTGCCCTTGGTGACTTCAGCACCCGCTGAACCCACATCCTCGGAGAATTCAGCCCCACCAGATCCAACTTTGGCAGCCCAGTCGCTCCCATATAATGGATTTCAATAGGTAAGAATGATCAATAATATGTTTAATGAGAAAATCATTAAAAATTACTCAAATAAACTACATGTTCTGCTTAAAACCCGTCTTGACGCGCACCCTGTTCAGAATCGTTACCCAACCCAACTCAACCCGCCCATTTTTCCAGGCATAAGTTTTTATAGTCTTTTAATCTCAAAACGGTTGTTTAATGGTGATCATACACGCAGGACAAGGACAAGCTGACGGATCTTATGACATATCCTGATCACGAGAAGTGGATTCAAAAATGGGTTGAACAGAGAGCCAAGGATTATGAGCAAGTGGCTTATGTGGGGGACACAAAAGTTGGACCCATGATTAGCCCGGGTTTAGTTGCTGATATTTATAGGGACTGTATTATGCCTTTGACTAAGGAAGTTCAGGTTGAGTATTTGTTAAGAAGACTTGATTAACTGGAGCATTTGTCGCGTCTTACTCAATAAACAAATGTTCGCAATATGATATATGGTATACAAATCTGTTGAGAATGATTCAACAGATGTCCTTAGTCGCGTGTTATGTAGTAACGGTTATGAAGTTTGTTTGTTTTGAATAAACCGGATTGTTAGGGTTGTTAAACAGTCTGATTCTTAAGTTTGATTAAGTCTTGTTTTCGTTTTAATTCTTTGCTATATAAAAAGTTTTATGAATCAATAATATATATCAGTTTGTGCTTCATATTCTTCTTTTCTACCAACATTGTGGTATCAGAGCTAGTTTATTAAACTTTGAATGTCATGCATCAAAATTCCCTGTGGCCACCCCAACTTCTGATACATCTCGTCCTTTACTTCCTCTGTTCAAATGAAAAGGATACGAGTTTTAGAATATTCTCCTCTAACTTGAGTGGATGGACGCTCCTATGACAGTCCTAGTTGGTGCAAACACGTAATTGAATTCCTTGAATTCTTTATTCCAAAATCTTCACATATATAGGAGTACAATGCATATCTTCTATTTACAGATAAGATATAATTTATAATACAAAATAATCCTATACAAAAATAATCTCGGTATCTATTATACCCCCGCAGTCGAAACGGGAGGTTCTCGGATGTTGAGACTGGACCGAAAATCATCAAACAAGACTTGTGGTAAGCCTTTGGTGAAGATATCAGCTATCTGAAAACGTGAAGGCATATGAAGAACACGAATCTGGCCTTGAGCTACTTTATCACGAACAAAGTGAATATCCAACTCGATATGCTTTGTACGTTGGTGTTGAACCGGGTTGGTACTCAAATAAATGGCACTAACATTGTCACAATAGACAATAGTAGCGCATGATAAGGGATTGCGAAGTTCTAACAACAGATTGTAACACCCCGACCGACGGCGGAATCATCGGGATGCCACGAGGGATGTGTAGATTGTTCAAAAGCTCGTGGGCATCTAAATCAAATCATCATATATCATTTAATCAACCAAAATAATTACACAAAAATCATGTTCATCATGAATCAAGTACATTAGTTACACAAAAGAATTAGTTAAACTAACTAAACTCTAATCGCCAGAAATTTAGTTAATTAACTAAGTCCAAGATCCTATATGATGATGTCCAAAATAGAAGAGATCCTCTCTTCATTCCTACTTGTCTCCATCACCTGAAACATGTAAGAAATCAAGTGTCAACTACAAAAGTAGTTGGTGAGTAATCATAAGTTTTTATATTTAAAAATGTTTTAGTAAAATGAGTTTGAAAGTTTATGCTTAAAATGGTTTTATAAAATGCTTTGTTTAAAACGAGTATAAAACTTATGATCTTCTTGAGAAAATCCATATGAATACCTGTATGAGATAATCCAACACACATCCATCAATTCAACAGCCAAACACATACACAATCACATAACCACATAACCAAATCAATCATAGCCAATCACAAATAATCATAATCAAATATAGATAATCAATCCACAAACTAATCAACCAATCTCATCAACCATATTCTCAAATAATGTTCGTGACTATACATGATCATTATGTAATTAACATAAGTTAAATACATGATTCATGGAGTGGTCGCTAACCACGTGACAATACATGAAGCCAAAGCAGATAACCGAAGTCAAAGGCAATGCTTCACAGATGTGGAAACCATCCACGTGACAATACACGATGTCAAAGCAATTAACCGAAGTTAAGAGCGATGATTCTCGGGATTTGTGACAATACTTGTAATCTTTGTTATTGACCTAGGTCAATAACAATGTTTACATGGATATAAAATAATAAGAGATAATCCCATAATAATGATAATTTCAAATGTGAATATCATATTGATAAACAGGTATTAACCTTGTGTTATCAAAATAATATTTAATTTGGTATACATGTTTCACCTCCGGGTTTTAAAACCAAAAACAGTTTAAAGAAAGGGAGGTTATGAGAACTCACCTGAAGTCCTTAGTATCTGTGTTCTCGTATTATGCGCGCTCACCGTTTTCGTACTGATGTTGTATTCACAGTCCTGTGTTTGATTAACTGTTATCTAGAGTTATGATCCCTTATTTGATTGTTCTTTTTGAAATCTAAGTTGTTAATTGAGTTGGTGTAGTGAAAATGACTCATTCTTGTGATTTTCATAAGAATGGCTCATGCTAATGAGTTTTCACCCGAATGAGTCATTCTCCCGAATGAGTCCCGAATGAGAGTCATTCTCCGAATGAGTCCCGAATGAGAGTCATTCTCCGAATGAGTCCCGAATGAGAGTCATTCTCCGAATGAGCTCATACTCCACTCATTCTCCCGAATGAGCTCATACTCCACTCATTCTCCTGAATGAGCTCATACTCCACTCATTCTCCCGAATGAGCTCATACTCCACTCATTCTCCCGAATGAGCTCATACTCCACTCATTCTCCCGAATGAGCTCATACTCCACTCATTCTCCCGAATGAGCTCATACTCCACTCATTCTCCACTCATTCGCCGAATGGCTCATACTCATGGGCCATTCGCCCGAACGGGTTTTCAGCCATGGGAGAAGATGATTTCGAGGTATAGTCGTATATATAGTCGTTTTGAGTGGGTTTAGGTGAGTAAACTCATTTAGAAGGTGTATGGGTCGAAAAAGTGATGTTTTGAACCGGTTAAAGTTCGGTTTTTGTCGGGTTGTAGAAAACCCTAAAAAAACGTACCTTCTCACTAAGATTTCGAGAGTTTGAGGTGGAGATAGGACCGATCCTTTGTACTTTCGTGTAGAGGATGTCGAGATCTTCGATTTGGCGCAAGAATGAGGTGATTTGGTTGAGTTTTGAGTGAGTTATGGTAGAGAGAAGGTAGAGAGAGAAAGTGGTGACGGGTTTAGGGTTTTAGTGAGAGAGTGTGTGTGTAAAAATGAGGAAGAAGATGGTGATCTTCTTCCTTATAACGCGTATTATTGCCCCGTGACCGGTCTCGTTTTTATCGCGATAAAATATAAAAAAAAATATAATAAATGATCGGTTATGCTCGGTTTTTAACGAAAACATATTTAAACATAACATGAATAAATAATTGAATTTCATTAATTAAAATGATTTAAATAATTTCATTTCGTAAAACGATTTCATTTTATTTTTACAAAATTAATTATTTTAAATAACTGATTTACTCGGTTTTGCTTTACGTTGTGATTCCTAATAAACGTTTTCAGTTCACAATCATTAATTTAATATCGCTAAATATTATTTACTTATCTCGTCGAAACGCGTTACTCGCGTACGTATTCGTAAAGATCGTCACCTTTGCGAATCCGATGCTCGTATCGCATTTCGATTTGATCTATGATTTATGGAATATTGTTTTAGAATATTATTCCTAATAATTATATTCGCGTGAATCGTCACCCGCGCGAATACATTATTAAGTTAATATTTCTAAATTAATATTCGCGATTAAATAGCGTTCGTAACCTCACTTCGCGTAATTAATTCCCATTATTTAATAACTTTAATATTATCATTTCCCCAAACCAAAAACCCACTAAACCCTAGTCACTGACACATCCATGATAGACCGAAATATGCATATATATAGGGCATATGTAAGGGTCAGTCGCAACTGCCCTAGCCACCGTCCCACCGCTATTTCGATAAACCATGACCATGGGTCCTTGACTACGTTTAGTAACCAGACTCAAACAAACTCCCAATTCCATCTCAATCCATTCTCAGACCAATAATCCATCATTATCAGTGATAAGTAACCGCGATAAACACTACGGGTCTGTTTAGTTGAATTACAACTAAACTTCCCGTGGTTTACGCGTATAATAAATTATAATCATGTATACCAGTAACAGTGATAATATCAGTAATGTCAATCAATAATTTCATAATCATTCATAATAAATAAATCTCCAGTCGTAACAGTACAATCGTACGGATGTACGGACGTACGGACAACTGAAAGTACAGAAATGTTACAGTCTCCCCTAGTTAAAGGAATTTCGTCCCGAAATTCAACTTGGAGTGACCGTAGTAAATAAATGTGGGTACTTAAGCTTCATCTGATCTTCCCGCTCCCATGTGAATTCTGGACCACGCTTCGATTCCCAACGTACTTTGACAATTGGAATTCTACTGCGTTTGAGCTGTTTAATCTCCCGATCCATTATCTCCACTGGTTTTTCAACAAAGTGCATGGTATCATCGATGCGGATGTCATCGAGTGGTACCTGAAGATCCTGATCAGCTAAGCACTTTCTTAGATTGGACACGTGAAACGTCGGATGCACATTACTAAGTTCAGGAGGAAGTTCCAATTTGTAGGCAACCTTTCCGATCCGTTCAAGGATCTTAAAAGGGCCAACATAACGTGGAGCAAGCTTCCCCTTCTTGCCGAATCGAACAACGCCCTTCCAAGGCGACACTTTAAGTAATACCATATCCCCCACTTCAAATTCCAAAGGTTTTCTTCGTTTATCCGCGTAGCTCTTCTGTCGACTGCGAGCAGCTAACAGATTGTCGCGAATCTGGCGGATCTTGTCAGTCGTTTCCTGAATAATCTCGGGACCAGTGATCTGCGAATCGCCGACCTCGGTCCAACAAATAGGTGACCGACATTTCCTGCCATAAAGAGCTTCAAACGGCGCCATACCAATGCTCGCGTGATAACTGTTGTTATACGAGAACTCAACCAATGGTAGATGGCTATCCCAATTGCCACCGAAATCGATGACACAAGCTCTCAACATGTCTTCTAATGTTTGAATCGTTCGCTCCGTTTGACCATCCGTTTGAGGATGATAAGCAGTGCTAAGATCCAGTCTTGTTCCAAATGCTTCGTGAAGTGATTCCCAAAATCGTGCCGTGAAACGAGCATCACGGTCCGATATTATGCTTAAGGGAATACCATGTCGACTAATGATCTCATCAATGTAGATACGAGCTAACTTCCGCACAGGGTAAGTTTCGCGTATCGGTAAGAAATGAGCCGACTTGGTCAATCTGTCAACAATTACCCAGATACTATCTTTACCATTTGCGGTCCGTGGGAGTTTAGTAATGAAATCCATGGATATATTCTCCCACTTCCACATCGGTATCTCTGGTTGTAATAACAATCCTGAAGGTCGCTGATGTTCTGCCTTGACTTTGGCGCAGTTCAGGCACTTAGACACATACTCAGCAATATCCTTCTTCATTCCAGGCCACCAGTACAAGCCCCTAAGGTCTTGATACATCTTATCAGAGCCCGGATGGATTGAGTAACGAGATTTATGAGCTTCATCCATAATCAGCATCCTCAGATCACCCCTGTTCGGTATCCACAACCGATTCAAATAATACATTAATCCATCATCTTTAGTTTCCAATAAGATTTCAGCCCCGCAAGACATCTCATTTTTCAAGTTATCCTGAGCTAATGAGAGTTGTTGGGCTGTGAGAACATCATTACGGAGGTTAGTGTGCACTCGGACACTATGGATCTGAACTTGACTTTTGCGACTAAGCGCATCTGCTACTACATTCGCTTTACCAGGATGGTAGCGAATTTCACAGTCATAATCATTCAACAGTTCAACCCATCTCCGTTGTCTCATGTTGAGCTCTTTCTGATTGAGAATATGTTGCAAGCTTTTATGATCAGTGAACACTACACACTTAGTGCCATAAAGATAGTGTCTCCATATCTTCAAAGCAAACACGACTGCGCCAAGTTCCAAGTCGTGTGTGGTGTAGTTCTTTTCGTGAATCTTCAATTGTCTTGATGCATAAGCCACAACCTTTCCCCGTTGCATGAGAACACAACCGAGACCTAAGTTGGATGCATCACAATAAACCACAAAATCATCATTTCCATCAGGCAGTGTC
This sequence comes from Mikania micrantha, assembly GCA_009363875.1. NCBI lineage: Eukaryota > Viridiplantae > Streptophyta > Magnoliopsida > Asterales > Asteraceae > Mikania > Mikania micrantha. The sequence goes on along the minus strand of CM018685.1, from coordinate 45,168,091 downwards.
AAAACAGGAGCATCACAAAGTTTCTGCTTCAAGGTCTGAAATGCCTCTTCTTGCTTTGGTCCCCACTCATATGGCCTATTCTTCTGAGTCAAAGCAGTGAGAGGGACAGCAATCCTGGAGAAGTTCGATATGAACCGCCGATAATAACCGGCAAGTCCAAGAAACGATCGAATCTCCGTCGGTGTCTTCGGTGTACTCCAATTCTTCACAGCATCAATCTTTGCAGGATCTACGTGTACACCATACTCGTTGACTATGTGCCCCAAGAATTGAACTTCCTTAAGCCAGAATTCACATTTAGAGAATTTGGCATACAGTCGCTCCTCTCTTAGGATCTCCAAAACCAACTTAAGGTGTTTCTCGTGTTCTTCCTTAGTCTTTGAGTAAATCAAAATATCATCAATGAATACAATCACAAATTTATCCAAGTATGGCCTGCAAACACGGTTCATGAGATCCATGAAAACCGCAGGTGCATTGGTAAGACCGAAAGGCATTACCAGAAATTCATAGTGGCCGTATCTTGTTCTGAAAGCAGTCTTGGGAATATCATCCTCATGCACGCGAAGCTGATGATATCCAGACCTCAAATCGATCTTTGAAAACCATGCCGAGCCTTGAAGCTGATCGAAGAGATCATCGATGCGCGGCAGTGGATATCGATTCTTAATTGTGAGTTTGTTCAATTCGCGGTAATCGATACACATTCGGAATGACCCGTCCTTTTTCTTGACAAACAAGACCGGTGCACCCCATGGTGAATGGCTCGGGCGAATGAACCCTTTATCGGTAAGTTCTTGCAGTTGACTCGCCAATTCTTGCAACTCTGAGGGCGCAAGTCTGTAGGGAGCTTTGGCGACTGGGTTCGCACCAGGTACTAAGTCGATTCGGAACTCAACTTGACGTTCTGGTGGAAGACCCGGTAAATCGTCTGGGAAGACTTCTGGAAAATCTCGTATCACTGGAACATCTTCAATCTTCTTTCCTTTCTCTTTCTTCTCCACAATATGAGCTGAGAAGGCTATACATTTCTTCCTAAGGTACTTATGTGCTTTTGTGCAAGACATCAGCTTAAGACCTTTACTAGCAGTTTCTCCAAATATTCTCAAAGTTTCACCCGAAGGTAAGGAAATACGTATATATTTCTCATGGCATACAATCTCCGCTTTGTGAGTGGCTAACCAATCCATGCCTATGATAACATCAAAGCTACCAAGATGCATAGGTATGAGATCAATTGGGAAAACGTGATCATTTAAGTTCACCGTACATCCAACGATAATAGTGTCAATATCAATAGTGTTTCCGTCAGCCACCTCCACATTGAACGGTTTATCTAAGTATGTACGTGTTCTACCAAGCAAGCATTCAAAATCATATGAAACGAAACTCCTATCGGCACCAGAATCAAATAAGACAGATGCATAAGAGTTGTTGATCAGAAATGTACCGTTGACCACATCCTGGTTGGCTTGAGCAGCTGGAGCATTCAGTTGAAAAGCCCGGCCTCTTGCCACCCTTTGATTATCCCCGGTCAACTTTGGGCACTGATTCCTGAAATGACCCACTTCGCCACATTCATAACAGGCTCTTGCCTGTGCTTGAGGTACCTGGCGAATGGGTACAGCCGGAATAGGTTGAGCATGAGGAGCTGGCAGTGCAAGCGGTGCATGTTGCATCCTTTGTGCTTGCAATGCACTCCTACAAACATTAGCATAGTGCCCAAACTTGCCACAGTTGTTGCAGACGCGACATGGCAAGTTAGGTGCGTGATGATACCTGCAAGTATTACATTGGGGAGTATTCCCAGTGTAACTTCTTGCAGCAGAATTGTTTGATGATTGCTGCGCAGACTTCGCAGCAGGTACAGTTACCATGAAGTTCCTATTCTTTCTCTTCTTGTTGCTGCTTTTGGACGAGCTAGCAGCTTCAGACTTGACTTCAGCTTTGACTTCCTTTGCAGTAGTCTTGGTGTCAGTCTTCTTATACCCCTTCCGGGTAAGAGTTCCATTCCTTACGTGATTATCAGTAAGAGTTGCAGATAATCGGATTGCAGCCTCAAGTGTTTTGGGATTGCTCCCATAGACTGTATCCTGAATCTGCACCGGCAGCCCGCCAATATACTTCTCGATCGCCCTCTCCAAGGGTGTCACCATATGAGGTACCAGCAAACTATACTCATGGAACTGAGTATTGTAGATGACGTTCTCCCCGCTATCCTGCTTGAGTTCCCAGAACTCAGTCTCCAGTTTCCTCATCTCGCTTCGAGGACAGAATTCAGTGGTCATCAGGTTCTTGACCTCTGTCCATGTCAAAGCTAAGGCAGCATCCACTCCCCTAGTTCGCTTTTCCCCATTCCACCAAGTTAGTGCTCTCTTTTGGAAAACACTGGTGGCGTAGCGAACTTTCAGATTCTCGGGGCATTCGCTGTTGATGAAGGTGTTCTCCATACTCTCAAACCACTGCAGCAGACCAGTGGCTGATTCAGCACCCGTAAATTTCAGGGGATTGCAGGAATTGAAGTGTTTGAATGTGCAAGTTGGAGGGTTTGCACCACCTCTGTTCTGGTTGATATTCTGGTTAGCCTGAGTCAATTGGCTCACCAATCCAGAAATAAGTGTGGCTAACTCTTGTATGCCGGAGTTGGCATTACCGTTGTTAGCATCCCCACTGTTTGAGTCATCTTCGTTGTGACGGCGAGGCGGCATGTTTCTGAGAAATTAGAAACATGTTACTACCGTTTACAACGTAAATCATACAAACAATGGTCAATTGAGTTTATTTTAAACAGTTAGGATTACATATAGGAACTATATTTATTTCCTATCTGTTATTTAAACTCATAATGTCTATAGATTTGCCTAGTATTATTCTAAGTGTCCTAGTTGGTCATAACTAGTGTTAGCTAACTATTCCTAGGTCCTATACATTCCTCACTCTACACTAACACTGACAACCTCCCAATGCAATGCAACAAGCTTATATATAGGGCATATGCAGAGGTAGATCGCAATCTCCCCTACACCGTCCCACCACCGTTCCATTGCACCACGATTATGCCATTGCTAGTGTGTAGAGTGTGTCATGTATTTCACCATAATTCTCACTTCACAAACCTTATCCTTAGTAGGATAATTTTGAGTGAAGTGATCTCTAGTTCCCTTGGACAATTAGGTTTACCTAATGTCTAAGTTCACCTGACATGTAGGCTTGCCTATTTCTAAGTTCACCTAATGTCTAAGTTCACCTGACATTAAGTTTCCCCCAACTGTCTAAGTTCACTAAAATCCATATCAATTCCAATGTCAATAATCATCATTAAGGGTTCATATCATCACGAAGTGCTCTTATTGTCACTAGGTGTTCATATCTTCCCTATAGTTTCATCTCATCCAGTGTCAATACCATCACTAAGTGTTAGTATCATAACTATGCGTTTATATTATCATCAAGTGTCTATATCATCTCCCAAGTCCATATCGCATCACTAATCGCTCATTATCGTTCGTTAATCCTATGCACCCTACGTGTCCAATCTGTGTGTTTCATAAGTGAGTTTATAAATATTTATCAAGTATAATCATCCATGAACCATTCCCAGTCAATCCATCAACAGTCCACAATCATATCCTCTCAACCACTCCTAGTAAGGTCCTAATAATATCCTATGTTCCTGACACTGACAGACCCCCAATATACTACAAATGGTATATGTATAGGGCATATGTAGGGGTCAGTCGCAACTGCCCCAGCCACCGTCCCACCACCTTTGTAGTATACCACGAGTGTGTCCTTGTCTGGAGTTTATAGATCAAACAGATAATTTTCCTAAAACAGAAAATTCCTAAGCAGTTAATTTCCTAAACAGATAATTTCCCAAACGGGTAGTTCCCACATTCTTCAATACTGACATCCACCCAATGTACCGTAAATGGTATATATATAGGGCATATGTAAGGGTCAGTCGCAACTGCCCTAGCCAACGTCCCACCACCTTTACGATACACCACGTGCATGTCCTTATCGAATCATTAGGGCACACGTAAGCAAGAAATTAATAAGCAGCATATATATATCAGATGTATAACAGGAGTTCATATAACATGTAATAAACACATAAGCATGAAATCCTGAATATACTAACTAGTGTATGAATTTATTCATACTAGGGTATCCTACGGTTATAGACTAGGTCAACCATTTCTAGTAACCTAATTCCCTATAACCCAGGCTCTGATACCAATCTGTAACACCCCGACCGACGGCGGAATCATCGGGATGCCACGAGGGATGTGTAGATTGTTCAAAAGCTCGTGGGCATCTAAATCAAATCATCATATATCATTTAATCAACCAAAATAATTACACAAAAATCATGTTCATCATGAATCAAGTACATTAGTTACACAAAAGAATTAGTTAAACTAACTAAACTCTAATCGCCAGAAATTTAGTTAATTAACTAAGTCCAAGATCCTATATGATGATGTCCAAAATAGAAGAGATCCTCTCTTCATTCCTACTTGTCTCCATCACCTGAAACATGTAAGAAATCAAGTGTCAACTACAAAAGTAGTTGGTGAGTAATCATAAGTTTTTATATTTAAAAATGTTTTAGTAAAATGAGTTTGAAAGTTTATGCTTAAAATGGTTTTATAAAATGCTTTGTTTAAAACGAGTATAAAACTTATGATCTTCTTGAGAAAATCCATATGAATACCTGTATGAGATAATCCAACACACATCCATCAATTCAACAGCCAAACACATACACAATCACATAACCACATAACCAAATCAATCATAGCCAATCACAAATAATCATAATCAAATATAGATAATCAATCCACAAACTAATCAACCAATCTCATCAACCATATTCTCAAATAATGTTCGTGACTATACATGATCATTATGTAATTAACATAAGTTAAATACATGATTCATGGAGTGGTCGCTAACCACGTGACAATACATGAAGTAAAAAGCAGATAACCGAAGTCAAAGGCAATGCTTCACAGATGTGGAAACCATCCACGTGACAATACACGATGTCAAAGCAATTAACCGAAGTTAAGAGCGATGATTCTCGGGATTTGTGACAATACTTGTAATCTTTGTTATTGACCTAGGTCAATAACAATGTTTACATGGATATAAAATAATAAGAGATAATCCCATAATAATGATAATTTCAAATGTGAATATCATATTGATAAACAGGTATTAACCTTGTGTTATCAAAATAATATTTAATTTGGTATACATGTTTCACCTCCGGGTTTTAAAACCAAAAACAGTTTAAAGAAAGGGAGGTTATGAGAACTCACCTGAAGTCCTTAGTATCTGTGTTCTCGTATTATGCGCGCTCACCGTTTTCGTACTGATGTTGTATTCACAGTCCTGTGTTTGATTAACTGTTATCTAGAGTTATGATCCCTTATTTGATTGTTCTTTTTGAAATCTAAGTTGTTAATTGAGTTGGTGTAGTGAAAATGACTCATTCTTGTGATTTTCATAAGAATGGCTCATGCTAATGAGTTTTCACCCGAATGAGTCATTCTCCCGAATGAGTCCCGAATGAGAGTCATTCTCCGAATGAGTCCCGAATGAGAGTCATTCTCCGAATGAGTCCCGAATGAGAGTCATTCTCCGAATGAGCTCATACTCCACTCATTCTCCCGAATGAGCTCATACTCCACTCATTCTCCCGAATGAGCTCATACTCCACTCATTCTCCCGAATGAGCTCATACTCCACTCATTCTCCCGAATGAGCTCATACTCCACTCATTCTCCCGAATGAGCTCATACTCCACTCATTCTCCCGAATGAGCTCATACTCCACTCATTCTCCACTCATTCGCCGAATGGCTCATACTCATGGGCCATTCGCCCGAACGGGTTTTCAGCCATGGGAGAAGATGATTTCGAGGTATAGTCGTATATATAGTCGTTTTGAGTGGGTTTAGGTGAGTAAACTCATTTAGAAGGTGTATGGGTCGAAAAAGTGATGTTTTGAACCGGTTAAAGTTCGGTTTTTGTCGGGTTGTAGAAAACCCTAAAAAAAACGTACCTTCTCACTAAGATTTCGAGAGTTTGAGGTGGAGATAGGACCGATCCTTTGTAATTTCGTGTAGAGGATGTCGAGATCTTCGATTTGGCGCAAGAATGAGGTGATTTGGTTGAGTTTTGAGTGAGTTATGGTAGAGAGAAGGTAGAGAGAGAAAGTGGTGACGGGTTTAGGGTTTTAGTGAGAGAGTGTGTGTGTAAAAATGAGGAAGAAGATGGTGATCTTCTTCCTTATAACGCGTATTATTGCCCCGTGACCGGTCTCGTTTTTATCGCGATAAAATATAAAAAAAAATATAATAAATGATCGGTTATGCTCGGTTTTTAACGAAAACATATTTAAACATAACATGAATAAATAATTGAATTTCATTAATTAAAATGATTTAAATAATTTCATTTCGTAAAACGATTTCATTTTATTTTTACAAAATTAATTATTTTAAATAACTGATTTACTCGGTTTTGCTTTACGTTGTGATTCCTAATAAACGTTTTCAGTTCACAATCATTAATTTAATATCGCTAAATATTATTTACTTATCTCGTCGAAACGCGTTACTCGCGTACGTATTCGTAAAGATCGTCACCTTTGCGAATCCGATGCTCGTATCGCATTTCGATTTGATCTATGATTTATGGAATATTGTTTTAGAATATTATTCCTAATAATTATATTCGCGTGAATCGTCACCCGCGCGAATACATTATTAAGTTAATATTTCTAAATTAATATTCGCGATTAAATAGCGTTCGTAACCTCACTTCGCGTAATTAATTCCCATTATTTAATAACTTTAATATTATCATTTCCCCAAACCAAAAACCCACTAAACCCTAGTCACTGACACATCCATGATAGACCGAAATATGCATATATATAGGGCATATGTAAGGGTCAGTCGCAACTGCCCTAGCCACCGTCCCACCGCTATTTCGATAAACCATGACCATGGGTCCTTGACTACGTTTAGTAACCAGACTCAAACAAACTCCCAATTCCATCTCAATCCATTCTCAGACCAATAATCCATCATTATCAGTGATAAGTAACCGCGATAAACACTACGGGTCTGTTTAGTTGAATTACAACTAAACTTCCCGTGGTTTACGCGTATAATAAATTATAATCATGTATACCAGTAACAGTGATAATATCAGTAATGTCAATCAATAATTTCATAATCATTCATAATAAATAAATCTCCAGTCGTAACAGTACAATCGTACGGATGTACGGACGTACGGACAACTGAAAGTACAGAAATGTTACACAGATTACGAAGCCAACCTGTTTCAGATACAACATGGGCCACTCCACGATATTCAGCTTCAGCACTCGATCTTGATAATGTTGATTGACGTTTTGAGGACCAAGACAGCAGATTGGCCCCTAAGTAAACACAGTATCCAGAAGTGGAGCGGCGTGTGTCTGGGCATCCAGCCCAATCAGCATCAGTATAAGCAACCAGTGAAGAAGTGTCTGAGCGTGTGATCGTCAATCCGTAAGAGATCGTTCCTTTTATGTAGCGAAGAATGCGTTTCAGAGCGTGCATATGAGTGGTCCGTGGAGCGTGCATGTGCATACATACATGATGTACTGCATAGGAGATGTCAGGGCGAGTAAAAGTTAAGTATTGAAGTGCCCCGGCCAGTCTCCGATATGAAGTGGCATCGTCTGGAAGATCACCATCGGAGCTGCTCATCTTTTGTTTCGTATCAACTGGTGTTTTAGCAGGATGACATGAGGAAAGACCAGTTCTTTCAAGAATCTCCAACGCATACTTTTGTTGAGATAAAAAATAGTAAGAAGGCTGGTGAATGACTGCAATACCCAGAAAATATGACAAGGGACCTAAATTCTTCATGGCAAATTCCTTAGCCAGAAGCTTCATAAAGTGATGGCGAAGTTTTACGGATAAAGTAACCAGGAGAATATCATCAACATAAAGTAAGATATAGGCAGTTTCTTGTCCCGAGTGAAAAATAAATAAGGAGTGATCACACTTGCTATGATTGAACCCAATGGTTGAAACATAATCGGCGAAGCGTTGATACCACGCTCGGGGGGCCTGCTTCAATCCGTATAGTGATTTCTGTAGGAGACAAACGTGATCAGGGAAATTGGAATCCCGAAAACCTGGAGGTTGATGCATGTAGACTGTCTCATTTAGATTGCCATGAAGAAAGGCATTCTTTACATCAAGTTGATGAACATCCCATGATTTTGATAATGCAAGGCTAAGAACCGTACGAATTGTCGCTGGTTTAACCACTGGGCTGAACGTTTCCCCACAATCAATTCCAACCTGTTGAGACATGCCATCACAAACTAAGCGAGCCTTGTAGCGGTTAAGAGTGCCATTAGAATTAAGTTTATGTCTAAATACCCACATGCTACGTACAATGTTCATATTAGGCATTCAAGGAACTAATTTCCACGTGTTATTGTCAATAAGAGCCTGGAATTCGTCAAGCATGGCTCTGTTCCAATCAGGATTTTGGAGGGCAGCAATTGGTGTTTTAGGTAGAGGACTGATAGAGATGTCAGAGTGAAGATTCATGGGTTTGATTGGTTTGGTGATTCCTGACATACTACGTGTTTGAATTGTCCGTCTAGGAGGAGTAGGGGGTGTTGGGTTTAGAGGAGTTGTGGTAGAGATAGGAGCTGATTGTGATGTCTGGGGCTGAGATTTAGGAGCTGGTTGTTGGTCCGGATGGGCTGTTTGGGGGGCTGTTTGGATCGGAACAGGAGAGGGAGGTGTTGGCTGGTCCAGATTGGCTGTTTGGGGGGCTGTTTGGTTTGGAACAGGTCTGGGCCTGCGGTGGTATTGTTTAGAGAAATCTTTGGGCTTGTGTAAGAGATGGTCAGCCCAGATTTGTGGATGCAATTCTGATGTGAGAAATTCATAATTAGAGGATGAAGGTGAAGGTGTAGAGGCAAAAGGAAAGGTATTCTCGTCGAAGATGACATGGCGAGAAATAATAATTTTGCCGGTGAGAGGATTATAGCATTTGTATCCTCGATGGTTAGATGGATATCCGAGGAAAATGCAAGCTGTAGATCGAGGAGCAAGTTTGTGGATACTAGTGGAAGGAAAAAGAGGATAACAAAGACAATCGAAAACCCGCAAATGGGTATAAGTTGGTTGTCTGTTATACAAAACGGAAGTAGGGTTGGAATTTGATAGGACTTTGGTTGGAAGAATGTTTAGTAAGTAGGTTGCTAGTTCAAGAGAATGATGCCAAAAACGGTTAGGAACGGAGGAATGGGTGAGAAGGGTGCGAACAATATTGTTAATGGAACGAATTTTTCGTTCTGCTTTGCCATTTTGGGAGGAGGTGTGAGGGCATGAGAAGCGAAAGAGAATGCCTTTGTCTTTGCAAAAATTCTGAAAAACTGAATTTGCATATTCACCCCCATTGTCGCATTGTATTGTTTTGATGTTAGTGTGAAATTGAGTTTTAACAAGATTATAGAATTGAATAAAGAGAGAAAATACTTGTGATTTATGGGATAGGGGAAAAGTCCATAAATAATTTGTTTTATCATCAAGAAACAACACATAGTAACGGTGACCAGATGAACTCAGTATAGGTGAAGTCCATATGCCACTATGAATAATATCAAATGGATAATATGTAACTGTTTTAGAATCAGAAAAAGGCAATTTAATATGTTTTCCCAAAACACAAGAATGACAAACTGAAGAATGTTTAACAGAACTTGAATTACAAGACAAAACTTTATTCATTGAACTTAAAATTGATTTGCCCGGATGGCCTAGGCTATTATGCCATAAGTCTTCAGCTAGTGTTGCAAATGTGGAAGGAGTGGTGACTTGAGAAGCAGCGTTGAAGATGAGCGGATAGAGATCTCCGGTGCTGTTACATCGAAGAAAGGGGATGCGTGTCTGGTAGTCCTTCACAGTAAAACCAAATGGGTCAAATTCAATTGAAACATGATTATCAATAGTAAATCGACGGACTGACAAGAGATTTTTGATTAAGTGTGGAACATGAAGAATGTTTTTAATATGAAAAGGTGGGTAAGGGTGAGGTAAGATAGATTGACCAAAACCTTTTATTGGAACTTTTGAACCATCCCCAAGAATTATATTCCGAAAAAGACCCTTATTGATATAAGACGAGAAACAACATGAATTATTTGCCATATGAGAAGTAGCCCCAGTGTCCATGTACCACGTGTTGTCAGGTGGGTTTAGAGACATTGTGTGGAAAGCCCGGTCAAGATCTGTTGGTGTGTAGCTGACTTCAGAAGCTGCATATGCTTGTTGTGGACGAGGACCTAAGATGCCAGCTTGGTTGCTGTTGTCAGAACGCTGCACAGGGGCTGTGGGGTAGGGACAAGGTGGGTAAGCCCAAGGAAAGGGTAGGTAGGTCCACTGCTGTCCATGCTGAGGCTGTGAGGGTAAGCGGGCTGGGTTCCAGTTGGGTGGCCATTGACCAGACATGTTACTGTTGTTTTGGCCGCGACCATGGGTAAAGTTGGAGTTGCTGTTGTAGAAGCGACCACGACCACGACCACGATTTTTTCCACGACCTCTACCACGCTGGTGATATTGGGGCTGTGGATCAGAATTAGGTGCTGATTGAGAAGAGACCAAGGAATGCTGTGGAGCAGCAGTTAGAAGAGCTGAGTTGGAGGCGGCTGCTGCAGTGGATGCTAAGTGGGCTTGGCGGGTTTCTTCAAGTATTAAACGGGAACGAACCTCGTAGAAATCTGGTAGAGGAGAGGTTTGTTGAATCATCATGGCAATGTTGCCATATGCCTCGGTTAATCCTGCAATAAGTTGCAGTACCAATCTTTGATTTGTGATAGGAGCAGCCACATTTGTTAGTTGATCAGAAAGCATTTTGAATGCTTGGCAGTAGGCTGACATGCTGGGGTAGTTTTCCAGCCGTGTGGTGACAAATTTGTGTTCCAGATACACCGCACGAGAATTTTGGTTATCTTGAAAAATACTTTCAAGCGCCTTCCAAGCCTGGGATGCAGATGTGTTGGGTTTGAGAATTGTGTGAAGTAGGTCATTAGAAATCGTCCTGTATATCCATTGAAGAACTATTGCATCAATACGAGACCACATTTCTAGGTTAACAGGTTGTGGGGTTTTGTCTTTATCAGTAGTGGGTGGTGGAGGGGGAGGATAGGGATGAGAGAGGTGATCAGACACCTGAAATGCTCGGTAGTGGATGCGAAAAAGTTCTGCCCAAGAACTGTATTGGCTACTCTCCATCTCGAGAGTGAAGGGGATAAAATTCTTGATATTGGTAACAGTAATCGCCGGGTGTAGTTTGGAATCCATTGAGAATTAATCAGAGGTGAAGGTCACGAAGAACTGTATGGAGCAGGAAGAGAGATCGTTTAGGGTTGAGGGAGATCGGTGATAATGTTGAGATCGGCGACAATGTTGAGATCGGATTAGGTCGTCGTCGTTGGAGAAGGTCAGAGATCGGCGTCCTTGGAGAAGATCAGCAACAGTGTTGCACTGGAAGGTGACGGCTGATTTAGGGTGAAAACCTGTCTCGTGATACCATGCAAACACGTAATTGAATTCCTTGAATTCTTTATTCCAATATCTTCACATATATAGGAGTACAATGCATATCTTCTATTTACAGATAAGATATAATTTATAATACAAAATAATCCTATACAAAAATAATCTCGGTATCTATTAGTTGGAACTCATACCCCCTGCTATCTATCGTCAGTTGAGTTAAGAATGTGCTTCGGTCTTATGATCTGTAAGATTGTGTTGCTAATGGCTACAATGATAAAGATACCAATTCCAATCGGTTGCTACAGAATGAAAAAAAGGATACACGGGCTTTGTCGAAGAAAGAGACCAACGCCGGAGAAAAACCGACAAGAAGAAGATCGTTGCCAGAATTTTTCTAGCATAAGACCGAGAATCCATTAAGCTGCGCAAAGACCAGTGATATGAAAGAACTCTAGGTTGCATAGACCAAGAAAAGAAGGTAGTGAAGACCGAAACAAAAAAAGCAGAAAAAGGAAGATTAAAGAAAAAACATGGCGATGGTACAAGCAAAAGAAGCATGTTCAATGTCCTGCCAAGGTCCGACCTTGACCGCAACCAACTATCCGGTATGGGCTATCAAGTTTAAGTTCATCTTGGATGCATACGGTCTATTGGAGACGATTAAACCAAGGACTCTTGGAGAAGTAGCAGATGCAAAGAAATCAAACAAGCTTTAGCCTTCTTATTGCAAGCAAAACTGAAAGAGTAAAAAGCCGGTGAGAAAGAAGGAGAACAAGGACAACTCTTGATAGCCAAACAAAAAAAATGGTGAAAATAGTGGATGATTATAGCTTTATAATTTGGTTTTAATTGCTTGTTGTTTTAGTTTGCATGGAATAAACTAAGTCCGCCTAATGTTTACGTGGATTTGGATGTTGGAAGATTAGAATAAGTCTTAGTTGGACTAGGTAATGAGTTTGATCGAATTAGAAGGAAAGATACATTGAGATATACGTTGGTTAAAGTCATGGGTTAATCAGTGTTTTAGGTGAGGAGTTAGCTGGTTTCTTGTTTCTCATTATGTAGTCTGTAAGGCTATTTACAGTTGCTTGTTTTATTGAATAAAGCAGTCCTATTCCCTACAATATTTACTTTTATTCTTCACATTTTGAATACAAAGATCGGTATTGCTTCTAAGTAACATGGTATTTATAATCCATCTACGAAACTAGTACAACAACATTTCATTTATTTAGTTTTGTAGTTTGTTTGTATTTTACTTTGATATCCATCAGCCAATAAAAATTATTGATTAGTGATAAGATGTCAAACATAAGGAAACAGACATATCAGTTCTAACAGTTGGCACTAGACACATTTGAATAATTAGTTTACACTATACCTGTCAATCTTGACTCATAACAAAATAAATGGATAGAAATGGGCAATATTATGACATAGTATGCGTTGAGATAGGTAATACCTCAACACAAAGTGGGTCAAGATGGACAACTTAAAACCATGTAAGCATAATGGATTTCAATGGGTAAGAATGATCAATAATATATTTAATGAGAAAATCATTAAAAAAATTTCAAATAAACTATTTATTTGGTTACAACTCATTTTAACTTGAACGAAATTGATTTTTTTTACAAACGATCCGTTTAAACCCAAACAGATTTTGCATAAATCCCGTCTTGACCCGCATCCGTTCTGACCAGTTATTCAACCCAACCCAACCCGCCCATTTTGTCGGTTATAGTTTATACTCTCTACTACGGATGTGATCATCTCGATATGCTTGGTTGGTTGGTAGTTTACACTATCATATATGATCCACTACACTTTTAAGTGAGAAATTTTTACTGTGAATCATCCTACTAAAGTTGTAGTACTAAGATAGTCATATGAAGTGCATTGACTACCAAGAAATTTAATGGACATGCTGCTAAAATCAAAACAGTTAGAAATTTCATTACAATCACAGTAGCAAGGGAGAGTTCATGAATGAGCTAAATGTCAAATAAAAATCATATTGTGTATAAAAACATATATTTTTTGTACTAATGTGTCCTTTCATGTACCAGATTTATGTTTTTTTACCATATTTTTGTTTTATGAGTACTATATTTAAAAGTACAGTACAAAAAAACTCTAGTAGTCCAGTACAAGAAATACAAATCCAATAAAAAAACATGAGTTTTTATGTTTTTATACAAAAGTTATTTTTAGTAGATCCAACCTCAACAATTACAATAGCTAAAGAACACTTCATGGATGAGATCGAACCGATGGGTACAAATGGGTCCGATTTTTCAGACAAATTAGAACCGGAACTGGTTCCACCTATACCCGACCAAAACCCGAACCGGTCGAAACCCGGAACCGGAACCGGGTCTTGACTTTGTTGACTGAAACTACAACCGGTTGAAACCAGAACCGGTTCTGGAACCAGAAACGGTTCCAAAAAAAACCCGATTTGTGCACCTCTATGACCAGATCCATGATCTATTAACTCAAAAGGTACTTATGTAGTTATGTAGACTCAATCTCACAGTAGACAATGGTCTCAAAATTGCATCACTTCTTAACAGATATCATAAGAGCAAGATGTGTTGGGACTTGAAGGTTTTGGGCCTTGTTCATGGCTAGAACATGAGCATAGTTTAAAATCGACCGGCCCTAAGGCCTGCGGTTTTTTTTTCCTATGGTTGTTTATTTTGTTCCTAATTTATTAACCTAAATCTTGGTATTAATAATATCCCTTAGATGTAATTGTGTTCTTAAAACACCTAATGAAGATAAACCGTAGTTGCATAGTGGATGCAGGTCACCTTGACTAAACCACTATAATTTTCATGTCTGTTTTCTTTTTTGTTCGATTGGGTGTATGTTTGATTGCTTCAACTGGACTCACTCTGATTAGATACCTAACAAGTGGTATTAGAGCCACAGTTCTGCACTGGTTCAACCGCATGAGTAAAATAAGAGGTTGTCGAGAAGGTTGTTGTCCGATTGCAGTAAAACTTGTTGTTTGGTTCTAATTAAAACACAGAACTGTTGATTGTTGTTCGGTTGAGATGTTGTTGTTTGGTTCTGGCTAAATCGCTGAGGGGTTGTTCGGTTGTGTTGTTTTTGGTGTTTTTTGAAATTAGGATTTTACTTTTAAACCCTTGAAGTTGTTGGTTACAATCGGGCTGCAAGAAAAAAAGTTACGAGTTAAAGTATTTTTTTTTAGGGTTTCGGGTTTTATTGGAAGTTGCTTGGTTTAATCTAAATCTGATTTCTTGGCTTCTTGGTCAACTTAATCTTTGATTGCTTATCACAAATCAAGGACCGGATTTCATGTTTTCATTTGTTTTCTTATCACAAACCATTGAACTTATTTTTTTATGTTTAGGCTAAAAAAATTAACTTATATTTTTATGTTTAGCTAGAAAATATTACCGAACCAATAATCTTTGCTAACTGATTACCGCTTAATCAAGCATAAACTATGGTCTTCATTGTGTACTGAACCAATAATCTTTGCTTTATGATCCGTAGAAAGAAAAAAGGACCAAAACAAGCAAGATGACATGAAACAAGGCGTCGAATTCATGAACACGATCAAACAATATCATAGATGTGACATGATATAGTAAGTGCCAGCTTTCTTATGATGAACAAAGGTCCATGGTCTTACAGTTAAAAAAAGACAATCTTTCATGTTTTTTAACTCATTTTAGCCTTCAATGGGTGTTAAATGCAGAATACCAGTGAAAGCTGGATTCAAAAGCACTTACCGCTGAACCACTGACCTCTTAAAGTCTAATTCTGTGTCTCATAACTCATTGATTCATTGATTAGTAGGATTGGATTTGCAATTCAAAAGGGGTTGCGGCGCAATCATGGTTTAAAAAGGCGTTCCGAGGCGCGCCTCGAGGCGTACGCCTCGGCCGAGGCGTCCAAAAAACGCATAAGAGGCGTAGCCTCAGTAGGGTGGATTGGAACGTAAGCCTCAGGTGGATCGAGACGGTTCGAGGCGGTGAGGCGAGGCGGTGAGGCTTAAGCCTCACTAAAGGGACCGCCACCAGGGGCTCTGCCCCTTGGACCCCGCCAGGGGCGCTGCCCCTAGGACCCCCGCAAGAGGGCGCGGCCCCCTTGACCCCCGCTTGGTCGGTAGCTTAGAAATCTTACCTAGCGTGTAATTTACACCTCCAAATTCTTTAGGATTCCTTTGCATCCATTTTACACTAAAAATATACAACAGAAACTGCTGATGGTACTTAATTTCATTATACAATGCATTTTCGAATTCGATTTGCTCTACCTTTTGAAATATATTATACCTTGTGATACTTTTATCATTTGTTTTATGTTAAATTGTGGCTTTTATGAAATATATATGTAATTTTATTTATTTTTCAAGGTTGTTTTGAGGCTTACGCCTCGGTCCGCCTTGAGGCTTACGCCTTGTGAGGCTAACAGAAAACGCTTCGAGGCTCGTTTCCGCTTTTTTAAACCTTGGGCGCAATTAGTTGCTTGCTTACCTGCCAGTTTATTCTAAAAAAAAATTGCAGCAAAGTAAAGACAAAAGGATATAAAGAACAAGACACAAGATCAACCAGTTCGTGTATGTGACAAAGGTAATTACATAATGAATCACAGTATAACATGTTTGACCCAGAGGTATATGATTATGGCTTAAACTTTAACACAGTATGAATATATATACAACAAGATCAGTGATGTCAGCATACCTTAGCAGATTGCATCTGGGCTATAATCAACTTTTTGAATATGAGCACTCAATCCATCAACCATCTGATATATCTTATCACACGCAGGATGCGAAGCATTTTTAACAGTAAATTCATGAACCCCGTCTTCTAATTCGATCGAACTAGCCCCTGAAGGCTTTTCATTCCCGGTGTTTTTCATTTTCAACCTTGCATCAGCAACACCTGCCCAGTTTCCAGTTGCAGCATATATGTTGGACAACATTGAATAATTACCTGCATTTTGAGGTTCTAATCTAACCAAGTGTTTCAGCACATCTTGAGCGAGTTCTACAGCGTTGTAAAGCCTGCAGGCTCCTAAAATAGCGCCCCAGATGATAACATTTGGTTCAACTGGCATGGTTCTCACCAACCTAAATGCTTCTTGAAGACGCCCTACACGGCCTAAAAGATCAATCACACAACCATAATGTTCAATTTCTGGTGGGATGCCATAATCTCTTTCCATGGTGTAGAAATACTGAATCCCTTCATCAGCATAGCCGCCATGAGTACACGCGCATAAAACACCAACAAATGTAACTTTATCCGGAGCGAATCCTTCTTGCTTCATTTTGGAGAAAAGATCAAGTGCTTCACTTCCATGCCCGTGCATTGCTAACCCATGAATCATCGCGTTCCAAGAAACTAAATCTTTCTTACACATCTTGTTAAAGATGTTTAATGCTTTGTTTAAGCTACCACATTTAGCATACATATCAATCAATGCATTTTCAACTAGGGTGCTACATTCATATCTGTTTCGTTGAATAGATTGATGCACACGTTTACCCAACCAAAGCAAACCTGACTGTGCACACGCAGCTAATATACTGATAATAGCTCCATCATCAGGCCGGAATCCTAATTCCTCCATTTGCTCGTATAGATCAACAGCCTCCTTTGCAAGCCCCTTTTCAGCATAGCCGGCTATTATAATGGTCCATGAAACCAGATTCTTGACTGGCATTTTATCAAACAACATTCTTGTCATATCCATGTCCCCTGCTTTGCTATAACCAGTAAGCATAGTAGACCAAGATACCACATTTCTCTCAGGCATTTTCTCAAACAGCTCAAATGCATCATTCAATTGACCAGCTTTTGCATACCCATCCAAGATAGTGTTCCAACTCACCATATCTCGTTCAGGCATTTCATCAAACAGCCGGCGAGCATCGCTTAACCGGTTAGCTTTCACCAACCCACCAATCATCGTGTTCCAAGAAACGGTATCTCTTTCATCCATCACACAGAACACCTTCTTAGCTGCATCAACACCCACCAACCCACACCTCGAATACGAATCAATTAACGCGTTGGGCACGTAAATATCTGAATTAAACCCGAATTTCACGATATGGTTGTGAATCATTTTAACCAAATTGAGATCATTCTGACCGCCACATGCCTTCAAAAGAAAAGGGTACGTGAAATTATCGGGATAAACGCCAGAATCCTGCATCAAGAGGAAAATTGCAAACGCTTGTGCAGTCTGAGAGTTGTGAACGTGAGCTCTGATCATAGTGTTGTATATATGGACGTTGGGTTCGTGAACCTGGTTAAAAGCTTTGCCTGCGGTGGACATTTTCCGGCAGAGGGAGTATGCGGTTATCAATTTGGGGATGACGAATGGGTCTTGTTGAAGATTGGATTTGTATATGAGAGCATGAAGTTGCTTCAATTGGTTTGGATTGTTGCACTTATGGAGGTCAGAAAGTTTCTGTTCGAGGAGCCGGCGAGTGGAGACCCACGCCGGAGATCGAATCGGAGCGGGAACTTGCATTCTGGGGGATAGCGAAGCCGGTGGGAGAGCAGAGAGCGGGGATCTCGTCCATGTAACAATAATGGTGACATTATCCAAATAATTTGAGAAATTAGTAGAAATCAATTTATTTTATAAAATCACTAGCTTATTGGCCTGTGTATTACACAGGGTTGTATAAAAAATAAGCATTACAAAAAAATCATGATAGAAAATTTGATATACAAATAATATAAAATTTTTAAAATATGAAAATAAAAGTATATTTTATAAATATCTAAACATCATTTTAAACAATACAAATAAAAATAATATTTAAAATTTTGAATTTTCAAAATTATTAATTGAAAATGTAAAGTTTGAAATGATTATATTTTCATTAATATTTTAAAATATGAATATTAATTGTATTTCTTTAATTTTGGAAATTTGACTTTATTGTATTAAATGAAATTAATTTCTAAATTTGTTAAACATGCCACATGGATAGCCTATATATATGTCACGTGTCAAATGTGATGTGGATAGGCTAAAATAACGACACGTGGCGTATTGTTATTCTTTTATTATATAGTATAGATTTTTACGTTTTTGTTCATTTGTTAAAAACAAATTATTACCTCAATCCATTTTCGAGGCTAGAGCTAGGATTGACAACACATGTCTTATCATGCTTAATATGCAATGTTTTGAAAACCGGAACGGTAGGTCTGACCGGTCGAACCGGCTCCAGGTGGTTGAATCGGTTCGGTTTAAGTGTTCTGGGCCGTTTTGGGCGAACCAGCTGGTTGAACCGGTTTTTTTTCTAGTTTTTTGATTATATATATATATATATATTTATAAAATGTTTTTAAAATCCGGTCTGACCGATCCGACCAGTCGGACCTCTGACCGGTAAGGAGACCAGTTTGATATCCGGTCCGGTTCTGAAAACATTATTAATATGTTAGAAACAATGCAATTAATGCAAATATAGAAAAACACCTTGTTTAACAATTGTCTCGGTGATTTAATCATGATATTTCTATGTTGTATGTAACAAAAAAAGAAAGATGATAAAACTTAGCTTTCTAATTTTTATTATTTTAAATAGTATAAAATCAAATAGTGTATTTTTGTGATAAACAATTCTAATCGTATCTTACTATATATACGTTTGCTAGCTCTAACTAGAACTTTAACATCAAAGTAAGAAATAGAACTTTAATGACTTTGTTTTAATTTCTTTTATGCTAGTTTAAATCTTATATTTATTCAAGGGAAAAGATCTTGCCTAAAAGAATATAAACTAATATAAGTTTGACGTATGATATGCTAAAAAATAAATAAATGATAATTTAGGCATAACATCTTATTTTTTTACTAGATTTTTCTTTTTTTAGTGGATTTTTTGTTATTTATGTATTATATTTTTGTTTTTTTGTATTGGATTTATATTTTTTGGTACTGGATTTCTAAGTTTTTATATTGAATAATTTGTTTTTTTTTGTACTAATTTTTTTGTATTAGATTTTGTTTTTCTATTGGATTTTGTTTTTTGTATTGTTTTTTGATTTTATGTTTTTAACATGTCACATGTCAATATCCTATTAATTTCTACTCTTCTTAAGCAAAATTTTCTTCATATCGGATCCAACCTTCTCATAGACTCATGTTACGTGGTATTATAACACCAAAAGCATTTGAGCACATATTGTTGTTCAAATAGTTACACTTGAAACTCATTCGAAGCTAGATGGAAAAAAACTCAGAAATATGTTCGTTTGATTTTGGATTGTAAACGAGTTGAGCATCTCAAATCAATTTATAGACTAACCAAGCACCAGAAGAGGTTAGATCGCTTGTTGCTCCCTTGATTTCTCTGAATTATACACACACACAACATTATTTTATATATATTTAATAAAAAAGACAAATTCTTAAGCCTTTAAGGAGTAAATATTCATATTTTAAAGCTAGACTCATCATGTATAAACCTTTAATCAAATAAAAACCTAAATGTTTAATTAAACCTTTAAAGTATTCACTTTCAGTATATATCTCTCTTTGTTGTTTCCTTAAAAAACAACAATTTAGAGTTTTTATATTAAAATTTAATATAAAACCAATCAAAACTAAGTGCTCGATTTAAACCGAACCAAGTTTGAACATTAACTTTCACTCAGTTTTGTAAATTTAGACCGAGTTTGAGCAAACTTTTCCTAAGTTCAGCTATATATATGAATATTTACTCCTTAAACCTACAAATATTTGCAACTGTTTTCTAAAAATGATATGCAAAAATGTCACCTGTTAGTTTGATTTGATAAGCTATACATACCAACCCCATTTGCAGCTTCTGATCAACACAATCTATTTGTCTTTTTTAACCTTCTTCTTACTTTTTATAAACAAGCAACATCAATTAACCTCAGAAACATGATGAACAACTCTCAGAGTGCAGAGTACCAAGCTGGCCAGACTAAGGCCCAAGCTGAGGTTACTTTTAATATCTTTCATTCTTTCTTTCACACACACATAAAGATGGTTATGCACAAGGGCGGAGCTTTTGAAGGGCCCCGGGGTGCCCCGCTCCTGCCGTTTTTCCGCCGATAAGGGCTGATTTAGTAGGATTTCGTTGGAATAATTTATGAGTATTGAGTCCGGCATCTTCTGTTTTCTTTCTAAAAATCCTTCAACCCACCGGGATTTATTTTCAAGCTCAGCCACTGGTTTACAACCGCATAAAACATGGGTTTGCTAATTGCTATTAATAAAATCACACAATTCTTGTTTTAAACTAGGGGTTACTCCGCGCGTTGCGGCGGCATCCCCATATTTAACTGGAATAAAAACATGATCTTAAAAATTGAAACTCATATAACATAAAGTTATCTATACGTTATATATAAGTCTCATTTGGCCGTAATATTTTAAAGAAGCCCGAACAATTGAAAAATAAGATTATATAATATTATTATAATAATAATAATTATCATACTAATATTATAAAATATTTATTTTTATTATAATATTATATTATTATTTTATTATAATAATAATATTATTATTATTATTTTATTATAATAACAATATTATATTATTTTATTATAATAATAATAATATTATTATTATTATTTTATTATACTAATATTATTTTATTTTAATATTATATTATTATTCTATTATAATAATATTATTATTATTATATTATATTATTATTATTATTAAAATAATATTACTTTTCATTCATCTTATAAATGTATATATAGTAATAAATAAAGAACATAAACACATACAAAACCTAATCATAAAAATAAAGATGGAGTTGAACACCAAAAACATTGGAGGACATAAGGAGTGCTCTTTAGACCCCGATTTGTAGATCAATGTTTGGTAGGGTTGAGCATACAAATCTGATAACCAAAAATAACTGAAGACAACTTAGCCGATTGGTTACGGTTAAGATTGTGCAAAAAACAAACCATTCAGTGACGGTTTCGATTTACTCATCTCCAATAACTAAAATAACCAAAACTGAACCGATATCTATAGTTTCATGCATTCATATATATTTTTTATATATTTTCATGTATTTGAACCATATTTTTATGCATTTTTCTTGTATATGATTTAATTTTCATGCATATGTATATTTGAAAGTTATCCAAAACACTTCAAAATAATAAAAACGAATTTCATAATCAAAGTTATAGCTTCAAAATAATCATCCCGAACCGAACTAAAATAACCTCTATAGTAGAAATAATCATTTACATGTGTGGCATGAGAGAGAGAGAGAGAGAGAGAGAGAGAGAGTTTATGTATTATTTCATTTTTTATATGTGTGTATATATAGGAGATGTATAAGTTAAAAACCCCTTTAGGTTGAGAAAACTTTGAAAACCTTGAAAAAAAATCATGAAAAAAAATTATTTTTTTATACTTTTGTAACATTATCAGAGTCAGCTTTATTTAAAAAAATATAAAAAACCCCAAGCAATGCTTTTAAAAAATAATTTGTAAACGATGTAACATATATGTAATTCTTTCGTCCAGACCTGACATATGTGTTACATGTGTGTTATATCGTTTACAATTTTTTTTTTAATTTCATCGGCGCTTTTTTTCATTTTTTTATAAAAATTACCCTAATAATGTTAAAAAAATGTAAAAAAAAACTTTTTTAAAAGTTTTCAAAGTTTTCTCAACTTAAGAATGTTTTCGAAATATCCATCCCTATACATACATACATACACACATACATTGATTATTTAACAATAGAATTTAATACAAAATTTTAATGATATTAGTTCACTACAAGGAAAGTCACCTGTAGCGACGACAAATGTCGTCGCAATAGCCTCAGAATATCGTCGCTATAGCCTATAGCGACGACATGTCGTCGCTGTTCAGTCGTCGCTATAGGTTAGTCGCAATAGCTCAGAAAAGTCGTCGCTACAAATGTCGTCGCTACAGATTATGCTATAGCGACGACATGTCGTCGCTATACTTCTCTGACACATTTTCTTTTTTGATTTATTTTTATTATGGTAATTATTTAAAAAAAAAAATTTTATTCGAAATTAGCTATAGCGATGACTTATAGTCGCTATAGATTATGGTCAAAAAGTCAAAGATAGAGCTATAGCGACGACATGTCGTCGCTATAGATGAAAGTCAAAAAGTCAGACTTTGATCTATAGCGACGACATGTCGTCGCTATAGCCCTACAAAAAAAATTAATTTTTTTTTTTTTGTTTTCTGTAATTTCCAGTTTTTAAACCTGTTTAATCAACAATAACAGTTTTAACCTGCTGCAAATAAGATTTTATCAAACATCAAAATACATTCACATTCATGTTTACATCCAAATCTCAAAGTTATCAACCAACCAAGCATAACAAGTTTAAGTTTGTTCATCAACCAACCAAGCATAACAAAGTTATAAGTGTTTTAAAATCCATAACTTCATCTATTCATCTTCATCGTCATCGTCATCGTCATCTTCTTCTTCCTCTTGATCTTTTTCTTGATTTGTTTCGAATCCAGGATAGTAGAAGGAGCTAGAGCCTTGGCCTCCTTGCATTGACATCAACTTGTTTATTTGTTGTTGCATCATTGCATTGATGCGTTGTTGCTCCTCCCAGCGAACATTTGCCTCAGCAAGTTGTTGTTGTAGCTCATTTGCTGCAGGATAGTACATTTGTGGAGGCAGGTCTGGGGTTATACTTTTAACTTTTCTTCCAACGCCCCTTACGTGCCCACGCCGCTCACCTAATGAGCGCTGCAGCACTTCCACTTCATCTACCGGTGTGTCATCACCACCGGATGTGGATTTTGCTTTGTTTAATTCTTCAGTAATATTCTCCTACATTAAAAACACAAGACAAACATATGTTAAATATTTGACAAAAATCCGTCAGCATAACTGCTATAAAATGACTACCCAAAATGTATACTAAATGGCAACAAATCCTAATTCAAAAACTATAATTCCCAATTCAATCAACAAATATCTAACAATTCATGTTCACCCATCCTATATATTAAAAGGCAACTTTCAAATAAAGTTTAAATGAGTAAAAGATAATACTATTGAACATCTATTACTTACCCAATGTTGCTCGGCCAATTGATTATACCATCCCGAGCTTCCCTTAAAATGCATATCCCTCCAGCCTTCCACATGTTGAGGCGTACCACCCTCCTTGACCTTTAAACAATAACAAATATTATCATTAAGATATCAAATCAAAATTAATACATATTTTGATAACACTAAATTATAACCTCGTCATAACGCCTCTGAGCGTATGATTGGGTCCCATGATAGCTCCCATACAGCTGTTTTGATCTGTTAGCTGTATTCTTCATAGATCTGTTTTTATATGTAGAAGTTGTAAACAACCCATCAATAAGCTGCACCCACTCTTCTGGGCTCATGCCCTTGGGAGGATTTTGCTTGGCCATTTCTGTGTTGTCATAACCTCCAACTTTGTCAAAGTGTTTTTTTAGCTTTGTTTTCCGGTCTTTGTACCGGTTCGCACAATCAGCTTGAATCCCAAGCTTAATCCCATCCCAATATTCAGTATTGTGATATTGGGCCAGATCAAAGTAATTCTATAAAAGTTGATATGATTAGAAAATAACTAAAAATATGAAACCAGTATACAAAAAGTATTAGTAAGTATACTAACATGAAGAGTGGTCAGAATAGACATCTTCACATCTCCCGGAACCTCCTGCCAGCTCCGATAATGAAATGGAGCATGTCTGTCAACTTCATTGGATATTAACCGAATAAATAGCTGATAATTTTCTCCAACAGCTCTGTATAGGTTGGAGGAGAAATCAAACTCTATTGGAAGTGGTCTGCTTCCATTCTTTTGGAATTTGTCGTACAAATTTAAGTTTTTCCCCGAAGATCTTCGTTTGCTTGGTTTCGCTACATTAACACATGAAATTAAAAGTTACCAAATTGAATAATATGGGCAAGGAGATTAAAAATATATTATACTAGAAACTTACAAGATTCACAGCTGGTTGGCACCCTGTAAGAATGCCCATGTGGAGGTTCATCACCTCCGTCACCACCATGGTATCCAGCAACATCCGCCATTCCTTGGACAAAAGCAAATAAATGTTAACAATTTTAACAAATGCAGCAATACAATATTAACAATATAAACAATTTACAAGAAATACAACAATGAAATAGCAAAAAATGTAAACAATTATATCAAAAGTAAATAACTATCATACATTTATTCAGAATTGTCACTACAATAATGTTTATTCAGAATCGTCTATGACCAACAAAAGCTATCTTGTTAGTTATAGAGCACGAGGGTGTGTCTTCGTTACAAGTAGAACATGCTTTATAACCTTGACCACTCCATCCAGACAAGCTACTACGAGCAGGATAATCATTAATAGTCCACAAAAGAGCCGCACGCATCGTGAATATGGTTTCAGTGTGTGCATCTCTCATTTGCACTCCATCAGTCCACAACGTTTTCAATTCATCCACCAAAGGCCTTAAAAAAACATCAATATCCTTTCCAGGAGATTTAGGTCCAGGAATTAGCAAAGTTAACGTGAAAGAAGACTCTTTCATACATAACCAAGGCGGTGTATTGTATGTTGTCAACACCACCGGCCACATACTGTAAGTCTGACTCATGTTACCAAATGGATTAAAGCCATCTGCAGCCAAACCCAAACGAACGTTCCTGGGTTCCTTAGCAAAATTAGGATATCTGTTATCAAATTCTTGCCATACCTTCCCATCAAGCGGATGACACATCATACCATCTGTTGAGCGTCCTGTATTATGCCATATCATATCTTTCGCAGTGAATCTAGAACTAAACCTTCGTCGAAGACGTGAAGTTAAAGGAAAGTAACGCAATACTTTTTGTGCTACTTTCTTTCCCTTTGTGTTTTTGTCAACCCATCTGCTCTCATTACAAACTGAACAATTTTGCATAAGAGAATTCTCTTTCCAGAATAGAGCGCAATCATTAATGCAAGCATGTATAGACTGATATCCTAAACCAATTTTTCTCAGTTTCTTCTTAGCTTCATAATGGGAGGCTGGAATCTTATTTTCTTTCGGGAATGCAACTCTTAAAAACTCTAAAAGTTGGTCAAAGGAACTATCAGTCCATTTATTAATAACTTTAATATGCATTAATTTTGCTAAAAAGTTTAGGGAAGACATCCAATTACAACTAGGGTATAGCTCGGTATTAAGTTCCTTAAATAATGCGTCAAACTCCGTGTATAAGCCATCTCCATCCTCATTTACATTTTCGTCATATGTATTCTGCTCACCAATGACATCATCAAGTGCATCAAACATCTCATTATTTGTTAGTGGAGGATTATCTGCGTTCGTAGCCCACATTCTTTCAACCTCTGAAGCATTGGAATATTTCTCACCATGATGTACCCATGTTGTATATGACTGTAGAAAACCACGGTCATGTATGTGGGCATAAATTGTAGCCAAATTCTGGAGAGATCGTTTAGAATTTGCACAACTTTTACACGGGCAATACCCTTTACCTTCACCATTGACATGGTTCTTTGCAATCTCCATAAACTTCTTAAGACCGTTTAAAAAATCCGGAGATCTCCGGTTTCGTAATGTTATCCAACTTTTATCAACTTCCATGTTAGTTATCAACACATAAACCTAAACATGTATATCTAGATGAAATTTATAAACTCATAAAGATAAACATACTTATAAAAAGTCAATGTTAGAATTCAAATGAAACAACACATACAACATACCTAAACATATGCATACAAATGAAATTCATTCATCACATAAACCTAAAATTGCATATCTAGATGAAATTTATAAACACATAAAGATAAACATACTTATGAAAAGTCAATGTTACAAATTCAAATGAAACAACACATACAACATACCTAAACATATGCATACAAATGAAATTCATTCATCACATAGACCTAAACTTGCATATCTAGATGAAATTTATAAACACATAAACATAAACATACTTATAAAAAATCAATGTTAATAATTCAAATGAAACAACACATACAACATACCTAAACATATGCATACAAATGAAATTCATTCATCACATAAACCTAAACATGCATATCTAGATGAAATTTATAAACACATAAACATAAACATACTTATCAAAAATCAATGTTACAAATGAAACATAAACAAGACATGTAACATATCTAAACATATGAAACATAAACAAGACTTACACACATACATTAATTCATATCTTAATTTAGCTCAAATCATTTAACTTAATGTTTTTTAACATACACACATAACATAAAAGTAAATAAACAACATACCCAAACAAATGTGTTTCATCAAGAAAACTATAATAATATCCTATCTTTAACACAAAAAATTTCAAAACAATAAAAATACATAAACACATATTAAAATTGAAAATTCAACATACCTATGTCAAATAAGTTCCAAGAAAGCTTCAACTCAAAATCAACTTCATATCATCTCATACATTGCAAAAAAAATATGAAAAAAAATAAGAAATCTCTTTATATCTACGTTAATACAAAAAAAAAAAATTGCACAAAAAAATCATACCTACGAAAAAATGAGGAGGATTCAACAATCTTCAACAACCAAATCAAACCTACAACCATATAAATCCATAAATTTTTGCAAATCAATGAAAAAACAAAAAAAAATGATAGATTTAACAAAAAAACACATACCTATACAAATGACAAGATTTAAAACATCCCTTAGTGAAGAAATCGCCTCCAAACACCCTCAAAAACCCAAAATCGCCGTGTATTTTGATGAAGAAGAAGAAGAAAAGTGAAGAAATCTGCGAAAATGGAGTTCTGCGCGAAAATTTTGTGTATATAAACCCTATCGCGACGGCATGTCGTCGCTATAGGTCGAACATCGAAACTGACGCGCGTATTAAATGCTCTGCGGAAAGTACTTTTGTCTTTATTCCAGCCTATAGTCAATTAATTTTTTTTTTTGACTCTTTGAAATATGATAAAAAGAAATAAAAAAATAAAAAAATTAATAAATGTAAGCTATTGCGACGACATATCGTCGCTATCGAGTTTTCACAAAAACCGCCAATTAATTGGTCAAAGGCGCCCTTTTCACTTCAGCTATAGCGACGAGATGTCGTCGCTATAGCTTAAAAAACTGAAAAAGTACTTTTCAGCTATAGCGACGACATGTCGTCGCTATAGCCTACTCTATAGGAACGACTTTTAGGCGTCGCTATAGCCTTTGCATCTTTAGCTTATTATTCTTGTAGTGGTTGGACTCAAATGGAAACAGACGGCAACCACAAAAGTCTCACGTTCAAAAGTCATATCTATAATTTAAAGTGACTTTTTTTACCAAATAATTAATACGAGGATTGCCACTATCTTATTGTCGTATTGTCATTCTTGGTAATTATTTACTCGAATGTAACGATCATTAATTTAAAGAAAATTATTATAAAACATAGGACGACTAAATTGTGGTATTAATTAAAACAATCATCAAATGGACAGCTAGCCGCCCGATAACACACTATATATCCAAATATTATTACAAGCTAGGATGTAACTTAACCATAATCATAATTGTTTTAATGGTTAACTTAACCATGAATCTCTTGATGGGGACGGAAATTTACGAGAATCAGAATACATGTTAATTTTTTGAAACGAAAGGAGAAGAAACCATTATTTTTAACTAAAAATAACTTTTCGACCCCAGCCCTATAAAAGTTTCGTCAATGTTGCTCTGGATATCTCAATTTATCGAAAACAAATAAAGTATCAAAAAAATTAAGAATTGGTTGAAAATATTCCTAATATACGCTCGAGTTTAATAATAATATGAAATTTACAAAAAAAAAGTTTATTTTTTTTTTAATTTCAAGTTAGCATGTCGATCTTGCTCTCGTTTTATTGCTTTTCTAGCTCATTAAAAAAATCAAGTTGATCCGTTTAACTTTGAGCTCAAACCAGCCTTACTCGTTTTTGCAGTTCCTGAAAATTATTGTTCTCGTCTAAGGGCTTTACCAAAGCTAACTAATAAAAGTCCCATATTTAAATCACTATCCCAAAACATAATGACATCCAAACTCAAAACATCATCAAATAGACAAATATCCCAAAAAATTTTCCAAACCAAACAACTTAACGATCTTACGGAGTGAGCCGTTTTCTTTACATTCGAGTAAACAACTAGTGTTGGTAATTTTAATGTTATCAATGATTTTAGAATATTTTATTAACTTGTTAATCGAGAAAATAATATTAGTTGTTAGTCTAGTTAGGTAACGCATGAGTGCTAACTTGATTAGTTTAACTTCTTTAATGTTTTAACTCTAACCCATTCGATACTTTTTTTTTTTATTTTTTCTTTTAACTCAAATACCTTTAATGTTTTAACTCTAACTAGGGACATATGATTTAAGGGGCCCAGGGGTGCCCCGGCCCCTGCCGTTTTTTCTGGTCAGAAGCATTGATATGATAATTTTTGGTCGGAAAACTTTATAGGGATTAACCGATTAAGCCCGACCCCTTCGGGTTTTCTTTCTAAAATTCCTTGAGCCCCTTTGATTTTAAAAAAAATGATAAAGTTGAATTAATATTGTAAGTTTTATCATTACCTTTAATGGTTCACAGTGTCGGTTGTTATCTCATTATTTAACCGATCTTAAGTTTAAAGCTTGTTTTAGTCAATAAAAACTAAAATGGGCCTTATAAGTAGTGAAAAGGGCATGGAGGGAATCATATCCCATTATTATGCATGATAGAATTAGAGATACATAATAGAATTAGAAAACCTCTAATTAGCTATAGTGAATTTCTTTTATTTTTTCCTTGACTACAGATTTTAGTGTTATTTCTATTTCTGGTTTCTGGTCATTGTTAACTCTATTTTAGAAGGCTTTTAAACAAATTTGGGCTTTTAAATTGTTTGAATCAACCCGAATTTTAACTCGAAACATAACGATAAGGAAAAAAAATTGGCCCATGACTTTCGCCCCCTTTGGGCATGTTTTTCAAGCTTCGTCAATAATTCTAACTCATTTAGTATGTAAGGACTCAACCTAACATCTGTACCATATATAATATACGTTTTAAACCATTTAGAAGTATTAGTGAATTGTCTGACTGTCATACAAGATGTCTTCAATGCAAGGTTGTGACAAATGGGGTTAGTTTGTGCGTGGTTTTGAGTTGGCTTATGACTTTCATTTATATTTTTCTTTCATTATATTATTTATTTTTTTTTTTTACAATTATCTTACCATAACATATATAAATACATTTTAAACCATTTAGAAGTATTAGTGAATTATCCGCTTGTCATACAAGGTGTCTTTATCGTCGTTTGTCAAACATTTTAGGTGTAATATATATATATATATATATATATATATATATATATATATATATATATATATATATTGTTTACTCAATTCAAGGTTGTGACTAACGAAGTTAGTTCGTGAGTGGTTTTGAGTTAACTTGTGACTTTCATTTATATTTTTCTTTTATTAGATTACTTTTTATTTTTACAGTTTTCATACCATAACATAACATAATTATGTTGTTCCTTTACATTTTAATCTATGGTAATCGATCTAGAGTGACTTTATATGTTTTGTTAATCATGCTACCAAACCACAACACGTTTTTAATAGTGCCACTATATATCTATATAACTAATCTATCATAACTTCATATGTTTTTTAATTATACTGTTAAATTGTAACATGCGAGTTTTAATCATATTATCTCGTCGTAACACACATGTCATTTTATTAGTTTTATATAAATATGAACGAAAGACCAAAAGTAATATTCGATCATACCACAAGTACTAAGCATGCGATTAATTCTAAATAAATATGATTGAAACCCGAAAACCACACATATAACGTACCACAGCCACCAACCATGTAATCTATCTATTCTAATAAATAAATGTTTCTAGGGACACTTATCATGTTCTTAGAGCACCTTAATTATGTTTTATCTCTTCTCTCTCCTATTAAATACATGTTTTGAATTAAGAAAAAAAAGATTTTTTAAATACATTAAAAATATATTAATATCAAAAATCACACTTTTATTTTAAAAAAACAAATTATTAAAAAATATTGAATTTTCAAAAAGAAAATTAAAACAAAAAATTTAAAGAAACAAAATTTGAAAAAACTAGTGTGTAAAAAATAATATAATTATTTTATAATAAAAAATCGTCTTATATTGTTTAAATTTTTTATTGATAATTGTTTATTATATTTTTTTATTCATCTCGTGTAATACACGGGGTACTAACCTAGTTATATATATATATATAGAGAGAGAGAGAAATGAAAATTTGAAAACCATTTATTCATGTGAAAACCATGAAAACTAGGCAAAAATCATATAAAAA
Source organism: Mikania micrantha (assembly GCA_009363875.1). Classification (NCBI taxonomy): domain Eukaryota; kingdom Viridiplantae; phylum Streptophyta; class Magnoliopsida; order Asterales; family Asteraceae; genus Mikania; species Mikania micrantha. The sequence continues at coordinate 45,137,054 of CM018685.1, read as the reverse complement.
CGTTTTTTTTTGAAATTTTTTTACAGGTTTATAACACTATTGGGCACATTTTTATAAAAAAATAAAAAAAGCGCCGATCAGATATTTTTAAAAAAATATTTTATAAATTCATGTAAAACATACGTAACAAAACGTAAAAAAAATTTCGTCAGATCTGACGCAGCGTTACGTATGTTTTACATGAGTTTATAAAATATTTTTTTAAATATTTGGTCGGCGCTTTTTTGATTTTTTTTTATAAAAATGTGCCAAATAATGTTACAAACCTGTAAAAGAAATTTTAAAAAAAATACGTTTTTTACATGATTTTTGCCTAGTTTTCATGGTTTTCACACTGAAATGAGGTTTTAATTTTATTAATTCCATATATACATATATAATATTATTGACAAAGGAGCGTAATGTATATATGTGTGTGTGTTTTTACTAGATTTTTGTTGCTTTCACCTTTTGTTTTTATTTTCCTTTTGCCCGACTAAGTTGTGTTTTATGCTTTGTTTTTGTGTGTTAATAGACATAAATTGGATATGCTATAAAATGTAAATTTAGGTCTATATTTTTCTTTGTATAACTCAATTTAAAGTGTGCGTAACACTTAACATTCCAACTCTTAGCTTTAATAATTTTCAAAATTATCTTTTGACTTTGTAAAATGTTAATATTCTTAAACATACTTTTTTTAAGGTACTTATTTCAAACCTCTTAAATCTTCTAACCAGAAGTTGGGTTGGTTGCTTAGTTGTTAAAAAGAAAGAAAAAAAATTAATTGCTTCAACTCAAGTTCACAACCTAAGTCTTTCCATCAACCCAAGTCACAACCCCACTTTTTTTAATTAATTTTACATCTAATTTAATACTTCTTTAATAACTTATATAATTTAACCTTTTTTAAAAATCTAATCACTCAATCTTGTTTATTTATTTATTTTTAACATCCCGGTGTAAAATATACTAAAAATGGAGTTATTTTCAAAAGAATGTTTTTTAGTACAAAAATTATCGGTTTACGAATGTACAATTTTTAATTTTTCAGATAATTATAAGTATTTTTTTCGAGATAATTATTTTTTTAATATTAAAAAAAATTCATAAATCATATTTATATATTAAATAATTAATAAATAGCCAATGTGGGACTAGCCCACTTGGTAGAGGCTTTGCCTCTTAGAATGAAGGTCATGGGTTTCAACCCATGCAATGGTGTAATTAGTTTGGAGTAGTTTAGGATGAGTTAATCTTTGCCGTTCAAAAAAATATATATATTAATAAATTTTGAGTTAAGTTGGGTTGTGAATGTGAGTGGAAAATTAATTTAGATTGGGTTGTGTAAGACCACTCTCATTCACAACCAATCAATCAAAACTATTCCTTAAAATATTAATTTCCCTCTCTTTTATATATATACAACCAACAAAACTTAATTTTTTCACTCTCATTTACAACCAACCCAACCTAATTTTCACTAAATAAAATTAACCAATTACAAAAATACATGTGGCATTGAAAATATTGTTTAATAATATTATAAAAGCCAACCAAAGGTTGGTGGGACAACTTGGTTGGGCATTTTTGAGTAATTTTCCCTTTTTTTTAGTTTTTGCCAAACAACCACACTTCCAAATCATGAATGGGAGTGGTCTAAATGAAAAAAAAAAAAAAAAGGACTTATTTTTTTAATAAAAAAATGCTGGGTTTAATTTGGTACGTGAGTAGTCTTAACCGGATCCATAACAACATTTAAATGTTTAATAATAAAAAGTACAAAAAACTAAATTTTGGTATCTATATTTTTAAAGTTTATAAAATAATTGAATCATTGACCAAAAAATAGCATCTCTTGTGGACATATTTCTCTTTTACCCTTTACCTAACCCCTAAAGACCAAACCCACCAACCCTCCATCATCTTCTGGCCAGGTTTCAGTTGCACATCCATTTCTTTATAATTCCTCTGTTTCCTATTTTTATATGCTTTAATTTCTCACAATCGCCACTTGACACCTACCAATTAACCCATCTTCTTTCAAAAATGGAGGCAAAGCTATGGCGATTCCAATCGTCTCCGGCCATTTCCACCATTTCCCGTTCAAAATCTCCGATGTTTGCCGTACAAATTGCCGCACCATTGTCGAAAAACTGCAGCTTTTTGGCCATTTCTGGGATTCAAAAGAATCGCATCCAATCTGTTATGGCCTCTGCTTCTATCGGGTACTCTTCAATTTTGATCTTTTTGAAGTTTTATGATTTGGTTACTCTTTGATTAAGCAAATTATGTTACCAAGCTCAATAATTTCGTTTACCCTTTTGTGGGTTTGTTTCAAGAATTCAACTTGCAAGTAAAGTTTGTATTCATAGCATAATCGATGCATTGTTGTAAAAAATGCTAGGTGCTCTGAGACGTTTAGGTCTTGAAATCTGAGGCTAGATGCAAGAACTTCATGTCCATATACAGCCAAATAACTTAAATAATAAGTTTTATATGCAACCAAAAGCTGTAAATCTCTCATCTTTCTGACATATAAGCCTTCTTCGTTGAGTAATAATTGATAATCTTATTATCCTTTTGATCTGTTTTACTATCAGTCTTCTTCATACCTTGATTTTGACCCATTTTAACTCACATGTGCCTCCTCTAGGTCTTTAAGCGTTTTCGATCCCTCCGCATGCCTCACGTTTTAGGTGCTCTATTAAAACCAAGAATCTAAGATCAACATCTATTCATAGTTTTCGAAATGCTTAAGACACACTCAATGCGCAAAGGATGGGACCCAGCGTATACTCACTCTTCAGTAGAGTGAGGAGGAAGGATGTAGACAAACCTTACCCATCCCATTTGTGATAGAGTGGCTGCTCCGAAGGAATCCCGGCTCGAAGTTATTGTTTGAAGTTAATCATTCCAACGCTTTTAGTGTTATTTTCACAAAATAAGTAAAAGAATGTTAAAATTAGTGCAATTTTATTTTTGCTCCTTGAAGGCCCACACACATATATATTATATGCGTGCACTGCAAATTGGTCCTTAAAAAATGAGACATGATATAAAAATATCATTCCTAGGGGTTTTACACATGTTTTAGCTAGTTTAGGTTGATCCCAAGCTTGTTTAGGGCTAATGTAATTGTTTCAGTCCCTCTCAGATGATTTTTGGCTGTAACATGACCTGAAATAATTCTGAAAATACGCCCAAGTGCCTGAAATGGGGCTTTTGAGACAAGGCGGCAAGGCTGCGCTGGGTTGCGCCTGGATGCCTATGCATGTGCCTTATGGGCTTTTGACAATACAATATCTATTTGCTCAATCTTCTAGTTTGATTTTAATTTTGACATTTTGTAGCATGTTCTGCTGCATTCTGTTGATTGAAACCTATATCATAGATTGTGTTATATTAACTCTTTCTTTTAGCTTTTAGTTTCATCCATTTGCCTGTTCTTGTAGATTAAAGAATGCAAGTAGAATAGACGAGAGTGAGATATACACTCTTGATGGTATACGAAGTTCTTTAATTCGACAAGAGGATAGCATTATCTTTAGCCTTGTTGAAAGAGCTCAATATTGCTACAATGAGGATACGTATGACCCAAAAGTTATCTTCATGGATGGTTTCCAAGGTTCATTAGTTGAATTCATGGTCAAAGAAACCGAAAAGATTCATGCTAAGGTAACTTCTTTGCAATTTGGAGTTGTCTAACATTCAAAAACAATGTAAGATAATATTTGTGGCTGGTTTTGAAACAGCTTGGAAGATACATGAGCCCTGATGAACATCCTTTTTTCCCAAACGATTTGCCTGATCCTATGTTACCCCCTTTGCAATACCCACAGGTAATATGTCATATTTATTTATGTTCAGATTAGCGTTGTTAATTATGTCAGGATGGCAAATTGAAATAGGTTAACCCGAACACAATCCATATATTTAGTCTCAAAGAAATTAACTTAGTCATGCTCATGTTGTGTTTTGGGTTGACCATAAGTATTCATTTGCCATTATGATTAAACAACCGATGTTACTCGAGCTTAAGTAATTTTTTTTATTTGTAATTTTTACCTATAATTGTTTTTGTTCCGTATATCTCATTCCTAGTTATCAAACTTAAGTTCATATATCTAGCTCGAGATTAAAGGAATCGAATTGAAAAGGATCAGAGAATGAGGAGATGTGAATTAGTAGTTGGGACTTGGGAGTGATGAATAAAGAGCGAAAATTAATTTCATTTATCAAAATGAACAGTATGAATTTAATAAAAAATCAAACTATAAAACTCTAAATGTTAACGTGTTTAAAAAATATCACAATTCTAAATATGATTTTTTTTAAAAAACACTTGAGCTTGAATAGGTTAACAAGTGGTGCTTAGGTTAATAGATCGTATTCAGTTTAACTTGTTTATTATAATACATTTGTGTTTGGGTTGACTCGTTTAGCAAACGGTTAAATTTGCCAAAACCTGATTATTTACGTGTCATGTCGAGAATTACCAGCTCTTATTTAAATCTTACATATATCGTAGAAAATAGCATTTTAAAAATGTTTTCAACTTCTTAATGCTTATAGGTGTTGCATCCTGGTGCCAATTCGATCAATATCAACAGAAAAGTATGGGATATGTACTTTAAAGATCTTCTCCCTAGACTGGTCAAGAAAGGAAATGATGGTAATTGCGGGTCAACAGCAACGTGTGACACAATCTGCTTGCAGGTACTGCAAATAACCCAATCAAGTTCCAATCTATATTCATTTTAATCAACTCAAACTCCATGTTTATGTTTGAATTATGATTTATGGCAATAAAAATGTAATCTTTACTTTGCAGGTCCTCTCTAAACGAATCCATTATGGTAAATTTGTAGCAGAAGCAAAGTTTCGAGCTTCACCGGATGAATATGAAGCTGCCATTAGAGCACAAGTAAAGATTCTATCATATGTCTGAGCATATGTTTTCTAAAAAATGCTTTCTGGTTTCTTTAGTCTTTTGATTTCAAAACGGTTGTTTAATGGTGATCATACGCGCAGGACAGTAAAAAGCTGATGGATCTGCTGACATATCCTGCTGTCGAGGAGGCGATCCAAAAAAGGGTTGAAACGAAAGCTAAGACTTATGGGCAAGTGGTTTATGTGGGGCCCACGGAAGTCGAACCCGAGCCAGTCTACAAGATTAACCCGAGTTTAGTTGCTGATGTCTATGGGGACTGGATTATGCCTTTGACTAAGGAAGTTCAGGTTGAGTATTTGTTAAGAAGACTTGATTAATTAGAGCATTTGTCGCGTCTTACACGATAAACGAATGTTTGCAATTTGATATATGGTATTCATATCGTATGTGTATAAAAAAAAAACTAGATTCATGCGAAGATATATGTTGAATCATATAAGTATTATGTTTGCAATTTGATATATAGTTATGCATCATTTGAATTTAAAAGTTTGGTACTTATATGTGTGAGAAAAATTTAGTAAAAAATGTTTTTTTGCAACTTTAAATACAATAATTATATGTAATTATTATTAATATAATTGATAAACAATGGGAAAAATGAATTTATCACTATGAACACTAGTCAAAAAGTCATCTTTGCTGACTGAGTCAACCCATGATTCTTCTTGGTAATTCCTACAAACGGTCCTGGTTGACTGTATGAGCAAGAACGTTGTTTCCTGCATCTTTAAAGCAACACAAGTCAATTCCTGGTAGGAAAAGAAACATCCATGCAACTTCAAGTGTAGAATTCAAAATATTTATAATAATAAATAAGAGGATAATAGATGAATACGTGAATGATTCTTGCGTTTGTTATGTTGAAAAAGTGTTATTTCAACAAGTCTCGGTTTAAGACGTAATGCAACATTTTCAAAAGATGAAAATTCGTAAGAAGCAACTCTAAGTATTTTTTTTTTAATTTGTATAGACTATTGAATTTATATTATGTGTGTTTTTGATTTCTATCACGATTTTTATTTGATTGGTTTTTATTATATGATGAGCATTACCCGACCTGAACAGTAAAACCGGCCTGAAAAATTTAAGGCCGATACAATGAAACTAGAACATACAAATATATGATATTATTGAAAAAAATCATGGATCCACCACTGATAAGGGCATGCATGTCCAAGGTGGTTCCAAACATGTCATTGAAAGTTTCGGAGGCACCACTGTCCACTATAAACACTTTTTCACTTCGTACTTTCGATCCTAGCGAACTTCAACGGACACATCGTTGTAAATAGTTTAGATTTATAGTTATAATTATACCCTATAATGTATCGTTAGTTTTTTTTTAATTTGTCGTTTCTTAAAATATATAAGATGCTATACCCAAATTAAAAGTATTAGATTTCTCAGTTTTATTGCATATTTTTTAAATAAATATTAAAGTATATGAAAGTTATTTGAATTTAAAAGTTTAATGATACGAGTTGGTTCAACAATGAATTGTAAAAAAAAATAAAATAAAAAAGGCATACTTATTGCTTGATTTAGGTCCTGCTTTATGCAGGGGTTAGAAGGACCGGATCACTTTACGATCTGACATATGCAACCTTATTACTTGAAATTCGTCATTGTATCAATATTAACCATTAAATTAACAGATGGTTAGCAAAATATATTTTTTATTTGATCCTATTTCTACATAATATATATTTGCCAAACAATGATATATTGATATTTTAACATCAAAAACTAGTTCGAGGTTTATGATGATATTGAATACGAATATATCAGAAACTATCGACAATTAATTGGCACGTTTTTGTAATTCTGAAATGGGGCAAAAGGGACCAAGACACATCAATGTCTATACATGAACAAGTTCATATATATTTTTTTCAAAGTTTTAATAAACAAAAAAACTGATAGATACTCAATTTTTTTGCGGAAAAAAATCGGTCTATAAAATGACACTATAGGCAAAATCTTGATCCATTTACCGTAACATAAAAAAATGTCCCACCTCAAATACCACCATTATAATATGATTGATACTGACACAGATGATGCTTTTCTATCTTCTCTGTCTTTCGATATGAGGAATCTCCCTTTTCATTTATGTTCTCTCAAAAGTCGCGGGGTGAAGGCTCTTTCTTTCCATTTAACCAAAATGGGCTCCCTTTTACATGGAAAAAACCCGTATCAATAATTATGACTTTAAGTATGAACAATTCCTTAAATCTAAAAGAACTTCACCGTTAAACATACTTAGATCTAAGTCTTTCTTTCAATTCATACTAAAAGTGGAAAGCATTACCTTCTCTAACACAAAAGTAGCATAATTTGATACAGCATTCCAACAAATGATATGCACTTACCTTCCATAAGACACTAATGTATATATTCATTTCCAAAACAGAAAACTTTAAATTCTTAAAATGTTCATTTCCAGAACACCAATTTTAAGAAAGCAATTATCAATCTACATAATTTTAAGAAAACAATTATCAATCTACATAACAGAAGGTGATGCATGTATGTATGTATGTATGTTACATACTAAATATAGCCAAACAGACCAAAAAGAAAATATGATTCTTAATAACCAGGGATGGCTGCATAGCGATAGCCTTGTGCACCTCTCCATGAATAATAAGCAATTCGAGTCTCATAGAAGCCTGCCAAATGGGAAAAAAAAACTATTAGAAAATAAGAAACGGCTCAAAGGCTAACATTATAAATCACTCAACATCGATATATTGTATTTACGCTTGACACATAAAAAATTCTTGATTAACCACATATGTTGATATAGACATATAGTATGATATGAATACCACATCAATTCGTTATGTATGGATGATGTAAAGCACAAAGAGAAAATCCATCAATTAAATGTCCAACAGCTAGAAGTCTAGTTAATTGAAATGAAACGAAATGCCCTGGGGATATAAAAACCCTGTTACTCTTACAATGTAGAATTTTTTTTTCTTCCCTAAAGTTTTATTTAACATGTAATTTTAATTTAGTTTTTTTTTCTAATAAATTGTAATATGCATAATTTTTTGAGCCGGGGACTCTTTCGGAGCAGCCCCTCTATCTCAATTGGGATAGGGGTAAGGTTTGTATCTATCCTTCCCCTAGACCCTACTGAAAAGTGGGAATATACTGGGTAAGGTTGTTGTATGCATAATTCAATAAAAATCCAGATTGCGATTTTGCTTGTTTTTTTTTTGTCAAGATTTTGATATAAATTTGATTAATAAATGAGTTGTTTCCAAAAAGTATACAAAAAGAAACTTTCTTTCCTACTTTAAAAATATTACATCGTAGTATGCTTACAAAAGTTCATTAACACTTTGGTGTAAATAATGTTACATACATAAGAAGTATTTGGATATGTGCTATAAAACTGATAAGGATACTGCAAAACCAGAATGTATCAACAGGTAAAAGATGGTATTTGAATGTGTTTCTGTTGTTTGAATCTGTGATAATTACATAAGCATTAGCAATGGTTTTAAATGTCACAAATTTTAATTATTTATGTAGCAAAGATCAAAAAGATAAATTTTGTTGTTACAGTATCTAAATTTACGATATAGCAATCTCCTTTTCATCAACTATATTAGTATTTTTTATAACGATTTTCCAACATCTATGATCGATAATTATTTTTTAATATAACATAATTATCGATAATTCTTTTTTTTATGTTACCCTAAACAATCAGGTAATCATACTCTCTTTCACTGTACCCAAAGGAGATAGTTATTCATGACTAGAAAACACAATAATCAGATAATCAAAATCACTTTCACTAATCACTATGGTGATTATACCCAAACACTAGAAACTCATTATTTAGGACCTGAAAAAACAATAATCAGATGATCATTTCCAAATCACAATGTCAAACACCCCCTAGATCACCAAAAAAATTGAAATAACATCATTAAAGTACCTGGAAGGAAGGTGAGAGCCCCGAGCCCTAAAAGACCATATGCTTGTGATTTGTCTCCACCCATGTGACCCGTGAAGATGAAGAATGAGAGAATGAGAAGCCCACAACCAAGAAAAAGCAGAAAAAGTGCAAGCCCAATGGACTTCCATGGGATTTCATCCAAGCTGCCTGGTGAATAATCGAATCTTGGGTCATGTCTTACTTCATTGCCTATATAATCGTTGTCCTCGTCAGCAAGACGAGTATAATTAATGTTCCGCCTAGATGCCATGCAAATAATTTTGACTTGTCAGAATATAGAAGCCGTCCAGATACGCCAAAAGCACCAAATCAAACTGTTTGTAAAAAACATCACATGCCAATAAGAATTATTGATTAGTGATAAGATGTCAAACATAAGGAAACAGACATATCAGTTCAACAGGTGGCACTAGAAACATTTAAATAATTAGTTTGCACTATCTGCTACGAGAGTGTAATCATCTCGATATGGTTGGTTGGTTAGTTGGTAGTTTACACTATGATATATGATCCACTACCCTTTTAAGTGAGAAATTTTTACTGTGAATCATACGGTAACTAAAGTTGTAGTACTAAGATGTCACGCCCCTGTTTCCTGGGATGCATATTTTTATTGAAAACATAACCTATGTCATATTTGCAAGCATCAAAGGATGACTAGTAATGGTGAAAAAGGAGATACAAACATTATAGAATAGCCATGCGTTGAAACTTGTTAATATGCTAATAAAAAAAGTGCCCAACTGAATGCGAATGAGTTAAAAAGTATAATGCAAAACAAATGGTGAAGTTGAAAGAATCAAGCAAGATTGGTTGTAAACAATATAGTCAAATGGAGTGCATTGACTACCAAAAAATTTAATGGGCATGCTGCCAAAATCATCACAGTTAGAAATTTCATTACAATCACAGTCGCTAAGGGACAGTTCATGGATGAGGTAGATGTCAAATAATAATAAGATCTTGCCTAAAAACATAAAAACATTTTTTTTTTTGTGCAAAATTTGTCTTTTCTTGTACTGGACTACTGGGTTTATGTTTTTTGTACTGTATTTTATTTTTTGTATTATATTTAAAAGCACAGTACAAAAAAACATAAATCTAGTGTTCTAGTACAAGAAATACAAATCCGGTTAAAAAAATAGGTGTTTTTTTTATGTTTTTATGCAAACATTTATTTTTAGTGGATCCAAACCCTACTTTCACAATAGCTTAAGGACTAAAATGGATGAGCAAGATGTCAAGTTGTCAACAACGAGTCTTTACATCATCACTTGGACACTGTCTGACCTTCAAGGTGGTTGCTTAAGTGGTTTAAGCCATGTTATTAGTCGTTATGATGAAGTTTTCATGATCATACAACAAGCTTACATAGTTGCCTGGTTGGTCCACCATTCACATGACCATATCCATCATGATCTATTAACTCAAAAGGTACTTATGTAGACTCAAGCTCACAATAGACAATGGTCTCAAAATCGCATCTTTTCTTAATCACTAACAGATACCAATATACCATACGAGTAAGTTATTCCTTCTTTACTAATAAAGGTTCAAAATCTCGTACATTATAGTGTTGGTTTATGCCAATGATATCATAGCAAGTAAAGATTCAATGATATGGATCAATAATTCCACAAAGAACTTATCAATAAGTATTTAGGTGAACTAAAGATTGCTTGGCATTTAATTTCATCAACGGTACTAAATTAAACAAAATATGCATTTAAATAGTTAACAAGGTATGAATAATGATACTAAAACAAAAAACAGACTTCAATCCGGAAGATCAATATTTTTTAAAAAGATCTCTGAATGTTTATGGGTGATAATTTCGTATCAAGGCACTAACAGAAGCAAAATATAGATCAATTGCAGATAATAGTTTTCAAGTAACTCCATCAAATCAGAATGTTTAAGCATGTTCGCCAATAATTTAGATGTTAATTCGCCATTAACATGATTTGGTGACCAATTTGAGTTTTGCTAACATCTCTAATTAATTCAGGGACATAATCGAATAAATCCACCAAGAACCCTCAATCCAATCGGTCAAAAGCAATGAATCACAGTTCATAAAGACAATAATTAGGTCGTGTAATGAAGAAAAACTTACCCGGTGATTAGGTTTTCGTTGCTTTGGTGGGAGGTTTTCACTCGATCCAATTTTGGTATCGCGACTCCGACACGAAAAAATCCTGACGATCACTATGGTGCCACTTTCTTTGAACCGTTCGTATGACGTTGAGTCAGTAGGGCGGCTATTGAATAAAAATGATGTTAATCTTTCTAAATTACGGTTTTGTATGATGTGATTTTACCAATCTTTTTAAAACCGAACCGGACGGGACGTCGGTGACCGGTCTCCTTAGCGGTCGGCGGTTGAACCAGTCGGACCGGATTTTAGAATCAGATTCAAATTGACATTTCTGATACAAGACTATAACAGCCACAAGGCCCATAACAACCAAATTGGAGCAAATGAGTTCAAATCTGACAAAAAGATGTGGATTTGAATTGATAAGTGATAACACAATCAAATAATCAATTACCTGTGTGATGTCCTCGGTTGTTGCTTGGTTGCCGCCGCCGATCGTAGCTGCTCGCTGCGCCGTTCACCACTGCTCGCCGCCGCCGTTCACCACTGCTCGTTGCCGCCGCCGATCTCCGCTGCTCGCCGCCTCCGATCGCCACTGCTGGCCGGTCGTCGTTCAAGGGGTGAAGGGGAAGTCGGGAAAGTGATAAACGACCAAATGAGAAGTGGGGGCTGAATAGATTCAGGGTTATAGTTGCAAGGGCAAAATAGTAAAACCACAACCGATCCACCCTTTTTATTTAGCGGTTTTCCGGTCCACCCGACGGTTCACGGTCCGACCTCCCGGTTTTCACCAAAACGGTTCCTGAAGCAGAACCGGACCGTTTACACTAGCGAATCCCGGTCCGACCGGCCGGTCCGGGTTTAAAAACATTGGATTTTACGCTTAGTTCGGAGTATATTAAAGAAGCGAACATAAAGGAAAAGAACGAAAAAGAAATAGAAAAAAATGACAGGAAATGTATTTATTTCCTTTCATTTCTTTCTAAATCGGAAGGAAGGAAACTAATTATTTCTCTCCCTTCTTAAGTAAAACTCGGAAACACGATGTTTTATTTTCCTTTGTTTTCTCTCGTAAAATGAAACTCAGGAACACAAACCTCTTCTCCTTTCCTTCCATTTATTTTCTTTTCTCTCCTTTAATGAACTTAGGAACAGAGCGTTAGTGTTAACCTAAAATAGAATCTTTTACCTATACAACACATGGTTAAACAACTAACGATTTTGGAAACCTAATTATTCTAACGGTTTGGGCCCCTAATCCTAATTATTTTAACTGTTTTAGCCCCCAATTCCTACTATTCTACCGGTTTTGGTCCACAATCCTAATTATTCTAACGGTTTCGGTGCCCAATCCTAATTATTCTAACGGTTTCGGTGCCCAATTCTAATTATTCTAACAGTTTTGGTCCCTAAACCTAACTATGATTGGGGCCTTGGGAGCCAAAATCGTTAGTTTTTTAAACCACATAGATTAAATCGTTAGTTGTTTAAACCACAAGTGCTACACTGATATAAGATTCCATTTTGAGTTGAAACAGTTAAAATACTTAAACGACAAGGCTCAAAACCACAATACACTCTAGAAAAGGTAAATAAGTTTCTATTAATAGCAAAAAAAAAATTTAATAACTCGAATTCTTTATCTTTAAAGAAAAAAAAACCTTAAATTTGATAATTTTGTCTCAAACACAATACCCAAAAGGGATAAAGATAATATTTTTCAACCATACGGAAAAAAGCTTGTAAACTTGTTGGCTAGACAAGAAACCTTAGCCAAACAAATAGATATATTAAGAGTGAGTTCTTCATCTTCATTCTCTTCATCAATGCCCAAATGGAAGCATTGTGTTTGATGAAGGAAGCAAGGGGAAATATTTACATAGGCATGGTCACATAGGTCTCCTTGGCATCATGAGAAGAAAAAGTTTTATGATGCATCCAAAAGAAGGAACAAAGATGGTGATCATAAAGAACTAGGAAGTGAAAGGAGATATCATTCAATCGGAAAGTGGTTTTTAGTCAATTGTTATCTATGTGGTAAAAGAGTCACATAGCAAAGAACAATCAAGTAAACACTGAATAGGGTATTGTTCCTTCGGCTCAAAATGAAGAGTCTTGGATGTCTAAGGCGTTTGTGGCCCAAATGTTTGAAGAGGTTGTATAGATGGCTATGAATTAATGTAAATAATCAAGCTAGATGACTAGATCATGTATTCGGGATGCTTTAATAACATGACACGTGACAACAATATGGAGAGAGTTGGGTAGTTATTATTGTAAATAATTTCAAGCACTCAAAAGCTCATATAGGCAATGTGGTGTTTCAATCAAAAAAATGCAACAGGTTCCAAACTTCTTATAATGAATAAAAACTTAATTTTCGTATCCCATATGACTAGTGATGGATTTCATGTGTTTATACATCAACAGATGTGAAGATTTTTAATCATTTTGAAACTTCGTTCCGGTTTTTCATGGTCACAAAATTGAGAATATGTATGTGTTGGTGGTTGAATCTTGTTATACAGGTAAAACATATATTGATAACTAGCTTATTGACCCGTGTACTACACGGTGTTTTATAAAAAATATATATTAGAAGACAATTATTGATAAAAATGATATAAATAAAGTAATCAAGCACAACTATGTCTATTAGAAAAATAGTTTTAAAAAATAAGTGCCGCATATATGTAGACATATCTATGAGATTATGACATTTGAAGTTATTAAAAAAATCTGAGAAACACGCAAACAATAACAAACTTAAAACCAAAAATGAATAGTAAATTAACATAATTTTGTTTTAAAAAGATGTCCACTAAAACCAATTTTAAAATTAAACCACAAATACAACGATATCCGTCACATTATATATTCATTGAAAGCATTATTTAAAACTAAAAACATAAATAAACAAATGTCTTCTCTAGATTAGGAGTCAAGAGCTTTGACGTGCAATCTTGAGCAGCATCTTCAGTGTGTTTTTTATGTGCTTTTGATGTTGACTTTTGGGTGTTCGCAATATTAAGTTTACACATTGCCTTTGTATTTGAGTAGATAGTTAAGTTGTCACTCATAAAAATACAACAGTCTTCACGAAACAATGTAACAATATAATAACTAAATACCAATTATAAGTAATTGACCAATTGTGGATAAATTGTAGAAACGAAGAAAATGCATAACCAACTTGAAAAGAAAAATACGCATAAATGATAATAAGGGATGAAAGAAGTATATAAAACATACTGGATTATAACAGTCAGTAGTGTGAATGGAATTTAGGAGAATATATAATGTGGACACTATAGACAAATGAGTGAAAACTTATATATACATATATATAGATTTTGAAAAAATTTATAGTTTTGGCATATATTAGGAATGTATTAATGTCATTATATTATCATAAATTAGATTATAAAAATTAGGAAAATTTCTAGAAAAAAATTGAATTGAATATTTATATTTTGTGTAAATTAGGAAATGAGTTACAATTTAAAAATTAATATGTTATTTATGTATTATAAAAAACTTAATATAGTTTACAAAAATATTCAAAATAAATTAGTTTACAAAAATATTCAAAATAAATTAACATTGCCAAATTAGTATCAATTAATGATATGATGTATGTAAAATTGTGCGGGTTGAAAACATTATTCTTTCGTCTTCTAGTTAAAACAAAACAAAAATAAAAGATAAAAAAGATTTAGTTTGAATTTACGTATGTGATAAGTCTAGGATGCATGTGAATCTCGTGCATGTTTAAATGTGTATGCCTTTGGTGAGTTCAGAAGAGCTTATGTTATCAAAAAAATTATCAACTGAAGTAAAGGGATTCCATATAAAGAGTGAGCAAGATATAGCTCAATCTCTTACTCTAGACATTCATCCAAAACAACTCTCTTAAAGTTAGAATGACACTAAACTCTTGTGATGTAAGATGGCGTGTAAGTTCAAATCCAATTCCTCAATTTACACCGGTCACCACAACTAATATTTAAAATTGATCATAAAAAGATGCATAAATCATGTTTAGAGTGAATAATTTGATCCTAGACAAGTTTATATGCTAAATCAAGAAATCATGGTTCATATGTAGTTAGAATAATATTATCTTAGATCTGTTCTCAAACAAAGAACATACTATGATGATCTCATGCTCATCACCATTAACATTCAAATCCATCATAAAATAGCACCCATATTTTTCTATTAGCAAATATATGCATTTCTATTAAAGACAGCGCTTGATCGAGAATTTCAATTAGTATCTTAAGTCAAAAGTTACATGGCTTCATAATCATAGTAAAATGTTAATCGGTTTCATAAAATACTCCCAAAGTTTAAATTGTCATAAATCATATTTTTGAAAAAAAAAATTAACAAAATGAATGTATATAATAAAATGTATTTAAAACAATCTAATTGTTTAAGATTTGTTCTCAAATAATAACATACTTTGACAATTTGATGCTCATCACCATTACAATTCATAATCACTCTTACCAAGTTGAGCTTGAGCTTTAATGGCATATCTCAAACAAAACTTCAATCAAACCTAGTTTCATGAAGTAAACTTTCCAGAAAAAATGAACTGCATAATCAAAATCACCACATTATGATTCAAATTGAAACTCTCAATTCTAAAATAAAAAAGCTACCATTAAATTTTTTTAGGGTCAATTTTTGAAGAAAATGCATACAATTTACCTGTAACTTAATAACCATTGACGGTGGTTTCATACCATCACAATCCTTGAGAAAACGAACAACATTCTATAGTTCTAAAGAAAGACAATCCAACATTTATGAAAATTTATAAGGATTCAATTATATTGGAAGACTTTAAACAATTTTTGTTGGTTTAGTAGTAAAGTTAGTTTTCAAAAGTCATAAACCCACAAAAATAGAAAATTGAATTAATTATTATTGCCATACATAAAAAAATATAAAACCCATATCAAAATTTTGAAATTGAAAAGTAACCCTTTGAGCATCATGATAGTAAACAGATTATAGTATTACATAATAAAAAGTCAAAAGACCCACCAGATTCTTAGTCTTGAGTTGGAAGCTGGTGCCATTATTTACAAAAGATGACGAAGATGAAAACCCTATTCACAATCAAATCAAACGAACATAAATTAGGTTAATCACCAGAAAAGTTAATTAGAACCATGATGAAAAGGGAAGGTGTTTACCAGCATCTGAGCAGAAACATAGACACCGCAATCTCAGCAATATATACATTTGATCCTTTGTGACATCCATTTTGTGTTCCGATTGGATGAATTGATAAGGGTGAAACAATTGAAATTAAAGTAAAAGTCAAATACCACCTTTGATCCAAATTTCAATTCAATATTTAGTAATGGGCATCTCCAGGTTAAGTATGTTTTTGCAATTGTGATTAAGAGAAAGGATTAAAGGATTGTACCACTTCAATTAAGAGATTGAAGGGTTCTGCAACCAAGAGATTGAAGGAAGATGAGTTGAAGAGAGGGTGGACTAAAACAAATTGATTAGGGTTTGAGATGTGAAAGGAATAGTCGTTATTACAGTGAGACCCGCGCGTCTTATTTTCGGGTCGGAGTGGATCCGCGCAAAGAGAATTTCGGGTTGAGGATTAAAAGACGATTGCATGGTAGATTAAAAAAGCGTGCTAAGCTCCCAAATCATGCCATGTGGCATTATTATGTGTTAGGTCCAATTATATTTTGCCAAGTGTTTGATACTTTAAGGAGGGGATGACATGTGGCATAATTGTTATTTATTTATTAGGATGTATAGATAGATTATGCTGACCTACGACACCAATACATGGGTTATAAGGTTATGTTAAGATGGGCCTGATTATTATAAAGGGCCATAAGTTACATTCCGGTTTTGATTATTTATTTATTTTGAATTACATGGCTATGTTTTGGAGTTTAGATGCTAAATCTATATCTATACTATATAATAAATAAAGATTTTATATGTCTCGTGTCAGTTTTTTAGGCTATCTACAATTTGGTTTTCCCGCCTCTTTCTCTTATTAATTACTTATAAACATCTTTTTATTAGATTTTGATTTATATTGCTTTTTTTCTCCTAAATAATACTAATTTAATTTAATTTGTTAAATTATATGATTACATTATAATTCGTATTTTTAATTTTTTATAAAACATCTTTAGAAATATGTTATATGCTATTTTAAATAAATAATTTTAAAATTTATTTATTTAACACGTGTAGCATACGGGGTTTAACGTAGTGTACTAATATATTGAAATTTAATAAACAATAAGAATGATTCAATTATATTTTATCCTAAATATGATTTTATAATTTTTAAATATTTATTATTATTTAATGTTAATAAATTATATTTTTTATTATTCAACCCGTGTAATACACGGGGTTTAGGCTAGTACGATATATGTTAACGAAAGGACTTCTAGCCTAGCGGTATTACAATAAAGGAGAAAAACTGCACCTTATTAAGGTCATGAATTCAAACCTGAGCAGGGGAGAGTTAAGGGATTTATTTGGTGGGTGGAGGGGTGACGACTGGACCTGTCGTTAGATGCGTGCTCGTTTGAGCTTATATCAGTCGTTCAGCTGAGCCTTTTCAAAAAATCCCATATATATTATTTTGCTATTTTTGCAAATGATTTTTTAAAATTTGAGATTTGAAAGAACATGAAAACCAAACCCTGCACATAGACGCCGATCTGTGCAAACCCATCTACCCGTTTCTGATTTCTGTTACGTCCAAAACAATTTTCAAAAAACAAAACCAACACGGTGATCGCAATTCTGAATTTCATCACCTTGCGACGGGGCGAGGTCCCCGCCGGCGTCGGAAATCCATCATCGTGCCCTCAGGAGCCTCAAAACGGTAAACTATTTCATATATTCTCCGATCTACGTTTGCCTCTTATGCATTTTATAAATCATATCATAGTATTAAGTCAATTACGTTTTGTTGAATACTTATGGTTGGGATCTGCAATGATGGACGCGTGTTCTAATATTAATTGCAATTATTTGTTGTATGCTTTTGTTTGAACTGATCTATAATGGAATCGAGGTTCTTAGTCTAATTTATTCGAGAATAGTTTGTCCTGTTTAGTTAAGTGATCAGTTGTACTAATTGGTACCTAAAATTTTGAGTAGTGTTCATGATTTTTAAGAATTTTAGGTTAAGTAATCTTTTCAAGCTTAACTGCTTCAAGGATGAGAAGCTATATGAAGCTTTAGTTGGTAATGTATGTGCATTGTGAAGAAGAGACACACAAATTCTGCCAAGAAAGAAATCCATGAGGCAATGTATCAAGGCATTTGGCAATGTAAAGAATTTGAAACTTCATTTGTTCACTAGATTAGGTTGAGTAATTTAAGATATATCAAGCCATTAGCAGTGGTGAGTATGTGTGGATAATAGTTATTTTGGAACCAGGCGAATATGGGTCATTGCTCAAAGGGGTTTGGTTGGACTTGGTTGACACATTTTGTATTTACTGCAAATTTAGGGGTTTTGACAAACAAATACAATTTGAAAGCATAAGATGCATTTAGATAAGTATGCCATAGTTGTCAAAGGTGCATAAGTTTCGCCTGGAGCCTAGACGCAAGGAGCAAAACACGTGAGGGCTTTTTAAACTAGACGCATGGTATTAAGGTACAATTTTTAGAGATTTTGCATGTTTTAGGCTTAAAAATTTTAAAAAATATATAAAGTTATAACTATAAGACAGTTAATAATCTAGTTATATATGGTTTTTAAAAACCTTTTTATGGCTGTTTTAGACTAGTTTATAGCCGTATTTTCAAGAATTTTGACGGAATCTTGCCGGAGTGCTCCTAGGCTGCCACCGGGTGCCTTTCCAACGCCTGTGCAAGTGCACGAAACGCCTTTGACAACTATGAAGTATGCATCACTGAAAGTGTGAATAGACTAGGTTGTAGCTGACCAAAGAATCAAGTTGACCTGTTTGTTG
This sequence comes from Mikania micrantha, assembly GCA_009363875.1. Taxonomy (NCBI): domain Eukaryota; kingdom Viridiplantae; phylum Streptophyta; class Magnoliopsida; order Asterales; family Asteraceae; genus Mikania; species Mikania micrantha. The sequence goes on along the minus strand of CM018685.1, from coordinate 45,118,044 downwards.
ATCTTGTTCATCTCATTACCACCCAATCTTTAAAAATCAGAGTGTCAGAGAAATCCATTTTATTGTAAAAAGGGTTAGCTTTGTCTCTTCTTTGCTAAATTGTTTGCTAACAAGGGTCAAAGACTCAAACTAACTCGTTTGTGCCCAACACATCCAAAAATATGATTAATTTTTTTTGAAATGACAAACACACTCACCCATCTAACTTCTAAATCTACACCATAACGGCATAATAACCTTCAACAAATTTGAACCCTCCACCTCAAGGATAAAGGGGAGACTCCTTAGCCACCAGGATGTCCACTTGGTGGCAAGCAGAAATGTATAAACTGATATATACTAAAGAAATTTCTGTACTCAGAGCTTAGAAGTGAACAAATTAGGAACAAAGAAAACCATAATGCAAAGGATAAAAATCAATATTATACAAATTGTGCATCTCGTTTCATATGGTAAGGCTCTTGTATGTATAAATTATATGTACTTGTGGTTGCCCTTTTAATCTTCTGTTCAGCTACTGATTTTATTTGTCCACATTCTATGTTATTTTTCTCTGATTGTGTGTATCTTACTTTGAAGCTGGTTACTATCTCCCACGATTAAGGTTCATTTTTTACAATAGAGAGTTGGATGTAAGCCCGGAGCTTCAACAGCAACATTTCTCATTAAGTTGTTGAAAATATGGGGTACCCGAGTAAACAACCTGAAATTGCTCAAGAAGCTAAAGATGCTTCTTGCAGGCCTCTTAAAATTTCTTCAGCATTTATAGTAAATTCAGAAATTGGTGCAGTTTTAGCTGTCATGAGAAGAAATGTGAGGTGGGGAGTTAAATATATTGAAGATGAAGATCAATTAGATCATTCTTTAATCAAATCTTTCAAAGAAATACGAAGTAAGGTTTTCTTATGGCCAAACAAATGGCACACCTTCAATCCTGTGGTGTATCTACAGCCTTTTTTGGATGTAATCCAGTCTGATGAAACTGGTGCACCAATTACTGGTGTTGCTTTATCTTCAATATACAAATTTGTAACCCTTGAAGTACTTGATCTCAATGCTGTTAATGTAGCCGAAGCATTACATCTAATTGTTGATGCTGTGACAAGCTGTCGATTTGAAGTAACCGATCCTGCATCTGAGGAAGTAGTATTGGTTAAGATACTTCAAGTTCTTCTAGCTTGCTTGAAGCACAAGGCATCTGTTAAGCTAAGTAACCAGCATGTATGTGACATGGTGAACACTTGTTTCCAAATAGTTCATCAAGCTAGCTCAAAAAGTGAACTTTTGCAGAGAATAGCTCGACAGACAATGCATGAGTTGGTTAGATGTATTTTTTCACATCTGCATGATGTTGATAATAAGGAACAATGTTTGACTCAGGTAATAAAATATGGCCGGCCACCAGTCATTCCATCTTTTATGATTATTTTGGAAAAAAAAGTGAAGTATATTTACTCTTCTTTTCCACTTTCCAGGTTGTCAGTAAACAACAAGACAATGGTTTTACTGGTTCAAAAATTGAAGACAGCTTAAATTCTGTTGTTGGTTCTACAAATATTTCCGGAGACACCATAGGAGAGCTTGATCAAACTGGTCAAACAACAGAGGCCTATGGGCTTCCATGCATGGTTGAAATATTTCAATTTCTTTGTTCTCTTCTTAGTGCTGTCACGAATGTTGGAGCGGGTCCCAGATCTAGTTCTTTATCATATGATGAAGATGTTCCATTATTCTCCTTGGGTTTAATTAACTCAGCCATTGAGTTAGGTGGGGCTTGTTTTGACCAGCATCCGGAGTTACTATCTTTGGTGGAAAATGAGTTATTTCATAGCTTGATGCAATTTGGCTTGTCCCCAAGTCCACTTATTCTTTCTACTGTATGCAACATTGTTTTGAATTTGTATCATTTTCTACGAGCGAAGCTTAAACTACAGTTGGAAGCCTTTTTTTCAACCGTGCTTATGAGGATTGCACAAAACAAACATGGAGCTAAATATCAACTGCAGGAAGTTGCCATGGAAACTATTGTTGATCTTTGCAGGCAGCCGACTTTCATTTATGAAATGTATGCCAATTATGATTGTGACATATCCTGTAGTAATATCTTTGAAGACCTAGTCAACTTGTTATCAAAAAGTGCATTTCCGGTTAATAGCCCGTTATCTGCTATACATGTTCTTGCTTTAGAAGGATTAGTTGCAATGATTAATGGTATGACTGAAAGGATAGGAGGTGAAGTATCATTATTAGATTATGCTATGTTAGATAGTGAAGATCATGAGCCCTTCTGGAAGATGAAATGTGAGAATTATGAAAATTCTGATTATTGGGTACCGTATATTCATAAAATGAAATACATGAAGAAAAAGTTGATGGTTGGGGCTGATCATTTTAACAGAGATCCTAAAAAAGGTCTTCAGTTGCTTCAAGGAATGCGTATTTTACCCGATGCGCTTGATCCAGTAAGCGTTGCATGCTTTTTAAGGTATACAATTGGATTAGATAAAAATATAATCGGTGATTACTTGGGGAATCATGATCCATTCTGTGTTGATGTTCTTCAAGAATTTGCTCAAATGTTTGATTTTCGAGAAATGAATATCGACACTGCTTTGCGTGTGTTCTTGGAAACTTTTAGATTACCCGGAGAATCCCAGAAGATTCAACGAGTTGTTGAGGCGTTTTCTGAAAGATATTATCAACAATCACCAGATATTTTAGCCAATAAAGATGCAGCACTCCTGTTATCTTATTCTATAATATTACTCAACACAGATCAGCACAATAAACAGGTCAAAAGAAAAATGACTGAAGATGATTTTATCCGCAACAACCGCCGAATCAACGGTGGAAATGATCTCCCACGCGAATATCTTTCTGAACTTTACCACTCAATTTGCGAGAACGAGATCAGGATGTCACCTGTACAGGGATCTGATTTCCGAGCCCTGATCCATGATAACTGGGCGGGGCTAATTCACAGATCCAGACAAACTGTTCCATACATCGTTTGCAGTTGTCAAGAGCTAATTAACAATGAAATGTTTGCTATTTTATCAGGCCCGACTGTTGCTGCTTTATCTGTGGTTTTGGATCATATAGAGCAAGAAGATGTGTTACAGACATGCATAAACGGATTCTTAAATGTTGCCAAGATTGCAGGCTGTTATCATCTAGATGATGTTATAGATGGTTTGCTTGCTTCTCTCTCCAAATTTACAACTCTTTTGATTCCCAAGCCTGTTGAAGAATCTATTCTTGCTTTCGGTAGCAACACTAAAGCTAGAAAGTCTACAATAGCTGTTTTCGCTATAGCAAATATGTATGGTGATTATATCCGTTTGGGCTGGAGAAACACTGTGGATTGCATTTTAAGTTTACATAAGCTAGGTCTGCTTCCAGCACATTTAGCCAGTGATGAAACTGGTAATATGGAGCAAGTTTCAGAATCTGGACCAGAAAAAAATGGTTTCCTCTCCTCACCAGCACCCACCGTGCTAGCTTCTGCCCATTCTCGAAATTTGTCCGGCCTAATGGGCCGATTCAGTGATTTTCTATACTATGATACAGAAAAATCTGCTCCTCAACCGTCTCAAGAACAGCTTGAAGCTCATAAGCATGCTGTAGAAACCCTTAAAAGTTGTCACGTGAATACCATATTTACAGAGAGCACGTTTCTTCAATCTGAGTCTCTTTCCAATCTGGCTCGGGCCTTGATTTTAGCTGCTGGTCAATCTGATGAACAGGGTGCGGTATTTTGTCTAGAGTTGTTGATTATAGTCGCTCTAAATAACCGTGATAGAATTATGCTTTTATGGCAAGGTGTGTATGAGTACATAACCAATATTGTTCAGTCAGCGGTGATGCCTGGTACTTTAGTTGAAAACGCCGTTTTCGGGCTTATTCGAATTTGTCAACGGCTTCTTCCTTATAAAGAAAACCTAACTGACGAGCTTCTTAAATCCCTTCAGCTAATTTTAAAACTTGATGCACGCGTGGCAGATGCTTATTGTGAACATATCACTCAAGAAATTATGCATCTCGTAAAGGCAAATGCAAGGCAACTAAAATCTCACATGGGGTGGCGTACCATTACTTCTCTTCTTTCCATCACGGCCCGTCATCCGGAAGCTTCTGATCCTGGATTCGAGACATTAGAATTCATCATGTTAGATGGTGCTCACTTGTTACCAGCAAACTTTGTCCTATGCATTAATGCAGCACGTCAGTTTGCAGAGTCGCGTGTAGGAGATGTTAAAAGGTCAGTTAAGGCATTGGATTTAATGGCGGGTTCAGCAGCTTGCTTGGTGAGGTGGTCCCATAAGACCAAGGAGGCGGTTGGGGAAGAAGCTGAAGCCGCCATTAAACTGTATCAAGACATTGGTGAAATGTGGCTCAGGTTAGCTCAAGGGTTCAGGAAAGTGTGTCTAGACCCACGTGAAGAAGTTAGGAACCATGCCATTTTGATGCTGCAAAGCTGCTTGATCGGTTCACGTGGGGTTCATTTACAAGACGAGGTGTGGTCACAGTGTTTTGATTTGGTGGTGTTTGCACTGGTTAGTGATTTACTAGAAATAATGCAAGAAAAGACTCTTAAAGAGCACCGTAATATGGAAGGTACGCTTATTTTATCATTAAAGCTTTTATCCAACACGTTTCTGTATTCTTTATCGAGTCTTTCTCGACTGGTGTCATTTTGTAAAGTATGGCTAGGAGTTCTTAGTTATATGGAGTGGTGTATAAAGGTGAAAATAAGAGGGAAAAAGAGCGAAAAAATCCATGAAACCGTTACAGAGCTTCTTAAGAACAGTCTGCTTGTGATGAAATCTGGTGGGATTCTTGTTCCAAGTGATGATGTTGGTTCTGATAGTTTTTGGCAGCTCACTTGGTTACATGTCAAAAACATAGCACCTAATTTGCGAACTGAGGTTTTCCCGGATGATGAAAATGAGCAGGGGTTTCATGACGCCAGTGTATCGGTTTCTTCAGGCGGGTCTTGATGAAAAAGCAGTTTTTGAAACGATACTGACGGTTATAGTCTTAGGTTTTTCATATAACTGGCTGTATACTTAAATTGTTGAACACCTTTTAATTTTCTTTTATTCTTTGAACTTTCTTTTATAGAAGGTGGTGGTTATTGTAGATAGATATTTATAGTATTATACATTTTTTGAATAATTTAACTTCTTATGAAACTAGACATCTCTTTCTGTAAAATTTTAAGATAAAAAAACAATATCTGAAAATGTTATAAATAAATTAGAAGAGATTACATAAACATGTACATGAGAAAACTAGTCATCTAAACATGTATCCAAACAAATGGGGTTGGTTGATGGAATCCAAAAGTATGCTTTCTGGTTTTTAAATGTTCTAATCTTTGAATCATTGTTATCGATAGCGGCTATAGCGCCCGCTATAGCGTGCTACGACGCGTTGCGGAGAATCACCGCTATTAGGGTTTCGCGATCAGAAAGCGTTTAGTAGCGACCGGAATCTGACGACGGCGACGGGAATCTGACGGGCGACAGAAGGTGACGAACATCTCAATTGAAGTCCAATTTCCAATTGCAGCAGATTAAACAGTTCGCTACTTCAAAATAGTCAAATTCTCATACTCAATTTCGTTATTTATTTATTTTTCCCTTCAACGCTTTGAGTTTGTAATTCAAATAGTCAAATACTCAGAGTCTCAGACTCAAATTCGTTATTAATTTTTTTTGGATGACTATATATATTTATTCAGTTTTTATATTATTTAATCGCTAAACACGAAATAGCGGTCGCTATTTATCGTGATTCGCTACGTAGCATATAGGTCCCTTATCGCTATTTACCGCTATTCGCTATCAATAACTATGCTTTGAATATGGAAATACATCATGGTCATGGAAAACTAAAAAAACTAAAACTAAACATTATAAAAGAATAAAATTTAATGAATCTTCTATGAAACAATAAAAAAAAACTTTTGGAAGATTGTTGAAGAAGAATTAAATGAGCTTCTTCCTCTGAAAAAATGCTTTCAAATGCCATAGCTGCAGAGCAGCAACTGATAAGCAAATTACAAGTGAGAAAAAACTGAAAGTTGCCATCTTTGCATTTGTGGATCTTATTAGATGTTGCATCATTTCCTCCCTACAAACCAAAAAAATATGGTGAACCATTCATTAAAAACTTATGAGACCCCTCAATACCACTGTTGCAAAAGTCGGTCTCCAAGTGGCAGAGTATTTTCTGGGTATTACCCGAGTACTCCCGCCCAGGGCCGAGTACTGCCCGATTACTAGTTCCAAGGAGCTATTCCGACCTAGGAGCGTCTAGCGACTTTTGCAACCTTGCTCAATACTATGCTAACCAAAATAAAACAGAACCTGCATTGAGTAAATGACCTGACTTGACCTTCAAGAGGCTTAAAGCCTTAAAGACAAAAATGATTCTGGTGCTTACCTCGCACGAAGATTGAACATTTCTTCATGGACCATGGTAACTGAATCATACAATTTCTTCAACTCGAGCTCCATCATCTGTCGGAAACAAACTAAATCATGCTGACACAATGTAATCTGGATTCCAGTCTAAAGATTTTTTAGATGATAAACAAAAACTTACTTCAACCTGTCCCTTTTTTGCCACTTTAGACCAATCTTTAGCAGCCAGGCCCGATTTCCACTCGAAATCAACGGACAAAGATTTGTCAGGAGATTGTTTAGCTGCCCAGAAACAAGCCATATAATCACCAGCCTCACCCGCAGTGAATGCAAAACTACCAGATTCTTTAAGGTCTGCATAGTGATAGTTATTCCCAAGTGGAGAAGTTACCTACAATCATCATCACATGAAATCAATCTCCATCAAACTCAAGAACAAGATAGAAACTGATTCAAGAGTGAACTAATGATGAATCAATCCATGTAGGCCTATAAAGAAACTGAACATTCAGTTAACCGGTTGGTGAAACATTCGGCCATGTTTGTTTATTCAATAAACAAACGAACATAAGCACATGTTTTGTTGATTCATTTGTTAGCCCAATTGTGACATGCCCACACTCATAATCTAACCATATATTCATTTAGGTATATTTAGTTATTTTGTTTGTTTTATACTATTAACAAACAACAAAGGGACATGAACACGTTCATTATCTTAACAAACAAACACAAACATAAAAACCTCATTGTTTAAATATTCATGTTCTTTCGTTTGATCGGTTAAAGTGAAACAAACGAGCACGAACATTCATCCGTTTGTACACATTCGGTTCGTATAGTGGCCCATGCTTCAAGCATAAATGGAAAGTAACTTGTTCAAATGGTTTACCCTGACGGTGATCCGATCTTCTTCCGGCAACGGAAAACCTTCAACCGGTTTAACGATGGCATACTTGCCGACGGTCATGGCGTTGATTTTAATGTCCTCGGTAATGCATTTTGTAGCTCCGGTTTCCAAATCAAACCTCATTCCGTTCACCGGTTGTGTTGATGCTAACCCTAATATCACCGTCACGATTAATGTCGCTATGGTTATCGATCTCCGCATTGTTGATTTGAAGGGATATGAAAATAACAACCCTAGATTTCGGAAACGCATACACGGGATGAAGCTGATTCGATCAGTTATTCCAATTGTCTAGAATTAACAACCTGAATCATAAACGCCGTCGTTTCGCACCAAATTAGATCCGCAGAATAAAATGGGCCAATCAATTTGGATGCATTTGTTCAAATTGAGAAGTTTGGATATAAAGTTCGATAATTCAAATGAATCTTTTTTTTTTCTAAAGAACATGGGAACCATTTACGTGGTAAACTCCCGGTTCTCGTCAATACCCGACTAACCGAGAACAACATGTAAAACACGGTCACAAGCAACTGGGTTAGTGATCTTTAAGAAAAATTGTTCTAAGTGATGATTAAACTTGAGACCTTTGGCTTGTATTTTCTTCACTTTAACTAGTACACAACTTTCTTTCCTTATGTTCAAATAAATCTTTAAAACACATATTTAAGGGTTTTAATAAATCCATAAGTTACTATAATTGAACCACCATTTTATAACAAATTAAAACCACCAATCATAAATTTAGAAAACGAGCATTTGCGACTTGAGAAAAACTATCGAATTGTGATCGATTTGTCGTCGAAATCACATCAGCCGCAAACAAGTGGTAATTCACAAACAGGTCGCAAAACACGCAATTGCAAGCTAGTAGAAAGATTTGTGACTGCAAAAACAATTGTTGGTCGCAAAATAGTTCCTGGTCTGGAAAACAGTTAGCAAAATGGAATTACCATAGAGAATTTTACCATCATAGTTTCAATCACAACAATCTATTGTGACTAATTCATGACTGAACATGCAGTTGCAAATACTCACTTTAGAAATCTGATTCATGTTTACATTATTGTGCTTCAACCATAACGGAGATTGGATTCATGCATGAAGTTACACAAGAAAGATTTACTCTCAAATACTATCTAACTTTGTATATATATGAATTTAAAATCTATATAACTCTTATGGAAAAAAATCACTAATACATACCATTAATGTAGATATTTTTGGTTTAGGTTGCTTCTAGTTTTTAGAGGGATTATAGGTGGTTTGAGATTTGGCTTTTATAAATAGGTGTTTCGCTACCTGAAGTATAAGAAGATGGGTGAGGTGGCGGAAGAATACCATGTTGGAGAAGGAGGTGAATCCATATGGAATTATGGACTAGTTCTGCTACCTAGAGTAGCGAAAGAGGTTAAAATCCAACCCACCATTAAATTATGAAGACAAGTGTGTGCTGTATCGACTACTTTTGCTACTCCAACTAGTGGAAGAGGGTTAAATTCGTCGTGCTACTTGGAGTAGTGGAAGAAACTAGGATTACCAAATAACTCCCCCTAACTACATTCATACTGGTTGCATGCATTGTAAATAAACTGAGCTTTAGATATGTCATTTTAACATACTATACCGTTTATTTTACCACACATTTGCTAAAACAACAACTCAAGTTAGCAATCCTATTACACTCAAGTGAAAATGAGTTACAATTTACATCCGGGTCCAATCGTTGATGATCTTTTGTTTTTTAAAAGATTGAAGATTCACACTAGACATATGATTTGTTTAATAACAAAGTACTGATGAAGTTAATTTTTAGACATGGCGATCAAAAGATATTTTCGTCTCTTAACATGAATCCTCTCAATAAAAATGTTAAATGTTACATTAACATTGCCGATTTTGATGGAGTACTTGATTGTGGGTACTGGAACCTGAATCATGGCATGATAGAAGCTCTCAAAGGAAGATGATGTTCCGTAATGCACACGTTTTTTATTTACCCATTGATGAAATGACAGTAACTTTAAAAGATATTAATGTTTTGTGGGGTTTACCTATCAAAAGTGTAGTTGTTTCCGACTGTAAATTAGCGATCATTGCATGTTGCTGATCTTGTTGTGTTCATTATGAGTTGAAAAATATTTATATTTATGTTATGAAAGTAAAAATATTACATTCACTGAAAGTAAAAATTTACCTAAATTTATTATCCAATCAACTTAAACTTAGATTTTACGTGATGAATGACAAAAGAATATCTTGTGGTTAACGATTTGTAGGTACATACACATGTTCTTCGAACATCCAACGAACAATAAAATTGCTAAGCCAATTTTCAGAATAAAACCAACAATATATTAATTGGATAATCTTCAAAAGTAGTAAACCATTTTTTTGATGGATTCGATCGTTTGTCTGATTCTAAATGGATGCACCAGCTTATAAAAAATAAATAAAATAAAACATATAACGAAGACCATCAAGTATGAAGATCTTGAATTTTGTCTTCAAGTTTGAAGTAAACACCACTTGTCTTTATGTTTCTCCCCTAATTTTTCAAAGGGGAAAAACCATGTGAGGTGTAGAAAAGAACTACAACGCGACACGTGTCATGTAAGTAAGGGGAATATCGTTCATATAAAATTAGGGACCATTTTATAAAATCACGGACCGTCATTTGACACGTATATTAAAAGATCAACTGAATAATCCCAGTTATAAAAAATCATGGACAACGTAAGAAAATCGAAATAATCAAGGACCAACAAGATAATCACGGACCGAAGTATAAAAATCACGGACCATATAAAAAATCAAAATAATCACATACTAACTGAATAATCACGGATACGTGAAAAATTGAAAAAAATGATGTCAATATCGTACTAAAATTAAAGATAATAAAATTATATATTTGATGATGTAGTTTTTTTTAAAACTTAAAAGTGATTCAATTTAAAAAAAAATAGTGGAACTTAATTTATAAATTTGATAACCGACTCAAAATTGTTCGTACCCTTCTCACCGAAAAACTACTTTGTATTTGATCCGTCTCATGTATGTGTGTGTATATATATGTATGTAGTATATATTGATCTTTAATTTACCGGTAAAAGAACACAGAACGATGAAGTTCGGGAAAGAATTTGCTTCACAAATGGTGCCGGAATGGCAGGCAGCATACATGAACTACAACCACCTCAAGATTCTCATCAAAGAAATCTTGATTTTCCGGCGACTGCAACAAAACGAGTCAACGACGTCGTATCAGGCAAACCCACCGCTACCATCAAAACAGTCTTCTCGGAAACGAAAAGTGTCACTTAACAGAGCCTTTGGTGGACTATCAAATCGCCATAATTCCGTCAACGAAGACAAAGAAGATGAAGTGATTTTAGTGACTGCAATGCAAATGTCATCACCGGAGGACTACCGGACTGTTTTCCTCCGGTCATCAGAGGATGCAGGCGAGTCGGAACTCTCGTTCTTCAAACGACTCGACGAGGAGTTTAATAAAGTGATAGGTTTCTACAAGTCGAAGGTAGGCGAGATGGTGAACGAAGCCGAAGAGTTGAGTAAGCAAATGAACACTCTCATCGCGCTTCGAATCAAGGTTGATGATCCAGAGTACTGCGGATCATCTCGTATATTTTCGTCACGATTCACAGGTATAGTTATAACTGGTGACACGATTATGTTTCATGTCACTGAGCTATGTGTAATAGGACTTGACCCAACTCATGAGTGAGATGCGTTGGTCAAACGCTAGTAAGTCACGCCCCTTGCCCCATTACATATGGGACGTGACGGTTGCTTGAAGGCTTGGTTGTGGTCATAACTGTTTCTTGTCATTCTTCATTCTTTCGCTCATATAATTTTACGGTCATATATACATATTTTTTACTCATACTCGCTAATCAACATTTCGTATGTATGTCGCCTATCTGGCATGTGGTCAAGTTTCATCAAGTTCATTTTACACACTTCCAGAGTATTTTTTAGGGTTGTTTAAAAGCTTTGTGACTCCTAGCTCTTTTGTAAAACGAGTTGAATCAACTTGGCTCGTTTTGAATTTGAGTTGGCCTGGCCTGAGCTAGAGTTAACTTGACTTGTGGCTTGACTTGTTAATTTAGTTTAAAATTAAACTATACACTCGTATATATACACTTAGTTATTTTTTGTTAAGAAATATAAATCATTTAGAAAAACAAGGCTTAAGTTCTGTCAAAAATCAAAACTATTAGAAACAAATTTAAATTCTTTTAATCAGATAGGTTTATACGAGCTGAGCTTAAGTTCACTTTTACAGATTGTTGAAAAATTGATCCAAGCCGACTTGTTTAACTTCAAGCCTGAGCCTAAACAAGTTGGCTTAGTTGGACTCGTTTACAGCCCTACTACTTTTGCTGACAGTTTTTGCGACAAATTTTGTTTTACATTAGATATGATTCAAGAAACTAAGATACACGGGGAAAGAGTTGAAAAGGAACAAGAAATGGTTTCTTCAGACATTTTAAATCATGTAAAGATCAATGTCACGCCTGAGACGCCAATATCATCGTTGAAAACGGCTTTCAGTAGATCAAAATTAGGGTTATCGTTCAACAAAAAGGAAATCCGAGATGCGGAACGAACGTTGAAGCAGGCGTTTATCGAGTTCCACCTGAAGCTTCGCCAGCTGAAAAGCTATTCGTATGCATTTACCGCCTAGCGACTGTTTTCCAGCTTCAACGAATAATTCGTCGCAAGCATGTTCTTTTAGCGACACTTTTCCGATATGATCACCCATTGCTTATGTTTATAAATGTTTATTTATACAGGTTCTTAAATCAACTGGCTTTCTCCAAGATCATGAAGAAGTACGATAAGGTCTAGTATTCTTGGTTTTTGGCAGTTAACCGGCTTGCATCATTTCTTTACTGACACTTCTAATCTGTCGGTACAGAGTACGTCGAGAAACGCCTCGAAAGCTTATTTAGAGATGGTTGAGAAGTCATACTTGAACCAGTCTGATGAGGTACCGTATAAAGTAATCTAGTTTTGGTGTTAAGTAACTAACCTTTGCGTTAAGTTTTTTAAAGAGCAAATAACACAGTCTTAATTCGGTCGCCTTTTGGGCCAGGTCGCTAGGCTTGTGGAGAGCGTCGAAGCTGTTTTCGTCGAACACTTCTGCAATGGGAATCGCGGTTTAGGAATGAAAATTTTACGACATAAGGCGAAAACAGACAGACATAGAGTTACATTTTTCATCGGTATGTTGTGGATTGTGTTACATTTATGTGCAAATTTTGAAATTTGCCTGGCGTAAAAACCGTCGCTAATGCATTTTTAAGGCCAACAATTTCAATTTTTGGTGACAAGGGTTTTATCGTCACATTGAAAACTCACTATTTTAGTGATACTTTTATGAAGATTTTGTGTGTCAAAAATCAAAATTGTCATTAGTGATATATCAACAATTGTCAGGAACCAGGACCAATAATTCCTACTTTTACGCAAAGTTGTGTTGCTTCTGGTGTCGTCAATTGCAACACAGCTTATAATTACTTATTCTGACAAATTTCCGTCACTATGTTTTGTTGCTATCATATAGTTAAGCATGCTGCATGTTTTCAGTGGCAGAGCTTGAACATGTTAAAAGGAGGGGCAAAAAATTATATGACAGAATACATGTTAACTTTTTAAGCGAGTGAGACGAAACCAATATTTTTAACAAAAAATAACCTTTTGACTGAAAATTTAACATTATGGACGGAAAAAAGGGAGGGGGTGACCTATAAAAGCTTCGTCAATGCATGTTTTCAACTCACCGATGCATATCTCGGTGCAGGTTGTTTCGTTGGATTATCGTTAGCGCTTGTCGTGGCAATAATCTTAATGATACATGTTCGAAAACTTCTCGACAGTAAAGGTCAAGATCAATACATGACTACCGTGTTTCCACTATACAGTGTGTTTGGGTACCTCGTGTTACATATGCTAATGTATGCTGGAAACATATATTTTTGGAAGCGCTATCGCGTGAACTACGCCTTTATTTTTGGGTTCAAACCAAATACGGAATTGGGTTATCGCGAAATACTACTCGTCGCTTCTAGTCTATCAGTACTCACTCTTGCAGCTGTTCTTTCAAATCTTGAAATGGACGTAGATGACAAGGTTAAAAACTCCCGAATCGTAACTGAACTACTTCCTCTCGGCTTAGTCATTGTAAGCGATTATTATTTTTTTCTCGCTAGCTTTTCATATGAAACAAAGGGCTTCTTGCGACGAATGTATCTGTCGGAAAGCCTTTGATAAAATTGCAAGGCTTCGTATTATGTTTGTTTTTGGCAGTCCGTCAATCACTTAACGGACTGCCGAGAAAAGTAAGTCGGAAAAACATGGCTATATAACCGACGATAGTTTACTGACATAATTTTTTAGGGTGTCATGAAAAACTTAAACTATGTGTAGTGATTTAATGATTAGTGATATGATAGAAAAGTGTTTTCACATTGACGCTACATAGGTAATAACAATAAAGATGCATAAAAATGTTTTTATGAATATTATGTTTGATAGAAAAAAAATAAAAAAATAAAATCAGAAGTTGGTTTAAACACCCGTTGTAGCTTTCAAAAGAGAGCTACAACGCATGTATAAGGTTTGAGGGAAGTGATGCTTGTGTGTCATAGAGGTTTACGTGACCTACCTTATTACACATAGTCTAATATTGATTCGAGTCTTTTGCTTTGCAGGTTGTACTTTTGATTGCGTTATGTCCGTTCGACATCGTCTACCGCACAAATCGTTTCTTTCTAATTACGTGTATCTGGCATTGTATTTGTGTTCCTCTTTATAAGGTTACTCTTCCTGATTTCTTCTTGGCTGATCAGCTAACTAGTCAGGTAAGATTCACTGGTCGAGTTAGCGACATATCGATGCTTGTCGCAAATGTAGTGATTTCTTTTTTCATGTTTATAGGTTCAACTATTCAGGAATTTGGAGTTCTATATATGCTACTATGGTTGGGGAAACTACAAGAAGAGAGATTCTATCGAGTGTCGAGGAAGTAGCATTTATGATAATATTTCGTTAGTCATCGCTATTATCCCATATTATATTAGATGTTTACAGGTATTCTATCAACATATAAGTGATTTTAGTTTTTTTAAGTTGCAACCTTCTCTTGCAACTTCTAAAAAGAAAAAGTTGCAAGTCGTCTTGCGACGTACCTAAATAACAAGTAGGCGCAGTTGTATGTACAGTGGCTGTAGTTTTGAGACAACACTGATTTTTCAGCTTATATGAACATCTATGAACGATATTTTTAAGCGACAACATTGGTTATCAAATATATACCTATAACTTATTAACAATTAAAATACTCATAACCAAATACCATTATTTAGCCCATTTAATCAAACATAATAAGCTTAATAGTACTAACATTTTATGATCTTTCAGTGCTTACGACGTCTACTCGATGGTGAAGACTCAAGTCAAGCCGTGAATGGGCTCAAGTACTTATCAACAATCGCAGCTGTTATCGCGAGAACCTTCTATGTCCAAAAGAGAGGACTCACACTTAAACTGGTTGCTGCATTAACATCAGTCGTCGCTACAGTTTACAACACGTATTGGGACTTGGTTTGCGACTGGGGACTTCTACGAAAGAATTCTGAGAACCCATGGTTAAGAGACAAGCTTCTCTTGCCACACAGATCAATCTACTTTCTAGCAATGGTATGTAGATTCCTGATTGTTAATTAATCTTTTTGTGATTGAAAAATATAGTGACATTTACCTTTTGTGACTGATTTTGTAGGTAGTGAATGTGATACTAAGACTAGCTTGGATGCAAACGGTTTTCGATTTTCATGAAGCTCCGTTTCTCCATCGAACAGCGTTAATTGCGTTGATCTCGAGTTTGGAGATCATTCGACGTGGTATATGGAACTTCTTCAGGTAGAAGTTTTTGTTTTACCGACGAAAATTGTACTTTTTTTGTCATGGTTTGTTCATGATGGAAGAAAATGGTGTGAAAAATGCAGGCTGGAGAATGAGCATTTGAACAACGTAGGAAAATATCGAGCTTTCAAGTCTGTGCCATTACCTTTTAGCTACAAGAACGACAACCATCAATAATTTGGTAGTCAATTGATGGCTGTTTGGTTTGGTTTTAGCGACGAACATAAAAAGCCTCAACAATAAAAGAGCATATGATGAATAGTGGTTTATTAGTTGGGCTGGTTGAATCAGGTCGTTCTATTGGTTTATTGGTTGGGTTGGTCGATTAATCAGTTCACTTGAATAGTGGTTCAACTATGCTAACCGGACTGGTTCATGATCCAACTGGTTTGACGTGCCTGTTTATTCTGATTCTTGAAATAACGAGTGAAAGTCTTTTAATTTATAGGGTGTCACGTTACGATTTGAATACTTGTTCTAACGGATAGATAATAATCAATGCACTTATAAAAGTCTTATCACTTGGTTTTTTTTTTTTTTTTTTTTTTTGGTAACCAACCAGGCATTGAACCAAACATCTTATTGGTTTATTTGTTGGACTGGATTTAAGAATCGAATGACATCATATACGGTTAAAAGATACCAAAAGGATTATAGAATTTTAACGTATTTAAACAAACATAATTAATGTTCAAACATACATAATCATGCTTGAAAAATATCGATTTTGGTTTTAGTGTTTTAAATGTTAGATTTTAGGTAAAATAAATAAGTAAATTAATCTGGTTTGACCTATAACAGGGTGGTTCAAGTGAGAGATTTAGAAGCATCCAACCGATGACGGTTTATGATCTCGTAAATTTTCAGAACACAATATTTATCCCTATAATAAAGATAAAATTTTTTATGTTTAAACTCATGAATTTTTACATTTCATCTCTAACTATATAAAACACCTATGTTTCACTCTTAAATTTTTATGTTCTAACCTTAAGCTTTGTAAAATGTCACTTTAACCTTTTTCATGTTTTTTGAGTTTAAAATTTGTCACTATACTCAATGTTAAGACTTTTAAGTTTCACTTCTAAGTTTTAGGTTTCATCCAAATTTTTAGACGTGTCATGTATAATACATTTTCATTCCACGGGAGGTATTAGACAACTATACGTTTCGACACCGGTCAACTTGTTGACAGGTTAATTTACTAGTTAACATGAATATATAATTACAAACCAAACATGATAAAATAAAATAAAATATATATATATATATATATATATATATATATATATATATATATATATAAAGTTACACTGTAGTTACTTGGATGTTAAATCAAAACCCTTTTTTTGGCCTAAACCCACTTTCAGAAAGAAGTTTTGACAGAAAACTACTACTGTTATCATCTTTATGTCTATCACTTAACCTGCTTAAAGTGCTTATAAGAGACCAATGAGTCTCAAAGTCTGGTTTGTACCCAAACTGTTGCATTCTTTGTAAAAGCTCTGAAGCCTTTGCAAAGTTTCTTTCAAACCGATACCGACTAACCACTGACCTAAACATCTCCTTACTCGGTTGCTTTCCTACTCGAATCACATCGTCAATTAGCTTTTCACCTTCTAATGTTCTTCCGAATTCACAGAGCTTTTTGGTCAAAGCTTCGTATGTTTTCATATCAGGCTCGAGTTTTAGGTTCAGCATTTCAGCATAAAGATCAAGGGCGTCGTTGATCTGATTACACACGCATAAGTTTTGAATCAAACAATTGTAAGTTGTCGAATCTGGGATGCTTTCTTTCATTAACATACTGTCAAGAAGATCTAAAGCTTTGCCTTTTCTTCCATACTGACACATCTTCTTGATTAGATTATTGTAGTTTATGTTATCAGGAATGAGATCTTTACAAATCATGTTTTCCAGAAAGTTTACAGCTTCTAGAAGCCTGCCCTTGTTTAGATAACTCATGACTATTTCATTCTGAACAATTGAACAATGAACCCAACTTCTTGCTTCCATTTGTTCACTCAATTTCAAGACTTTCTTGAACTCACCTTCTTTTAAAAGAGATCTTACCACTGCTCTTAGTGATCGGTTACTTGGTCTCAATTCTTTTGACATCATTTCTGTCAGATAATAAACAGAACGTGATCCGGCATTACAGTTTGAGAATCCATACACAAGAAAGTTATAAGTGACATCATCAAATTCGAGTCCTGTTTCTTTAAGTTCATCTAGAAGCATGTCAACAAGCACACTGTTCTTTGAGGCGAAAAGATGGAAAATGAGGATGTTATATAGAGTCACTTGTGACGAATTACTCTGTTTGATCATAAGATTTTTCAATGAGAAAGCAAAATGGGATTGACCATTATTGCACATGAATGACACAAACTTACTGTAAACTGCAATGTAAATATTTATGTTCTTCTTCAAGATGGCACCAAATACCACTTTGACTTTCATGAAGTCTTTAACCACACAATACCAGTGAAGCAAAACATTATAAATGTCAACATTAGGGGCAGAAAATTTGGCGATAATTGTATTTGACATAATAAAAGCTTCTGAAAACCGGTTCTCTTTGCAAAGACCGCTTAGAAGATGGCTATAATAAGCGGCCTGATCCAAGCAATAACCCCTTTCAAGAAGCTCCTGGAACAAAACACAAGCTACTTTAGTGAACCCAGTTTCACAAAGATTTACAAGAAAACTGCTAAAGATTTCTGTTACTTCATGTGGGTAATCCTTCATTGCATGCTCAAATAGAAACATTGATTCTACCACCATATTGTTCTTGCATAACGAATTGATTAGGGCTCTATAATCATTCAAAGTAGGTAACCAGTTCTTGGATTGGACTAAATCAAAGCATTTACAAAGGTCATCTGAGTTCCCCTTCTTGCATAAACCTCTTACCAGAGCAGAATATGTCTCTCTCACAATTTTGGCTTTTTTCGTGATCATTTCCTTGAAAATTTTCTTTGATTTATGTACAAAGCCCCTTTTAACATATGCTTGAACAAGCAAATTGACCGTTTCATCATCAAGATTGTTACATAAGTTTGGCATTTTTTCCAAGAGCATGGTGAGTGTTTTGAAACCTGAATTAGTCGCATGAAACTTTTTCATTAGTATTGATATTCCAGAAAATGACAATTCTTGACCCCAGTGAACCAATTCCTCTATGGTACTAAAACCATCATCCTTCAATATCATACTATTATAATCAGGAATCATTGAATCATCTAAAACTTTTATTACCATTTGGTCAAACGCAACTACATCACCTTCCAAAAAAAGCCCATTCCCCTTACTATCATAAACTCAGTCTTGGAAAACGCTACATCATTGTCACGCTTCACTCTTAGAACAAATGGATCAGTGCCCAACAACAAAAAAGCTTTTGAAAGAGGATCTTGTAATGGTGAAAGTTCTATCAATCCTTTTTGCACCATCTTTTCAATAATCCCCTTCACCTCATCAAAGCGTCTGTATTTACAGTATCCCGCTAAAAGAACTCTAAAAGTTGACATATCAAGTGTTACACCCTCACATTCCATTTCAAGAACAATTTCATTGACATGATTCCACATACCATGCTTGAAAACTGCACTAATGATGCCATTATAGGAATGTTTGTGGGGTTTTAGCCCTCTAGATAAAACATCCGACATACATAAAAGGGCATTTTTCAAGTGTCCTTCTTTGCAATTCCACCCAATTAAGATTCCAAAGGTTATAGCATCTGGGGTAAAGCCCAAATGCTCTAATTTTTTAAGAAATTCAAAGGCTTCTTCTACTCCAAGATTTTGACAGATTGAATGTATGATCTTGTTGCCAACCATAACATCAGGAAAACAATTTGTTTCAGTAAAAAGACTCAACAAATCATCATAATCTTTCTTCTCACAATAACCCCTTGCAATTGCATCAAGAATTAAAGAACTTGGTTTGATTCCACAAGCGCACGTCTTCTTAACTAAGTTCCTAGATTCTAGAACTTTCCCATCTCTGCATAGAGCTTGAACAACTTTCTCATATATATCCTTTTCCACCAAACCCACATCAAGCATGTCATCATATAACCAAAAAAGCAATTTGCTTTGACTCCTATGAACAAGAGAACTAATGAGAGCACGATAGCAAGACAATGATGGGACTAAACTCATCCCCCTCATTCTATCATACATGTTAACACCCTCTTCTAATTCATCAACACCCACATGCCATTCAATCAAATTACTATAAATTTCTTGATCATCCAACAAAATTCCTTCTTTTTCTATAGCCAAAAGCAACCATTTAGCATCTTTATACAACCCGACCCGAACCAACAGCCCTATCATGATCTTGAAAGACTGATCAACATGCTTAAAACTCCTACCTTGTTTGGTATTAGCACTAGCCCACTTGAAAATCCCAAATAAAGATGCAACCTTTTTGACATGAAATCCAGATTTCCCAACATTAGATTCAAAACCCAGTAACAGTTCAAGAACATCTTGAGGTTCTAATTCAGACTTCCTCCAAAACTTACGTGTAATTCTAGGGTTCAAATGGGACACATTAAGAAGCAATTCTTCAAGAGAAGACGAAGTAGTGATTTGGGGCTGAGTCTTTTTAACCAGAAGATCAGAACATTTGCTTAGGACCGATTTTGTAATGCTCGAAACTTGGATTGAAGAAGCATCTGTGGGTGATTTGATTGAGTTATGTGGGTTTGATTGGTGTTCTTGAGTAAAGGGTGTTGAAGAACAGTGGTGTCTGACGGAGATAAGAGGGATAAGATGACTGACCTTTGTGCAGTGGGTGCTTCTATGGAGACTGAATAGCATTCGATTGCAGAGGATTGATGCAATTCGTGCATCTGTTACCATTTATGATTGCATTTTTCGGAGTAGGATCTCAGATTCTCCGAGAAGCCCTCCTACGCTCTGTTCGGAGACTATATTTTTGGATTTAATTTTAAAACAAGTTATTCATTTATTGGTTTATTTAAATACTCAATAAGTTATAAGTTGTTTATATTTTTTTTAGTAAACTTCTATTTTACTCCCTGTGGTTTGACTAAAGTATCTATTTTGCTCCAAAACTTTCAAAATGTTCATTTCACTCCATTAGTTTCCAATTCCGTATCAATCGACTCCATTTTATTAACGACGTCCAACAGTGCCGTTAGTTTTCTCCCATG
This sequence comes from Mikania micrantha, assembly GCA_009363875.1. Classification (NCBI taxonomy): domain Eukaryota; kingdom Viridiplantae; phylum Streptophyta; class Magnoliopsida; order Asterales; family Asteraceae; genus Mikania; species Mikania micrantha. The sequence goes on along the minus strand of CM018685.1, from coordinate 45,097,559 downwards.
TGAAACGCACGTGAGGGCTTTTATGTCATTTCCTTCACTCACTCCCTCTTACCCTCCCTGCGTTCAAACCCCTAAATCCTTTTCACTTTTCAGAACCATAACATCGATCATCAAACATTCAAAATCGTGATTTCTTCAAAGTCAATCATCTCGTGAAATCATCCAATAAACTCTTCAAAGCTGCAATGGGTCGACGTTTATGGTGTATTCGTGTGAGAATGGCGCAGAATTTGACTACGAAATCATATACGGTAAGCATTTGTTTTAAAATGCATGCAATGTGTTTGCTAAAACCTTGATTTGCATTTGATTTGGGTTCGCTTATTTGTTGTTAGACACTATGATGAACTGTTTTTGATCAAAATACACCATGGCGGTAGTTCACAAAGTTTCCGAATAGAAGTTATGTGGATGGTTAGGTTAGTTATGCTGACTTGTTGATAGAGAGCATTTTTCAGTGTTCGAGTTAAATAAGTTTTAGTTAGTGACAGGGCTAGGGTATCTAGAAAGGAAATAATGTTCTATCACTACAAGATTCCTGATCAAGATTTGAACTTTGGTCTGAGAGCCTTAGGAAACGATGATGCTGATGTGATGGGTTTTTGAAATTTGTTAATGACAATTGGCTAATGAATGTTTACATTGAGCAAAGAAGACTGAAGTGAATGCTATATTTTCACCAAATGCGAGTAAGGTAACCATCAAGGAAATCAATGATGATGAAGTAATGCTGCTTTCTAGGCCTATTAGGACAACACAAGAAATAACAAATGCATGTAAAAGAAGACTTGCATTGCAGTGGATTGATGAAACATTGAATACACAAGAATATGAGATTGTCAAGACTCAAGAAGAGGAGATTGCCAAGCCACAAGAAGATGAGATTGTTAGTTCACATGAATGATGAGATTGTTAGTTCACATGAAGAAGAGATTGTTAAGCCACATGAAGAAGAGATTGTGAAGCCACAAGAAGATGTGATTGTGAAGCCACAAGTAGATGAGAATGTGAAGCCACAAGCAGATGCTAATGTGGATGCACAAGAAGATGAGATTGAACCTGAAGATGATGACATTCTTAGGACACAAGAACCTGAAGGGATTGAAGAACTTTCTGATTACATTCATATGGACTCTGAGGATGAATCTGATCCACTATTTGATCATGAAAATGAAACTGAAGATGAGGATGATGATTATATGGATTTTGTGGATGATGACATACATGATGAAGGCTTAGAACAGAAAAGGAAATTGAGGTTGAACAACAAAAACTCCAAGATGAATTTGATTTGGATATTTATGACTTTGATAGTTTGACTGATGAAGAAAACGATTGTCCATTGAAGAGATCTCTTAGAAAAATCAGGAGAAAGAAAAAGATGAATAGAGACAGTGTGAATGAACCATTCTTTGTGGGTCAATGCTTTAACATCAGGGAAGATTTAGGGTTGTTGGTGAGGAAATTGGCAGTTGATAGTAGAAGGCAGAGTTAAAGATTTGTAGAAATGATCCCAACAGATTTAGGGTTATGTGTGAGGATAGCAATTTAGAGTTCAAAAAGGGACCAGTGAGGTGTAGTAATGTAAATTCAGAAGCCACAAGTCGGTCCAAAACTGCTGCACTCTCCAGAAAAGTCAAAAAAGATGCAAAAAAAAAAAAAAAAAAAAGGAATCTGCTTTATTGGATAAAGCAAACAAAAAGCCAAGATATCACTCTAACACATGCCCGTGGGTCCTACATGTCTGTAACATAGGTAATGAAGGTAGTTGGGTGGTTAAGACCTTCTTAAATGAACACACTTGTCTAAACACAAGGGATGTGAGGTTGTGCACGGTTTCATGGTTAGCTAAAGAAGTGGAAAGCCTTGTTGCAGCCGATCCTAGTATTCAATATAAAGGTATTCAAGAAATCATTCATCAGAAGTTTCAGATACATTTCAAAGCAAAGGTGCTTAGAGCAAGAAGACATGGCAACCAGAAAAATTGTAGGGGATTACAATGCTCAATATGAAATTCTTAGAAACTATTGTGAAGAATTGATTAGATCAAAACCCAGGCACAACTGTTTGTATGGAAGTTGAGAGAGAAGCAAACCCTAAATCTGAAACAAGGCAGTTTAAGAGGTTGTATATTTTGTTTGCAGTCTCTGAAAGATGGATTTAAGATTCTTGGAAGAAGAATCTAGGGACTTGATGGCTGTTTTATGAAAGGCCCATATCCAGGTCAAGTTCTAAGTGCAGTTGGAATTGACTCCAACAATGGGATCTATCCTTTAGCCTATGCATTAGTTGAAGCTGAAACAAGAGATACATGGACATGGTTTTTGGAGCTTTTAAGGGTTGATCTGGATCTCACCTCTGAATCAAACTTCACTTTTGTAAGTGATAGACAAAAGGGGATCATTCCTGCAATAGAGCATGTCTTCCCTAATGCTGAACATAGATTCTGTCTTAGGCATATACATGAGAATATGAAGTCAAAAGTGGAGAGGAGAGTTATACAAGAACAAGATGTATAAAGTTGCAAATGCTACAACAGTTCAATACTTTGAGAAGGCAATGAAAGAGGTGGTTGAGTTAGATCCTGGATTACATGAGTGGTTGAAAAACATTCCTCCCAAGCATTGGTGTAAATCATTTTTTAGTGGTAAGCATTATTAGTCTATTTATTTGATAGCTTTATTTGATAGTTTGTTCTTATTGTTATTATGATGTGCAGGTGTGGCAGTGAGTGATGTGCTATTAAACAATTTATGTGAGGTGTTTAACAGGCAAATTGTTGGAGCTAGGGACAAGCCTATAATTACATGCTTGGAGTACATCCGGATGTATTTGATGAAAAGGATTGTTGCAGTTCACAAGCTAATTCAGCAAAGTCCAGGCCCTTTGACCCCAAAAGCAACTGCCTTATTTGATAAGATCAAGTCTGAGGCTGTTGATTGTACTGTTATTTGGTGTGGAGGCAGCAAATACCAGGTTTCAGGTAAATCCCATGAGCAGTTTGTTGTTAACTTTGCTGTGAAAAGTCATGCACTTGTAGGACATGGGAAATCACAGGAATTCCTTGCAAGCATAGCGTGGCAGTCATGTGGGATATGGCTCAAAATGACATAGAAGTTGGTCTTCCAGAGACTTATGTTTCAAGGGTGTATTGGCTGGAGACTTGGAAGAAAGTATATGATGTTATGATAGAGCCAATCAATGGTAGGGAGGCCTATTTCTGAGTGTCCAACCAGGTTGCTACCACCAAAACATCACAAAATCATTGGAAGACCAAAAAAACAAAGGAAGAGGATGCTGAGGAGCTGAGTCAGGTTTCAAAAAAGGGAAAATGATTAGATTGGGTGGGGGTCAGTTACTTGTGCAAAGTGTGGCCACAAGGGACACAACAAAAAGATCATGCAAGGGCCAAGGGGTAGGGTCACAAGCAAAAAGATTAGGTTGTGGTATTATGATGTAATGTGGGTTTTAGTTTATTTGGATGTTAGTTTATTTTTTATGTTTGCTAGTATGATACAATGATCTTAGTCTCATGTTCTTTTGTTATTTTTCTTGACATGATGGCTGCTACATTTTAGTATGGTAATGAATTATGGTTTGATGATATTTGAATGTTATGTTGCTACATTTTTGTAACATGATGGTTATGCATAATGCTATTTTTGTTATAACCTTATGCACAAATGGCATAACCTTATGCATAAACAGATTTTGCTACATTTTGTTTGACATCATGTGGCTGCTACTTTTCAACAAATTGGCATAACCTTATGCATAAACATGCAAGGGGATGTTGGTATTTATAAGCTTCCACCTCAATCATTACAAAGTTAATTCTATCCACAACAATTGATTTTTACTTACAAAAATGCTTAACTTACAAAAATGG